>BFEA01000704.1:232696-248496 GCA_003427395.1 Chara braunii | reverse complement strand
CTCTCTCTCTCTCTCTCTCTCTCTCTCTCTCTCTCTCACGCACACACACACACACACACACACACACACACACACACACACACACACACACGATCAAGCGTTATGCAAACGTTATAGCATAGCCTGGAAAAGCTAGCATGATGATTAATGGGTCTTGCTGAGAGAAGGGGCGGGAAGTGCGTGAGGGTTGGTGAGGGGTTGCTGCAAAGGGGTCAACCGGCCAAAAGGTGAATGCCATTGATGTTTGACGTACCAGGGAATCGCCGAGCTCAGCAGTGACAACACCGCTCTTCTTGCCATTCTGAAGCTTGCAATATCTTCTTGACGTCAGCGATGTTCCGCAAATGGAGCTTGAGCTCATAGACTGCAAAACATCATAAAAAATATGTCATCTTGACTTGTGATCCACGATCCATCCCAGCTGCCACTGCCAAAGGAGTCTTGCTCTGTTTGCATGTTTGACCGCCTTGTGCAGCTTTGACGCACAGACTCCATTGCTCAGCACCCAGTGCATCAATGATTTTCAATCACTCTGCTCAAACTTGTCATATTTCTTTTTCTTTTCCATCACTCTTGCCAAACTTGTCATTTTTCTTTTTCCGTTTCTTTTATTCTAAACTACTAATACCTACCGCATTTTTAGGCCCCCTCTTACTCCAATGAATACAGACCCGCGCGGCAGGCCGATTCATCCACCACATTAATGGCCTAAGAATGTGGTAGGTACAGGTGGTTTAAGGGGTAAGCCTCTATCATTATCAAATGCATCTGACTTCCTTCCCTATATGAACTCATGACTTGATCCCTTGTGGTTTTTTTTTTTTTTTGTGTGTGTGAAAATTCACCAGCCTTGTTTGTTTTTTCTTTTCCTTTTCAAGCCTTCGAAAGATTTTTTGCCACATGGGCTGGTTAGACTTGTCATATTTCAATTCCCAAGTGTCTCCATTACCCAATGGTATTCTGCTTCTGAATTTTCTACCCATCCGCCTTGTGGGAGACCTGAAATGAGGAATCACCATACGTTTGAGCAAGTACCGCTTCTAACTAATTTAGCACTAGTTTGAAAGAAAAGAAAATTGTTGAACATTCAGTTTAGTTAAGAATGGGTTCAACGGCATCCAAGATTGTTCTACGCATTATGATGCCACACATATTCAATTATGAAATCAAATGGGATCACATCTCCATCCATTCATCCATCCATCCATCAATCACGAAAATAATGAAGTCACAGAGTCTGTCATGGAGAATTCACCAAAGTAAACACACTTCATCCACCCCATGGTAGATACTAGTTTTGAGAATTTGGGAAGACAATTGGAAATCAAGTAACACAAGAAATGTGAATAACCTTGGGAACCAAATAAGTTGAAATAACTAATATTGATCAAAGAATTCAAGTCAATACATCAAGCAGTCAGTAAGTCAGTCGATAGTGTGTTTACCAATTTATCATGGTTACGCCAGACCCGGACACCGGACCAGTCCAGACGTTCGGTTGGACCTTTGTGTGGACTTGTTCGGACCGTCCGGATTGAAAAAAGAAAAGAAATTTTCAAAAAGAAAAAAAAACGTTTTTATTTTTTCCCTTGGATTTGACTTGGAATTTTGAGATGGTACTCGGCCAAAATATTTTTGTACTGCAATGCTGCATAACTTTTTTTTCATTTTTTTTTTCTTTTCTTAAGTTGGATTTTTTTTTTTAGGTGGGGGTGGGAGGATGGATCTGAACAGTGTGCACTAGACACCGTACCCGGCCATCCAGACCTTGACCGTCTGCACTGCGGCTGGATCGTAACCATGCAATTTATCAATCAATAGATCATTCAATCTGTAACTGAGTTCATCGGTTAGTCGATCAATTAGTCAATCAGTAAGTTGGTATATACATTGGACCATCCGTTTGTTCGTCCATACATTCACTCGGTTGTCCATCCACCCATCCATTTGTCCATCCATCGATCCATCCATTCGTTTGTCCATACATTCACTCAATTGTTCATCCACCCATCTATTTGTTCATCATTGATCATACGTAAATGAGTTTTAACAGGTACATTCATTCCTCCATCCATCCATCCCTCTAGTCACTCAATGTCAGTTAGTCAATTAGTTAATCAAGATCTTATCAAATCATATATGTTCAGTCACATAGAGTCAACGCAATCAACTCAATCAAATCTGATAAAATCAAATGACAGATCGAACGGTTCATCCATCCATTCATCTATCCATCAATCCATCCAATCATCCATCCGGTTATCCATCCATCCATTCATTCATTTTTTTATTTATTTCATTCATCTATTTATTTACTTATCCATCCATTTATCAATCTATTAATTCATCAATCAATCAATTAATCAAATCAAACCAATTATCAAATTAATTAGATAGTCGTATGTAATCAAATCGAATTTATAAGATCAGGGGATCGATTAATAATTTAATAGAATCAATTCAATCAGATGAGATATATTTAAATTAAATCATTACATTAGTTTTATAATAAAATTTGAACATAATTAATTAAGTACATAAATCCACCAATCCATCCAGCCAGCCCCCCACCTACACAAACCAAGCCAACAAAATAAACCAAAAGAAACCAAATCACATAAATTAAACCTAACATAATCAAAATTAAAACAAACAAAACCTATAATCAAAGCATATAATCAACAATCTAAACACAAAAGGCACCAATCAGCCAACCAAAACAAGCAAAAAAAATAATTAGAATCAATAAATGTATACATGAATTACCAAATAAATTAATCAATAAACTTATAAAGACGATAATGTTATAGTTTATGATACCAGATTTAAAACTCTTCAATTATCAATGAATCAACATACAAGTCATTCAGTCTATCAGTCACTTAGATGATCAATCAATCATCCGACCATCCATCAATCGATGAATTACTAGGATTAAGGGTAAACCAGTTACTTTATTAATCATCTTACAAATCAATCAACTAACCAAACAACCAACAAATAATTCAACAAAATAAGAAAAAGCAATGAACAACCACAAGTCATAAAGGGTCATTAACCTATGAGATCATAATTAAAAATATATATATATTTGGGAATGGTCAAAATTAAATATGGAGCTATAATGCAAGAGGTATAATACGAATGTAACAAAAATTATCATGTACGCATTCTACGTTATCGAATAAAAAAAGTTGAAGTATGGAAGACCAACAATCATACATATCAATATTAAATACTCTCAAAAGACTTAAAAAAAAAAAAAAAAACACCCGGTTTTTCAAGGACCCTCCAAGTCGAATCAATAATGATGACGAATGTTTTTAAGTAGAATATACCTCTACTACCCAAGTTTAATTATTCATTGTTTTTTCTTGCTTATAAATATCATTAGTACAAACATCTCCCCTATTTCATATAAACAATAATATTTATATTTTGTTTTGCCTCTTTCTATATTGGCAGTGTACTAATTTTTTCTCACATTTCATGACGATTATTTGATTAGTTCATTTATCGATGCATATATATGTTTTCATGATATAAGTTATTTTAACATAGATAATTACTGCAAAGCTTACTAACAAGACTTATATGTAAGGGATGATGAAAATATTAATAAATGATTGAGCATGAAGACACGGTGAATGTAGGGGTTTTGCTATATTGTTTTTTCATTCATGTGTTGTTGATTTTTTCAATATATAGGACTCTTTAAAAAATCTCAAGATATTGTTAGCGTATATGATCAATCTTCAACAATAAGGAATTTTACTCTATATTTGTGTCAGTTCGTCAATAAAGATGTAATTGCCCTTTTTTTTTTTACCTCATCTCCTCAGACTCCTCTTTGTGCAGCTTCGATGCTCCTTTCTTTTTCTCTTTCATCTATTTTCAAAAACCTTTCAAGTCAAATCAATAATGGTGAAAAATATTCAATTAGTATATACCTTTATTGCCCCAATTTAATTATCCATTACCCCTTATCGCTTATAAATATCACTGGTATCAACATCTTCCCTATTTTATATAAACAATAATAGTTATCAATGTACTATTTATTCTCACTTTTCATTACTATTATTGGATTTAATCACTTCGTCGATTCATATGTACGTTTTTACACTGTAGGTTATTGTGGCATAGATGATCAGTGCAAAACTTACTATCAATACTTATATATAAGGGATGATGACAACATTAATATACAATTGAGCATAAAAACACGGTGAGTATAAGGGTTTTGACTATATTGTCTTTTTATTTATATTAATGATGATAACATTAATAAACGATTGAGCATAAGGACACGGTGAGTGTAGGGGTTTAACTATATTGTTTTTTCAACAAATTAAACTCTTAAGAAAATCCTAATTTATTCATAGGGTGTATGATCAATCTTCAACAATATGAAACTTTGCTCCATATTTGTGTCGGTTTCTCAATGAAGTTGTAGTTGCCTTCATTTTTCTTACCTCATCTTCTCTAGCTCCTCCTTATGCATCTTCAGTTATTCTATTCATTTTTTTTCCATATATATATATATATATATATTGACGATATATATATATTTCCCTCTAACTAATTACACGTTTGACTTCTTATTAAATTGAATTAATTCATTAATAAAAAAATTGAAGTTGTTATCATTTGTCATTATATTTTGTTAGTTTTCTATCTATTTATGTTCCTTCTTAATTATAATTAAGAAACTTATTTGTTTTGATTTTCATTCGACACATTTTCATACTCAAAAAAAATATTTCTCAAACAATCTAATGGTGATTTTCATCATTCCCCCCACTTTGTAAAGATTGGTAGTTATTTAATACTATGTTATTGAATCGTACATCTGAGAACCCCGTAACCGTTCGGGGTTGTCCGATCGAACAACTGGTCGAATGTCCTCCCCGACCAGTCTGTCCAAAGACCAAATGGCCAGAAAAAAAAAAAAAAAAAAAAAAAAAAAAAAAAAAAAAAAAAAAAAAAAAAAAAAAAACCTGAAAAAACTTATGTTATGCAGAACAATAAACTGAATAACTTTTGCCTTGGAGTTACATCGAAATTCTTTATCAAATTTGAAATGAAAAATAAAACCATGTTATGTAGAAATTGAACAACTTTTGCTTTGGGTTTACATCGAAATTCTTTATCAAATTTAGGAAAAAAAAACTACGTTATGCAGAAAAATAAACTGAACAACTCTTACCTTGGCCTTGCTACCGTTTTCTTCCCTGTGCAAGTATGAGTGTGTGTGTGTATGCGTGGTTGTCGGTGTGTGTTTGTGTGTGTAGACAGTGCATCTGTATGTGTATATAGTGCATGTGTGTGTGTGCGAGTAGATAGTGTGTGTGTGACTGTGTGTATGTGTGCTCACGTGTGTGTCACTCGTTGTGTTTGTGCGTGGATAAAATGTGTGTATATGTGTGTGTGTGTGTGGATGCCGATGTCACTGCAGTTGCTGCATCTGCCGGAGCGGATGGTCCACACGGAAGCAGCTGCATGTGCGGCAGTTGCTGATTGCAGCAGGAGACCCTCCATTTCAACTCCCCAAGCAATTCACCCCCCCCCAACACGCTACCATCACACCTGCACCGTATCTAATTTATTTTTTTCATTTTTGCTCGGAACATTCTGAAATATTTTTGCAGGGTCCACTAGTGATGCGCAGACCCCCCCCCGTTGTTTTTTTTTTTCGTTTTTTTTTTGACAAAAAAACAGTTGTCCGATTTTCGGAACAACTCCCCCTTAACCGTCTCCCGGAGATGTCCGGGGGAGATATCTCCCCATCGGACAACTGGCATCCTAGATTTAATATCATTTCTTCAACTTGTTCAAATGAGCATGGGGATGACATTACAAAAATTTTAATTTGCAGTTCCATCACTGTAATACGTAAGTTGTACAATCGACTTGTTCAAATGAGCATGAGGATAAAATTATGAAAATTTCATTTGCAGTCACATCATTGTTATTATATAAGTTTTACAATCTTTGTTAAGATAAAACATAATTTTTAATAAAAGTCATTAAAAACTTAAACAAGTTTGAAATAAATATTATACTCCTTTTATATATAATACCCTATTTTATTTGCAGATACAAAAAAAAAAAAAGCAAAGTTTATCTCTTTGACAAATAATGTCATATACCATGTATAAGTAACCTGAGTAAAATTTGTTGTCTTTTATACGATGTTGCGACATTGTGCATATTAGAAAAAAAAAAATGTTGAGAATGTGTAAAAAAGACTGCTATGGATAACACAAAGTTTATCTATTGAATAAAATATATACTAGACCAAAACGTCATAGAAATATTCTTGAAGATTAACTACGAGTCTAAATATCATCGAATAAGTATTAAATATTTCTTAGTGTAAAAATGTTAAGTAGTCCAATAACGAGTTTTTTGATGGTCATCATGACAGCATAAAAAAAGGTTGCATTGGAATATTTTGTCAGAATTATACTAACTTATTAACAGGCAGTAATTTATTTTTTTGTGCTTTATATTGATACTCTGAATTGAAAATATTTAAGCAAACTAAGACAAAAAAATAAAAGCAAGCTAAAGTTAACTCGCATAAGTCTGAAAACCCCACGACGTAGCGATGGTTTGAGTGACTTGTCCAAATTGATCCTTTTGACATCCAATGAAACTTTTACAAAGAGTTTGTTAAGTAGGCATATGTGAGTTTTTATTTACTCAAAGAGTGTAAACCAAACTTTCAAACACCCACAAGAGAGATTATGTTAGTCAACCAATAGGGTCAGTCCTACTTTAGTGTCTCGATTTTGTTTTGATATCAAATATGATATGAAAAAAAAACTGCATATGCCAACAGTTAAATAACAAACCAAATGAAGAGTAATCTGATTGTGACAAATAATTAATAGTCTTTATCAATCTCTTATTGACTTTTCCTATAAAAGCACGACTCTTTGATGTGCTGGTTAAAGTGACTTGATCAATTGACAACATATCTGTAAAAGTGGTTTATGTACGAAGATAAGACAACATAAGTTAAAATTTTCAATGAAGAGAATGCAATACACAGATATTATAAGAATCACGAAAGTATAATAACTTTTTAGGTCCCTATTAAACCACATCTTCCTCCAACACCCCAAAATTGTCATCCTGGTCAATTCGGTGATGGGTTTTTGCGGGATCGGCGACTGTCATGTGCAGACAGGTCCAGTCCCACAATTTTCAAGTGTAAACTTTGACGATTTTTCGCTCGCAGAAAAATGGTCAAAAAAATCTAAAAATTTAATATTTTTTAGATTAGGTCAATGATTTTTCTATTAAAAAAAAAAAAAAAAAAAAAAAAAACTGAAATAAATGTCATGCCAATTCGTCATATTTTTTTWTTTTTGTCACTTTACAACACGTGGGCAAATGAAAGAAGTACCCCAACTTCAGCGATATTTTCCGCTTAGTGGAATACTTAAAAAAACTCTAAACAATTGAAGGGTGTATAAATTTGGATTAAGATTTTTACAAGAAAAAAAAAATGGATTAAGATTTTTAGGCCCGACCGGGCAAGTGACCCCGGGTCACTCTGGTAGCCTAAATTTTCACGCTAAAAGAAATACGTCAAAAAATATAAAAATCGAAGGGTCCATAGATGTCGTCGTGATTATATATATATATTTTTTAATTATTTTAATCGCAAAATAAGTTGTGGCGGCAATTAGATGCATTTTGTATTTTCGTTGCTCTGTTGGTTCTCCACACTTTGCTACTGATAGGAGAATCAACATGTGTTATAAACCCCCACCCCCCTAAATTTTCGATAGCGGGAGAGGTTGTGACTTAACACTAAGGGACAAAAGCATAGGGATAAAACGAAATAAGATATACTTGGCAGGCTGCAAGTAGAAATCTCGAGAGTGTACCTCACTGCTTCCAATTTAAATATTATATTAAATCATGAAACCTAGGAGGTAAATGATAAACACACATGTTGACATAGGGAGGTATGATGTATCTGATAACAAAAAATATATACATTGACTGAAACAACTATGATGTAATGGTTAGTAAAAGTGACAACCAATAAACAAGGATGATATAAAATATGTGATTTATTTGATGATATATATTAAGAGTTGCAAAGGTTCCTTAGTGCTTGTGAAAAACATTATCTTATGAGGTTAGTGATAAACTAAAATGTCTTCTACCTATAGGTACATACAATTGTTCTTATGTCAATATAAAAAATATATTTATCATGCTCTTTACCCACTATGAGGTTATTATTTCAATTATTTTAAGATGGTATACTTGAAACGTCCTCCTTTTCATTGCATTTTGCAGTTAGAAAGACACGATGAGGATTAACCCCTTGACAAGATGACATGGGTAGACATAATGATCAAAACATGGTCTTATTTTGTATATTGTGGCATGAGAGACATTAATCATTATGACTTTAATAGTCTATTCATTGCTCCATCCATGTTCCTTGTCTGTATCAGCCCTACAACATACCTCACCTTATTCACGCATTCATTCAACTTTATTGAAAGTTGAAACATTCAATTCAACTCATTAATTGTTTGTGTTCGTTCCTTCATTATCTTTGTTCAATTCCTTTCAAATTTTACATAAAATTTCAACTCCTTCATTTATTGGTCAATCTATCCATTCAATTCATTTCAATCTGATGTAAATCATTTTTAATTCAATAAATAAATTTAGTTTAAGCTTGAGTGAATAATTTTCAATTTAATTCAACAAGTTCAATTTAATCCATTCGTTCAATTCAATTCGGTTTACTTGAATTCAATACAGTGCATTGATTTGATCCATCAATTTTATTGAAGGCAGTCTAACTCCTCCATCTATCTATCTATTCATTCATTCATTCATTCATTACTTTCTCGTCCCATATTGGATTAAAGATTCGTAAGCATTCAAGCAAAACCCACTGTATGTAACATTTGAGTATAAACAAATCCTTGTTTACTTATCAGTAAGTTGGTTAAGTTTTGCGTTCTGTGTAGTCATTATATTGCGGGAAATTGAGGATTTAGTGTCATTATAACATATTGGCTACGCAGCACCATTCGCTTGCACCATCTTATGACTTGATCCTGATTATCTAGTACTTGATTATTTCTCAATTCCATGAATTCCCATTTCTTTATTGATCTTTGAATCCTCATTTCAGATCGAACACCCCCATTTTCGCCTTTGGAGTACTCAGTTTCCGATCAATGTCGTGAATCTAGTGGTTCAAGCATCATCAAACACTCCGCTGCTGCGGTTACAAAACGTGCAATGTCGAATTCACTGTGAAAGTAAAGCTAGTCCAACTTTGCATGACTTGATGCGTAACCCCGTTGTCTTGCCTATGGTGTTGAGTTCCCAACCAATGTAACCAATCTAGTGCCTCATACATCGTAATCGAGCCATAGTTCACAACTTGTCAAGTCAAGTCATGATTTTTTATTATTATTTTTTTCTGGCCACACATTATCTTGTCTTCAATTGACTAACCGTCTAGGCTACCAGCGGGGCCGCCTGGGTCACCCTATTTTCCCGGGCGGCCCGATCGTGCAAGGACCAGGGAAGGTCCCAGCCACACACTAAAAAAAAAAGAAATCAAAAAAATCCGAAAAAACAACTCTGTTATGTAGAAAAATAAACTGAACAACTTTTGCATTAGTGTTACATCAAAATTCTTTACCAAATTTAAAATAAAATCTTAAATTAAAAAATATATATATTTTTTTTATTATTTTTTATTTCTTTTTGGCCCGGTCGGGCAAGTGGACCCGGGCCACTCTGGTAGCCTAGCTAACCATCCAAAAAGGCAGAGCTTGAACCCACATCTAATTGTATCAGCCCTTTAGAATTCCTGTAAAGTACCAGTCAACCCTCCAACATGATAACATCCATAGCGCTCCAGATTATCACTTCTTGTAACAGGGCAGCACGTCACTCCAGTTTCATCCTCCGCAACTGATATCGCCCTTGACCGGACCTTCAGTTCTCTTATGGCCATATTATTCCCCGTCGCCACTTTGGGTTACATGGTGGTCCACCATCCACCGTCCTTCTCTGCAACTATAGTTGTTTTTCTGGCAGGGCAAGTCGTGAAAGAGGCCGACCAACACATTTGCTCAATGATTTTCCCTTTATACCTGACCTCTTACTTTCTTTCCTGCAATGCCTTCAGACCCTTCACACATGCGGAGCTGCTCTACTGCCAACCGCCGGCATGTCCTGAAAGATGCCCAAAAGGATAGCAAAAGGGTGCAGAAAGCGTACACAAATGCTTTTGTGCTAGAATTCCCTTTTTGTTCATTGTTGTGCTAAAAATTGTGCTAAGCTCCCAAAATGTACCTCTACAAACTTAATCCAAAGGGGAAACAACGCCGGAGTCACAAAACTGAGTTATCGTTCAAGGGGGGGGCAGATGAAGTCTTCTGGATTAATGTTAAGATTCTCCACAGAGTAAAAGTCTTAAGTGCAAATGAAAACTGGGCGGCGTTCAGGCCAGAGGTACCAATCCAGGATCTCCCTATAGATATAGCGGAATGAAGATGGAAGATTCCGACAAGAAACGGAAGACCCAGATACCAGTACCTCCATACACTAAATTTTAAAGCGACCTACCGGATGCTCAGGACTATAATAAAATTAAGGGATCGCATCATCGATCACTGGGCACGACACCTCAATGTACCTATGGAATCCTTGAGACCCATTAAATGGTTCAGAGAGGCAAAGAGCAAGCCAATCAAGTTTGCTTCGCTTCAATGGCAGATTAACCACCGCTGCCTTCTGACGAATGCATGGCTCATTGGCCACACCCACCTGGAGCAGAAAGGGATGGCTCTCCCCTGGTGCCATGCATGCAAGGAGGGCTTCCCTTCATGAAGGATTAACGAAACAATAGAGCACCTCTTCCTGCAGTGCCCTGCCTCTATTCTTACATGGCGGGGATGGGTCCGGGTCTGGAACCAACTAGACACAGACAGAGACTGGCCATGGGAATCGTGACCGGTCACTGGACTGCACAGTCCTCGAACTTCACAACAAATTTATTTAGGATAGGGAGGGAAGCCGTGCTATGGGCCATATGGCGCTGCAGATGCATTCTAGTTCTTGAAAATGCACACGTAGGAAGCTGCGAAATATCAGAAATGATTAAAGACATGATTGAAACAGCAATTAGAGCTCGCTGGAAAAAGACGGTACACCGGATGAGAGCTCTCACAAAAAGAGCAGACATTACTGAAAAATTGAACGAATTCTGCATGGACTGGCTGGGGGGGGAAACAGGGAGGACGGATTGCATGGGTACAATGGGATGGCTGGCCCTTGGATGGCAATGATCGCCTAGACAAAGTGCCGAAGGATTATCGATTGCTCTTTCATAAATGGACTGAAATCCCCAGCAACATCCCACTCCCCCCGGTTTCTGAGTTTCCTGATCTGTTTCCCCCATCAAACAACACCTTAGTCGAGCTGAGCTGGTATGGCCGAGATACTGTGGAGCCCGTCCAGCACAATCCTGGTGGGACCGGTCAGGATGGAGGAAGGGAATAGGAGGATTAGGTCTCTGCTCCGGTCGCCCCCTGGACGCAGAACCTGCCTCCCTATCCCCCCCTCACACCTGGCCTGTCCACCCATGACCCGGCTGGAAAGACAGGCCCCAGTATTGATTGGAAAAAAGGGTGTGGGTCTAGTATGTAGAAGTCCTGCTCAGTCAATCCCCTGGACCCCAGGGTAATCAATGCTGGCAGGACCCCAAAAACTGTGTACTAAAAGATACTTCAAAAAGACAGTTGGGATTGGGTCTGATAGGGGAAGAGAGGAACTAGGGTGTAGCTGCAAGTATCTGGCGGAGACTGGCGCCCAGCTCTGGGCGAAGAGGTTCCTTTTTTACTTTCAGGCCCTGCTCAGTCAATCCCCTGGTTCTCAGGGCAATCAATGCTGGCAGGAATCTTCCTCCATTGTTTCTCTAAGGTGCTCTGAACTCAGTCTGTAAATGGGACGCTGGACCCGCTTTCCAGCAGGTGATGCTCCCCACCAATAGATGGAGCCTCTCCCCAGGTGCTAGTGGTGTCTGCTCTTATCAGCACCACTCACACTGGCGGGTACGTTTTCCAAAAAGAAAAGAAAAAAAAAAAAAAAAAAAAGAGTTATCGTTGCACAATGGGCCAATATACAGTTTCGAATTGCAGTTCGGAAAATGTATACAACCCAGCTTTCTGGCCAAGGTAGGGTGCCTGCATGAAGCACAATTGCAAACTGTATCTTACCCCATATTGCAATTATAACTCGTTTTTGTGACTCTACTACTGAAGTTACGCCTAATCCAAATTACCGTAATGCTTTGAAATTCCTAGGAAACACTGGAGTACATGGAGTCAATTAGTAGAGCTAACCAATTGTAGGGGTGTTTGAGCAAGGAAGGAAAAAGACCAGCGGCATCAGAGCAAGCATCCCTCCCCTCCCCGAGGCAAAAGAAAAGTCGTAGAGAAGACTTTGCTGCAGGGTTGTGTCTCCATTAAAAAGGGGTGACGGTCACAAATATACTCATACCAAAGAACCAGGTCCGAAACCATTGTCTACAGTCCTCTATAGTCATTAAGGTAGCCTGAACAGGCCCTCCTGTCCTGACGAGGCCTCATTTGCCAGATTCTTGTCGTCGTTCTTGATTATCCACCCAACGCGTGCAAGTGGGACCTCGCCTCGCCCTTGGTGTCATGCGAAGCCTTGCTAATTCATTTATTCTATTCTTGGCACACGTGACAAGCTCACCACCTCCTCCCTAGGAAAGGGCCTACGATTTGCACGTCCCTTTGGTTAATACCCCTTTCTGCCTAAGGGGCTTGTCCGCCATAGCTAGTCCTTCCTTTGGGAGACTAACGTACCCGAAATACCATTCGCCCCAAGGTTCCACTTGCCTGAATACATCGTTACGGACCATTGGTTGGAAGATTTTTATTTTTTATTATTATTATTTTTTTTTCCCTTCGATTTATGCGTGGCATCCATTCGCGTTACGGGCCATGCTAATTACCCTTCTCTGTATCGTTCCAATTTTAACGGATGTCCCGAAGAGAACGTTATTGTTCTTTTCTCCCCCGTTGGTTGCATTGAGGTGAGAATACATAAAAAAAATAAGAATAAACAAAAATTAACATTAAAAAAAACAATAAACAAAAATTAATCTATTCCGTTCGACCAGCCGCGGAGCAAGACGGATTCCACCCCGCTCCTCCGGCCCTTTCCCCCACTCCCAGCTCGCTAGCATCTTTTTTTTTTTTTTTTTTTGTACTCGCTAGCATCTTGCTAGCCAGTAAAAGCGGTTTTGTTACGTCTGTCATCAGGGATTGATTGGGAGGGGTAGCTATGCTTGCAGAGGGCCCCCCTGTATAGGCTTTTTTTTTTTTTTTTTTTTTTTTTCCCTGTATAGGCTTACGAGTAGTGGCAGGTAGGTAGTGAAAGGTGAAGTTTTTTTTTTTTTTTACCGAATCACTGAAAGGTGAAGTTGAGAGACGAATGTCGATGACTGTAAAAAGGAAGAAAAAGGAAAAAGAAAGAAAGAAAAAAAAAAAAAGTCACGTCTACGGTAGGTGGCCGGGGGCCAAGTCCTACTAGCAGCGTTGAGTCTCCTCCACGCCCGAATGTGGACGTGTTTGTTGACAGGTGCAGAAAATTGCGTTGAGTTTCCTCAACGGCACATCTCCGAAAACACGTCCAGATTCGGGCGTTGAGGAAACTCCACGCTGCTAGTAAGACTTGCCCCCTCAAAACGAATTGTCCAAGGAGCGATGAAGAGAAGAGAAGATTATCATCGCCCCTGCGCAAGGATGACACGCATAAATCGAGAAATGGGGAAGCGAGTGGATAAGATCTTTTATCCATCACTGACCTTGTTCCGTTCCACATTGCTCGACAAATCATTGGGAACAAAATAAAAAAAAAATAAAATAAATAAAAATAAAAAAAAAATTGGGAAGCGAATGGATAAGATCTTTTACCCATCACTGGGCTTGTTCCGTTTCACATTGGTCCGTAAGGCTGAGGTCGCCTGGAGATAAGATAACGGGCCTCCCTCCACCACTCAACAAATGTGCAAAATGAGAATGAATCTTCCCCTCTAACATCGGAAAATACACAGCCATAATTTTGGTCATTTGTCCATCATGATGTGGTGAGCCGAGCACCACTAGCACTGCAGGGGGTGTGTTTTTATTAAAAAAAAAAAAAATGCAGGGGGKGTGTTTTTWTTAAAAAAAAAAAAAAAAAAAAAAAAAAGTGCCGAACCGAGGCCCAAGCCCTCGTTTTTTTTTTCCCTTATTTTTTTCCCCCTTATAAAGTTCACGTTGTTGTAGAGGTGGGATGCTGGACATATGACAGTCCCCTAGGTGGTCGGTCGGGTTATTTGGTCATCCAGATGATATATCCAAGGGCGTTCGCCAAGAGTGGAGCCATTGAAACCGGCCTACCTTCTTCCCCCGAATACAACGTACGGTCGTTATAGCTGTTTTTTTTTTTTTTTTTTTTTTTTTTTTTTTTTTTTTCCGAGAAAGACATCTTTCAGTCTATTTAGATACAGCTATAATGACCGTACGTTGTATTCGGCGGAAGAAGGTAGCTCAGTCGGTACACCCATGAACTGTTGACATACAGAACAGACAGGTATCCCAATCCAGTTCCAGCCTCCAGGTTTGAGTTACTTGGGGCCCGTCAGTTCCGTTCCATGATGACACCTCAAGGCCGTCGCGCTTTGAAAGGAAAATAAAATAAAAAATAAAATAAAATAAAATGGAGCCATGTAGAAAAGATTAGCATGGCTCTCGCTGCATGGCTCCTGGGCAAGGATGACAGCCACACGTCTTGATCTGCCATCCATGTCTATTCTGCTTTAAATTAGCTGAAGTGAAAAGAGTCGCTTGGTCGTTGTTCTGTTCTATGACGGTATGACCAAGCTCGGCTAATGGATACGGCTTTATCTCTGTCAGTCGATCATGCATGAGGCAGGCATGCATGCACGTACCAGGCAGAGGCAGCACTGCAAGTATCTACGTGCATGCATCAAGCAGTACATGCACGCGGAAGGTCATTTTTGCCAGGGAATTGGAAGGGCTGCGAGAGAGAAAGCAGGACAACACAGAGGGAAGAGAGGGGAATCGCATGCAATTCAAAGCGTGACGATAGGAAGCAGCAACATCCGATTCCACGCTCTGAGAAGCTGCAGGCGATTCCCCTCTCTGCCCTCTGTGTTGTGCTGCTTCCTCTCTCGCAGCCCTACCAATTCGACGATTGGCCACAGAAAGTACCACTGACCATTCTCCAGAGAGTTCGTCGGGTCAGGTCTGCCGCTCTGAGAAGCACGGTGCTCGTCTGCTTGGCTCCCGAAAGCGGAGGCAAGCGACTAGGAGAGGGAGGAAGGAAGGAGTTGCGGAAGGGAGTAGGTGGGGCAATACGTGGGGGGACCGGCGAGGGGGGAGGGAGGGACAGTAGAAATGCTGCAAACAACATGCGGAACGGAAAGGGGGTACCTTGTGCACTCTCTAAAGGAAGACGCCAGCCACGTGCGCACGCGCCCGGACACACACACACACACACACACACACACACACACACACACACACACACACACACACACACACACACACACGCACGCACGCACGTACATACATAGCCACGTACGTCGACCAACGAACGGACGGGATGTCGGAGCGCAGAACGGGATGGCAAGGAGGGATTATTTTCACACTCAATGACCAAAAGAGAGAGAGAGAGAGAGAGAGAGAGAGAGAGAG
>BFEA01000704.1:213530-228445 GCA_003427395.1 Chara braunii | reverse complement strand
GCTCCAGGGATATACGAGGGAACAGAGGATCCCCAACTCTCTCTATCAACGATTCTCCAGGGTCCATACACATAGTCCATGATACAGTCCATGATTCACGACTTAGCGTTGGCTATCCTCCCAGTACGTAGCTTAGGGCTTGAGGCTGGCATAGAAGTTCCTTAGTACGGGATGTCGGGGGTGTAGGAGATACTGCACCTTACTGCGGGGCCGAAACGGGCTCCAGGGATTTACGATGGCACAGAGGATCCCCAACTCTCTACCGTCACTATCAACGATGCTCCAGGGTCAATACACAGTCCATGATGCAGTCCGTGATTCACGACTTAGGGTTGGCTATCCTCCTAGTACGTAGCTTAGGCTTGAGGCTGACATACTAGCAGTTCCTTAGTACGGGATGTCGGGGGTGTCAGGAGATACTGCACCTTACCGCAAGGCCGGAACGGGCTCCACGGATTTACGATGGAACAGAGGATTCCCAACTTCCTACCATCATCAATACAATAGAACACTGCAATACACACATGACTCGGGGTTGACTATCCTCCTAGAGGCTGGCATAGCAGTTCCTTAGTACGAGATGTCGGAGGTGTCAGAAGATACTGCACCTTACCGTGGGGCCGGAACGGGCTCCAGGAATATACGAGGGAACGGTGGATCCCTAGCTCTCTGCCATTAAAAACACACTTGTAGTAATACAACGTAACACTGTGCACCCTCATCAAAAGACCTGTAGTAGTATGTTCATACCTAGCTCCCGAAGTCCCCATGCAATCGGGCTTGCACGGCGTCCGCTTCAACCAGGGCTGAGGAGGGGGGTAGGTCTCTCTGCCTAGCTTGGGTGCCTGCAACCGTTGTCTGGTCAAGTTACCCTGCCAATATGGCAATGGGTGATGGTCCCGGGTGGTTAACAATAGGGTAGAACAGGGGGGGTGGGGGTGCGCCAGGGCAAAAATGATAAGAGGAAGGGTGGGTGGGGTCTTCAGAGGGATTCAGCTCGACAACCGAGTGACCCAGTGTTGTGGATAACTGTCATTGGTCTAGTATCCCACCTCAACCTGGGTTTTCCTTAAAAATAAATAAATAAATAAACAAATAAAAATTCCATCAATTTCTCAATCAACCGAGGCTGGGGTCCTTCACATTACACCCGGGCAAGAAAGTAATGGAAGCATCATCGAGCTTAGCTCACAGGCTGAAAGCCTGGGAGTTTTCACAACAGACTCCACGCAACTCACAAGCTGCCTCCTAAGGATGTTCCCCTTTTTAAACCACCAGTACCTCCGCCAGTGTTGGGAAATTACAATGTACTGGTCTGTCCCCGAAGAAATCGGTGGTGGGACCCAGGGTCGGCGAGTCCCATGAATCTTAGTTTTCTTTTGCCTGCCCGTGAAAGAAAAAGCAAAAAAAAAAAAAGCTTATGTACTGCAATGATGTTAGGCAGGGTAGTCTAGGAGGCCGTGCTCACAATCTTCCTCTACAGAATGCATCCTATAGCAAAGACGGTCACATTTTGAAACTTGTTTTTTTTTTTTTTTTTTCTGGTTTGTTTATTATGAGTCCCCTGCCAACGAGGCAGGGCAGAATCCGTGATCTGCGCTCGCTATGTTTCCTCAGAGGATTGTAACCCTCAAGCATCCAACCATTTTCACGGCCGAATCCGTGTTAACTTTTTTTTTTTTTTTTTTTTTTTTTTTAATGTTTATGGAATCTGACAATCAAAATCCGTGATCTGTTCGGGTTGTGTTCCCTCAGAGGATTGTAACCCTCATCACACTGGCACTTAGAGGAACGTATCCAGCTATTTTCACAGGCGAATACGTGTTTATGCTTTTTTTTTTTTTTTTTTTTTTTGGGAATCTGACAACCTGGCCACAAGGTTGAGATGCCCTCACTGAGGGCACACTCACACTACCACTTCCAAGGATGTATACAACTACAATCACGACCAGAATATTGTTTCCTTTTTTTTTTTTTTGAGTTTCACGGCCGCGACTTTTTTTTTTTTCCCTTTTTTTTTTCTCCCCGTGAGAGTACCATAAAGAAATGGAGTGGGACCCAGGTTTGGCAAACTCGGAGCGCATTGAAATTCAGGGTCGGCAAAAACAGGCTCGGAGGTACAGGTGGTTTAAAAAGGAGGCGAAAAAAGAGAGAGAGAGCAAGGGAGGAACATGAAGAAAAATTACAAGGCATATGTTTGTATAGTAATGGAGTAGGTTCACTCTTCCCATACTGGCCTGAATATTCTCCTGTGCAGTACATGCCAATGTTGTGTCCTATGCCCTACCGATGGGGCGGTTGAAGGTGGAGCACCAAATTGGAGAAACCAAAAAAAACAGAAACAAAGAAAAACCCAAAGACAAGGCTGATCACAACAGGGTCATCGCAAACGTGGTGACAGGTGCAAATGCAAACCCATGGCGTGAGCCATCTATCAGGGTGAGAGTTCTCCCATCACTGATGGACAGTCATCAATCTACATTTAAACCACTAGTACTTTCGTGCCTATTTTTTCGAGGTTCGAAACGCCATGCGCGCCAAAAAAAGAACGAACCAGCGCTAGCCACTTGGCTGCTGGCGCCAACCATTTTGCTCAGGTAGTGAAACCCAAAAAATTACAACCTGCATGCAGGTGCTGTTGGAGCAGAAACCTTTACGAGGGTAACTACTCAGTATTTTAAACATCGTACATGTTCCGACGATTACATAAAAAAAGGATAAGTACAAGATCTGCCTTAAACTTATTCAGATCCAACCGTTGACGGACATGCTCTAAGACACAAGTCCTGACGCATTTTGGCTTCAAGATACATTTCAACTGAGAAAATAACTATCGGCACAGTCGTCAAAGTGGTTTCAGGTTAAACCACGAGAACATGGCCCCAACCAAGTTGATAATCATAATTGAGAGTCTCTCCTAAATTTTCAGATGCTCAGGAAAGGGCCTGCGAATGGCGGGTGGAAAAAAAACTTTGTCTAATGTCTTGGTTTGGGACCAGACACAACAATGGAAAAAAAAAAAAAACCTTCCCCAAGCAGGCCCTATCTTGAGTCCCGAAACTTTTCGAAGAGGCTCATTCGAGATTCTCTAGATATGTTTGTGGTTTAAGGAAAACCTAAGACGAGTCACCAACACAATTTTTAGGCATTGCATAACCTATTCAAGATTGTGCCAGTAAAAAATAAGCTCGCTGCTACTCGTTCTAAGCGTAACGGTTGTCACGGACTTTCACGGCCATGACATAATTGTTTTTTGCTTATCGTGTTCATTTGGAGTGAAAATTGTGACATGCGAAAGGACGTACGACCTAATTTCGACCACACTATACCAACTTATCATTTTAATCTCACTACAGCCACGTTTGGTCTGATGCATTTATACAATAATTTTATATGATCAATGTTTCATGATATATCGCGGTCGGGTAAGGTCAGTGGCAAGTGTTTCATGAATAGGTGGGTTTGAAAACTGGTTTGTTCCTATTTTAATTGGAGCGCTTGATGTGGTCTTTCCACAATTAAACAATATCAATTTTTTATTATTGCCACCCTCATTATTACTTATTCTAAGTTCTGCTTTAGTGGAAGTAGGTGTTGGTACCGGGTGGACGGTCTACCCACCTTTAAGCGGTATAACCAGTCATTCTGGAGGAGATGTGGATTTAACTATTTTTAGTCTTCATTTATGGGGTGTTTCCTCAATCTAGTTTTTACTCTTATATGTGGTATTCATTCTTGCTTGACGTTTGGATTGAGATTTATAGACTCTCGAAAAACTAGTTTATTTTTTTTTATCACATTGCCTACTTTATTACCTTCGTAGTCAAGTACAATATACAAATTAATAACATATGATATGTCATTTTCACCTTGCAATAAGTTTATCATGTAGTGCGATAAAATTGGCATGGCCTTTTGGCCCCATATTTAGGGCATCAACTTGGTTCAAGTGGAGGTTATCCAAATTTAAGAAAAAACCGTTATTCGTGGTGATCAACTACATCGCGTTCTAATACTCGTTAATAAATTTTTACTTTAGTTTACCAATCGCTTGATTAAGAGTTCGTATGGTTAAAATCTAACCACTTAAGTGGGTCGTAGTGACGCAAAAGGAAAAATTATTAACCTCAGTATCTAGGCTACCAGAGTGGCCCGGGGTCACTTGCCCGGCCGGGCCAAAAAAAAAAAAAAAAAAAAAAAAAAAAAAAAAATTTTTTTTTTTTTTTTTTTTTTTTTTTTTTTTTTTTTTTTTTTTTTTTTTTTTTTTTTTTTTTTTTTTTTTTTTTTTTTTTTTTTTTTTTTTTTTTTTTTTTTTTTTTGCTGGGACCTCCTTGCATGGGTTGGCCACCCGGAACCCGGGCGGCCCCGGCTGGTAGCCTAGCTCAGTATTATATTTTTAAGCTCCCCTATCTAAAATTTCATTCAACCGGATAAAAGAGAAAAAACAATTGGTAAGTCTAGCCCAAGTAGTTGTTTATATTGTGCGTATGACCACGATTCGATCGTGCACCTGCATAGTTAAAATCATAATCGCTAACTTATTGGTGGGGCACCCGCTTGGCTAGAGCACGGATAACCTGGCTCGTAACGAGCTTCACCATGGAGCTCACGTAAAAGTAGGATCACGGACACCGACCAATTCAAGAGGAGAAGTGTAGGAAACTCCCTCCAAAGATTTGAAAGTTTTTCGTTGTAAGGCACGAGTTTATCGTATTATAGTGCCACATGTTTTAGTTGCGTGATCCAAAGTAGGAGATGTGACCCAGTTAATTCCACATCACCAACCTTACATCGTCGTTGATAGCCTTGTAATTTGCATAACACAAAAATTAGTTATGGAATCATTGTGATAATGCATGCAACAAGCGACTGACAAAGCAAGAAAAATAACAATCAGGAGCATGATTACAATAACAAAAAATCTCTGAGTTTTCAATGTCTTAATTTTGCGTATTCTTTGTTGTTTCAATTTTAAAATAGTTATTAAAAAAAAAATGCAATAAAAAAATTATTAACGTTTATCTGCATAGCGACGTTCGAAGACGAACACCAACATGTTCGCCCAAGCACGAACTAGCGTCCAAATATGACAAACACATTGGCGCTCATACAAAGCTCAGAGATATCGTGGCCAATAACATAGTTCAGATTCAACTTGCTTGGAATGACTATGGTGCATGTGCGTCTTTACAATACCCTTCCTCGTTGTATCCTAAGCAATTGTTCACACGCACGCTGCTCTAGATCTCTCTGAATGTCCCAGACACGCACACAACCCCCTGCACACTCATATCTCTAACGTAGCACAACTATGGTTGCTGGCTTACTCTACCATTAACTAGTAGCTATGGCCGCTTTGTCTCTCTCTCAGGCTACTTCTTCCTCGGGCACCTGCAGACCTCCTTGCACAAGTCACTCAGGCGGCGCTTTCGTGCGGCTCACAGTCTGAATGGATGAATAATTGGACGATTCCTTTTGATTTATACTTCAGTTGGTCGTAGGTCTGCTCCTTTCCACCGGGCCAAGGGTGCACACAGTCCCACATGATACTTGTTGATTTGACAAGGTGCGACTCGGACTTGGTACCGCTAATGGTGGTTGGCTAACTCTACCATTAACTAGTAGCTATGGCCGCTTCGTCTCCCTCTCAGGCTACTTCTTCCTCGGGCACCTGCAGACCTCCTTGCACAAGTCGCTCAGGCGGCGCTTTTGTGCGGCTCACAGTCTGAATGGATGAATAATTGGACGATTCCTTTTGATTTATACTTCCGTTGGTCGTAGGGCTGCTCCTTTCAAGTTTCACCGGGCCAAGGGTGCACACAGTCCCACATGATACTTGTTGACTTGACAAGGTGCGAGCCCGATGGAAAGGAGCAGACCTAGGACCAACCGAAGTATAAATCAAAAGGAATCGTCCAATTATTCATCCATTCAGACTGTGAGCCGCACGAAAGCGCCGCCTGAGCGACTTGTGCAAGGAGGTCTGCAGGTGCCCGAGGAAGAAGTAGCCTGAGAGGACGAAGCGGCCATAGCTACTAGTTAATGGTAGAGTTAGCCAGTCCCAGTGGCACCTTGTCAAGTCAACAAGTATCATGTGGGACTGTGTGCACCTTTGGCCCGGTGGAAAGGAGCAGAGACCTATGACCAACCGAAGTATAAATCAAAATGAATCGTCCAATTATTCATCCATTCAGACTGTGAGCCGCACGAAAGCGCCGCCTGAGTGACTTGTGCAAGGAGGTCTGCAGGTGCCCGAGGAAGAACTAGCTTGAGAGGGAGACGAAGCGGCCATAGCTACTAGTTAATGGTAGAGTTAGTCAGCAGCCATAGTTCGTCTCCCTCTCAGGCTACTTCTTCCTCGGGCACCTGCAGACCTCCTTGCACAAATCGCTTAGGCGGCGCTTTCGTGAGGCTCACAGTCTGAATGGATGAATAATTGGACGATTTCTTTTGATTTATACTTCAGTTGTTCGTAGTTCTGCTCCTTTCCACTGGGCCAATGGTGCACACAGTCCCACATGATACTTGTTGACTTGACAAGGTGCGACAGGGACTGGGTACCGCTAACTGGACATGGTAAGTCTGCCCACTTGCCCACTTGCCTACGGATCAGTCCAAGTCGCACCTTGTCAAGTCAACAAGTATCATGTGGGACTGTGTGCACCCTTGGCCCGGTGGAAAGGAGCAGACCTACGACCAACCGAAATATAAATAAAAAGGAATCGTCCAATTATTCATCCATTCAGACTGTGAGCCGCATGAAAGCGCCGCCTGAGCGACTTGTGCAAGGAGGTTTGCAGGTGCCCGACATCATGCATGAAAATATATGACAAACACATTGGCGACGAACGCTCATACAACGCTCAGAGATATCGTGGCCAAGAACATAGTTCAGATTCAACTTGCTTGGAATGGCTATGTCACATGTGCGTTTTTACAATAACCTTCCACGTTGTATCCTAAGCAACTGTTCACACGCACGCTACTCTAGATCTCTCTGAATGTCCCAGACACTCACACAACCCCCTGCACACTCATACACAAACACGTCGTAGCCTATCTCTAACATAGTGCGACTATGGCTGCTAGGTAACTCTACCATTAACTAGTAGCTATGGCTGCCTCGTCTTCCTTTCAGGCTACTTCTTCCTCGGGCACCTGCAGACCTCCTTGCACAAGTCGCTCAGGCGGCGCTTTCGTGCGGCTCATAGTCTGAATGGATAAATAGTTGGACGATTCATTTTGATTTATACTTCAGTTGGTCGTAGGTCTGCTCCTTTCCACCGGGCCAAGGGTGCACACAGTCCCACATGATACTTGTTGACTTGACAAGGTGCGACTGGGACTGGGTACCGCTAACTGGACCTGGTAAGTCTGCCGACTTGCCCACTTGCCTACGGACCGCTTCCAAGACTGAAAGAGGCACTCTTAGAAGACTCGACACCTTCCTACTTGCCCTTTCGGTACTGCAGCGGCTACGACTAAGGTTGACCATTCAGACCTACAACAACTACAACCAGACATAAGTTATGACTCTTACCCTACACGTAAGCAGCTCCAACCTACTCAACCCTCGTAGGTACAATAACATTTAACATACAACTTTAGGGGCAGGGCACGGGTTCAAACCTAGATGGGGCAAACTGTACTATACACGGGCTCGGGAAAGATATAGGGATCGATCTTTGGGATCTGCATTTGCTACCACGATGGTGAAAACCGTTCCAGTTATAACAATGATAAACGCTTGTGTAGCACGACCAATGTGTTCATGCCCACCATGTTCGCGCGACTGGCTCGCGAACGCGTTAAGGCGAACATAATTTTATTTTTCGTTAAAAAAAAAAAAAAAACTTCAGACGAGTTGCAAAAACGAGTTATAATTGCACTATGGGGCAAGATACAGTTAGCAATTATATTTCAGGCAGCCTATCTAGCCAGCAAGCTAGGTTGTATTCATTGTCCAAACTGCAATTCAAAAATGTATTTTGGTCCATAGCAAAATTATAACTCGTTTTTGTGACTCGCATGTAGTTTCTTCCATAAAATATTAGTTTTTGATTTTTCACTCACGTTTGGATTAAAAATTGAAACATGACTACTAGGTAAACATTGCATGTATTGTTGTCTTATATAGCATATATGCTTTTCAAAATTTTCAGATTTTTGTTTTTAATCGCCAATGTGTTTGTCATATGTTTTCATGCATGATGAGTAAGAAAGAAGACGAGTCTAATTTTCTAACTTTTAATATTTTATTTATTTGAATTGTTTGCACTACTTTTTTATCAAATTCTATCATTAAAAAACAAACGTTTGATAATTATTAATTACACCATTACTTTTTTAAAAGAAAGGGGTAATATACCATAATGAGTGTTTACATCTTTGACTGAATCGGTTCTATTGCATTGTTAATACACTAATCTTTTGCATTTTTTAAGTGCAAAAAATAATTTGTAGCTTACCAGTATTTTTTGCAAACCCTAGTTCTCTCACAGTTCTTAAGTTTGTTCTTAAATATTTAAAATCATAATTTTGTTGATTTTTTTGTTACTGTTAACCTCGCCAGTCCAAATTCATATTGACCATTACGATGATAATGTTATTTTATAAATTTTTAAACTTTCAACATCATCATTACAGTTTATATCTATTATACCCAACCTTGATTTGGTTAAGGTATTTTTGTCCGTCATCAACAACATTATTTGTTCAAAATTAAATCGCTATGCTACTTTCGAAAAACGTTTATGGTTTAAAGGTGAAGACCTTAAACTTTAAGACCACTTTTGCTCAAAGTTAATAAATAAATAATTTCAATCATGTAAGGCAAAAATATATGATAAAAAGTCGGCTGCTCGTTTTATATTCCCCGGTCATTGCAATGGTGATATTTCTCAATTTTATAAGCAAACCAAATATCACCCCCACAATAGATAGGGCCTAAAATAATAAAAAAAAAAAAAAAAAAAAAAAAACATATATATAGTTAGTACGATATAAGGATGCATGGTGACACGTGGTCATTGTCATGTGCCCATAAGGTATATTAGCTACTGAGAAATTGGTTTTGAAGGTAGTGCAAACATTTTGTAACAATCCATATCAAATTACCAATAATATTTTACACAAAATTAGAGGTGAAAGATGTTTTCAATTGAGAAGCTTAATCTAGTTATATATATTTTGGTTGTCACAAAGATAAAACTTGGTAAGGGTCATTGTATTTTCGGGTAAAACGTTTATATTTTTAACTTTTGTTATGGTTTTGAAACCATTATTATTTACCTTAAAATAGAAAATCGCGATGACGACAAATCTCATTATAATAGAAATTTCATCGCACAAGACAAGTTTTTAAAATTTTTTCAAAAAAGTTGCAACTCCTTGATATACCACAAGAACAATAACATGTTGACGAAATATTTTATAAATATATATATATATATATATATATATATATATATATATACATATTCTATTTGACGATATATATATATATATATATATATATATATATATATATTTAACAACAACAAATCATACCCTTCTCAAGTATGCTTTGACTCGTTAAAGGATCCAGATAACCTTTGTCCCTTCGATGTCATAAGTAATAAAGTATTTCACCATACATCTTATCAACACTTGGGTGTGTTGCACCTTTACGTGTTCATTCACGTAAGTGTTCAGAAAAATAAGTCATTGAATTATTGTCATAACACATACGTAATGTATTTATCCATATATTAAAAATATATCATATTTAGTAAATTGCAACATTAGGTTTGAATCATTTCGATAAGGTTAGCCAACAAGGCACTTTAACATATATTCCATTAAACCATGTTTACGCTACCTGTTATATTTTCACCCAACTATCTACTTATGAAAAAAATCATCTTCATAATATATTTATTGTTTATCTATTGATATACGAAAAATCTTTATCGTTTACATACACTACCAGCGGGGCCGCCCAAGTCACCTTGTTTACACAGGTGGCCCAACAGTGCAAGAACTAAATAACATATCCYCCCCCYYCCCCCCCCCCCCCCATACACACAAAGTCTTGAGGAACAATGGAAAAACAAAACCTTCCTCAAACAGGCCCTATCCCGAGTCCCCATTTTTTTCAAAGAGGCTCATTCGAGATTCTCCAGATATGTTGGTGGTTTAAAGTACACCTAAGACGAGCCACCAACACAATTTTCAGGCATTGCATAACCTATTCAAGATTGTGCCACTAAAAATTTACCTCGTTGTTGCTTGTTTTGAGCGTCGCGGCTGACACGGAGTTTCACGACCATGACATAATTATTTTTTGTTTATCGTGTTCATTTGGAGTGAAAATTGTAACATGCGAAAGGACATACGACCTAATTTCGACCACACCGTACCAATCTATCAGTTTAATCTCACTACAGCCACGTTTGGTCTAATGCATTTATACAATAATTTTACATGATCAGTCTTTCATGAATATATCGCGGTCAGGAAAGGTCGGTGGCAAATATTTTATGAATAGGTGCGTTTGGAAACTGGTTTGTTCCTATTTTAATTGAAGTGTCTGATATGGTTTTTCCACGATTAAACAATATCAATTTTTGGTTATTACCACCATCATTATTACTTCTTCTAAGTTCTGCTTTAGTGGTAGTAGGTGTTGGTACCGGGTGGACGGTCTACCCACCTTTAACCGGTATAACTAGTCATTCTGGAGGAGCTGTGGATTTAGCTATTTTTAGTCTTCATTTATTGGGTGTTTCCTCACTCTACTTCTTGCTCTTATATGTGGTATTCATTTTTGTTTGACTCTAAGATTGAGATCTACAAACTCTCGAAAACTAGTTTCTTTTTTTTACCTCATTGCTAACTTTATAACCTTCGTAATCAAGTACAATACACAAATTAATAACATATCATATGTCGTTTCCAACTAGCAATAAGTTTATCATGTAGTACGACAAAATTGTCACGCCCTTTTGGCCCCCTTATTTACGACATCAACTTGGTTCAAGTGGAGGCTATCCAGGCTTAAGGAAAACCCGTTATTCGTGGTGTTCAAATACAGCGTGTTCTAATACTCGTTAATAAATTTTTACATTAGCTTACCAATCGCTCGATTAATAGTTCGTATGGCTAAAATCTAACCACTTAAGTGGGCCGTAGTGGCACAAAACAAAAAATTATGAACCTTAGTATTATATTTTTAAGCTCCCCTATTTAAAATTTCATTAACCGGATAAAAGAGGAAAAACAATTGGTAAGCCTAACCCAAGTAATTGTTTATATTGTTGGTATGACAAAGATTCGATCTTTCACCTGCACAGTCAGAATCATAATCGCTAACCTATTGGTGGGGCACCCGCTTGGCTAGAGCAGGATAACCTAGCTCGTAACGAGCTTCACCATAGAGCTCGCGTAAAAGTGGGGTCACGGACATCAACCTTACATTGTCGTTGATAGCCTTGCAATTTGCATAAAATAAAAATCGATTATGGAATCATTGTGATAACGCATCCGACAAGCAGCTGACAAAGCAGGAAAAATAATGATTAGCCACATGATTATAATAATAAAAAATCTCCAAGTTTTCAATGTTTTAATTTTGCGTATTCTTTGTTAATCCAAATTAAAAATAGTTATTAAAAAAAAATTGCAATAAGAAAATCATTAACGTTTACCTGCATACCATCCTGTTCGCGTTCGAAGGCAAACATGAACATGTTCGCCCGAGTGTGAATGAGCGTCCAAGACCCTCTAACCACGAACATAAAAAATATATATATATATTTTTTTAAATTAAAAACCATATTTGTTATGTAAAACAATAATACACGCAGCGTTTACCTAGGAGTCATGTTCAATTTTTTATCGAAACGTGATTGAAAAATCAAAAACTAATATTTTATGGAAGAAACTACGTGCGAGTCACAAAAATGAGTTATAATTGTACTATAGACCAAAATGCATTTTCGAATTGCAGTTTTGACAATGAATACAACCTAGCTTGCTGGCTAGATAGGGTGCCCGAAATATAATTGCAAACTGCATCTTGCCCTAGAGTGCAATTATAACTCGTTTTTGTAACTCGTTTCAAGTTTTTTTTTTCAACGAAAAATAAAATTATATTCGCCTAAACACGTTCGTGAGTCATTCGCACGAACGTGGAGGGCGTGAACACATTGGTTGTGCTACGCAAGCGTTTATTATTGTTATAAATGAAACGATTTTCATCGTCGTGGTAGCAGATGCAGATCCCAAAGCTCAATCCCTATATCTGCCCCGAACCCGTGTACAGTACAGTTTGCCCCCTCTAGGTTTGAACCCATGCCCTGCCCCTAAAGTTGTCTGTTTCAGGTTGTTGTACCTACAAGGGTTGAGTAGGTTTGAGCTCCTTACGTGTAGGGTAAGAGTCATAACTTATGTCTGAAGGGTCAACCTTAGTCGGTTGTAGTTGTTGTAGGTCAACCTTACCTGTAGGTTTGAGCTCCTTACTTGTTGAGTTGGTTGTAGTTGTTGTAGGTCTGAAGGGTCAACCTTAGTCGTAGCTGCTACAGTACCGAAAAGGCAAGTAAGAAGGTCTCAAGTCTTCTAAGAATGCCTCTTTGAGTCTTGGAAGCGGTTCGTAGGCAAGTGGGAAGTGGTCAAGTGGGCAAGTGGGCAGACTTATCAGGTCCAGTTAGCGGTACCCAGTCTCAATCGCACCTTGTCAAGTCAACAAGTAGCATGTGGGACTGTGTGCACCGTAGGCCCAGTGGAAAGGAGCAGACCTACGACCACCCGAAGTATAAATCACAAGGTATCATCCAGTTATTCATTCAGACTTCAAGTCGTACGAAAGCGCCGCCTGAGCGACTTGTGCAAGGAGGTCTGCAGGTGCCCAAGGAAGAAATGGGATGAGAGGGAGACGGAGCGGCTATAACTACTAGTTAATGGTAGAGATAGCCAGCAAACGTAGTTGCGCTACGTTAGACATAGGCTACAACGTGTTTGTGTATAAGTGTGCAGGTAGTTGTGTGTGTGTCTGGGACATTCAGGGAGATCTAGAGTAGCGTGAGTGTAAACAGTTGCTTAGGATGCAGAGCGAAAAGGGTGTTGTACAGACGCACATGCGCCATAGCCATTCTAAGCAAGTTGAATCCGTACGATCTTCCTGGCCACAATATTTCTGAGCTTTGTATGAGCACTCGTCACCAGTGTGTTTGCCATATGTTTTCATGCATGTTGAGTAAGAAAGAAGACAAGTCTGATTTTCTAACTTTTAATATTTTATTTATTTGATTTTTTTACACAACTTTTTTATCAAATTCTATCATTAAAAAACAAACATTTGATAATTACAACATTATTTTTTGGGGGGAAGTGTTAATATACTATAAGCTGAGTTTAAATCTTTGACTGAATGGGTTCTATAACATTGTGAATACACCAATCTTTTACATTTCTTAAGTGCGCAAAACAATTTGTAGCTTACCGATATCTTTTGCAAATCCCTAGTTCTCTCACAATTTTTTAATTTGTTCTAATTTTTTCTTTTAGTGTTAACATCACCAGTCCAAATTCCTATCGACTATTACGATGATAATATTATTTTATAAATATTTAAACTCTCCACATCATCATTACAGTTACCCAACCTTTATTTCGTCAAGGTATTCTTGTCCGTCATCAACAACATTAGTTGTTCAAAATGAAATCACTATGCTTCTTTCAAAAACATATTGTTTAAAGGTGAAAACCTTAAACTTTAAGATTACTTTTGCTAAAGCTAATAAATAAATAATTTCAATCCTTTAAGGCCAAAATATATGGTAAAAACTTAACCGTTCGTTTTATATTCCTCAGTCATTGCAACGTTGATATTCCTCACTTTTATAAGCAAATCAAATATCACGCCCATAATAGATGGGGCCTAAAATTATAAATAAGAAAAACAAAACATATGTATAGTTAGTACGATATGAGGATGGATGGTGACAGGTGGTCATTGTCATGTGCCCATAAGCTATATTAACTACTAAGAAATTGATTTGAAGGTAATGTAAACATTTTGTAACAATCCCTATCAAGTAACCTATAATACTTTGCACAAAATTACAGGTGCAAGATGTTTTTCATTGAGAAGCTTAATTTAGTTATATATATATTGGTTGCCACAAAGATAAAACTTGGTAAGGGGCATTGTATTTTCGAGCAAAACTGTTATATTTTCAACTGCTGTTATGGTTTTGCAACCATTACTAGAAAAATATCGGTGAAGGCAAATCTTATTATGATCGAAATTCCATCACACAATACAAGTTTTAAAAAGCTTTTTAAAAAAGTTACAACTCCTTGATATACCACAAGAACAAGAACCTGTTGACGAGATATTTTATTTGAAAATAAAAATTATTTAACAACAACTAATCTTACCCTTCTCAAATATGCTTTGACTCGTTAAAGGATTCAGATAACCTTTGCCATTTCGGTGTCGTAAGTAATAAAGTATTTCACTATACATCTCATCAACAGATTTGTGTGTTGCACCTTTACGTGTTTATTCAAGTAAGTGTTAAGAAAAATAAGTCATTGAATTACTGTCATAACACATACGTAATGTGTTTATCCATATATTAAAAATATATCCTATTTAGTAAATTGCAATATGAGGTTTGAATCATTTCGATACGGTTAGCCAACAAGGCACGTCAACATATATTCCATCAAACTAGTTGTACGCTACCTGTTACATTTTCACCTAAGTATCAACTTATGAAAAACAATGTCTTCGTAATACATTTATTATTTATCTATATTGATATACAAAAAAAAATTATCGTTTACATAAGCTACCAGCGGGGCCGTCTGGATCACCTTGTTTTCCCGGGCGAAGCTACAATGCAAGGACCAAAGAACATCTCTCCCCC
>BFEA01000704.1:194259-213465 GCA_003427395.1 Chara braunii | reverse complement strand
CCCCCCCCCCCCCCACTTCAAAAAAAAAAAAAACATAAAAATAAACTGAGCAACTTTTGTTTCATGATCACATCAAAATTTTGTACCAAAATAGAAACACAAACTAAAAAAACGTTTTATTATTATTATTATTAAATTTTTGCCCAGTCGGGCAAGTAGTACCAGCACTCCGCTGACGTACTAGTCATTTATTGCATTACCATTTAATATATGTCCACACATGCCTAAATGTGGCACATACATTGATATTGAAATATAGAGTTTCAATCATTTGGTTGAAGTTGACGATCCAGGATACCTAATTTCACAATGATAACATAAAAAAAAAGAATTCTCATTTTGGGTGTGACATCAACCTTAATTTTTTTTACTTACTTGAGTTGATTACCGCTTCGGTGGAATACACTAATTATACGTGGGGTGAATGATATTCAGATATCAATGGAAGAAACAATTAACCTCAAGAAGCCCTTACAATCCTTACAGGTTGTATCCTTGTTAACTTGTCCATCCACTTATAACAAACCGTAAGATGTTGATTTTTCCCTAAGGCAAAGTGTATGAACAGTTGACTTACCGTAAGGGCACGGTGCAGAACCCATAAGGCAAAGACGTTAGTTATGAGATTAATAAGTCTAAGATGTTAGAATGTACACTTGTCAGGCATGAGATTAATTAGTTTAAAATGTGGATTTTTCCTTAAGGTGAAGTGTATGAATGACAGTTGACTTACCGTAAGGGCACGGTGCACAACCCGTAGTTTGTGTGTTTTAAATTGTTAAATTGATTTCAAACTTGTTTTGTGAATGCTTATGATTTTTGTTCATGTGTATGTGTGTGTGTGTGTGTGTGTGTGTGTGTGTGTGTGTGTGTGTGTGTGTGATTGTGTGTTGTGTGTTGCGTGAGTGTTTGTGTGTAAGAGTGTGTGAGAGAAACACGGAGAGAGACGGAGAGACAGAGAGAGAAAAAGACAAAGAGAGAGATGAATTCAAGATGCAAATTCAAACTGAAAAACACGAGGCTTTACTTTCAGAGAATACGTTTCCAGCGCATGCATGCGGCTTCAGGAAGGTCGATTATCCTTATGCCTCTTTGCTTAGATAATTGTCTCGGCCATTCTCACAGAATTTATAGGATCATCCCCAAACTATTCCGCAAAAGATACCACATTCATCCCTCGTCCTCTTCAACAGCAAAGATCCCTCTCCCCACTGCTAGTTGAATTTATAGGATCATCCCCAAACTATTCCACAAAAGATACCACATTCATCCCTCGTCCTCTTCGTCAGCAAAGAACTCTCTCCCCATTGCTAGTTGGCCCATCCTCATTATTTTGGTTTTGTAGAAGCCGCACGTATAATGTCGCATCCCAAATCCTGCATTGGAGAGGATTTGCGACACAACTCCTACCTTCCCATTGGCTCGTGAAAATAATTATTGGAATCAGACCACTGTCCCTGTTCAATCGATGTGTCGTTGCCTTCATGTTCCAAACGTTGTATAAAATGCATCAATCGATTGCACTTGGTTAGACCATGGATTTCACCATTTGGTGTTGAATTGGTTCCTCTGCTTAAAAAATATAGTTAAGACGTGCAGTTTCACAACTCTAGTCACTTTCTCTTTACCATGTTTTCATGTTGTCTTATAAATAAAGTTTATAATCTTTCGTTTCATATTTTCCTTAAATAACGTACTAAAAATGCCTCGACCCCTTCCATAATGACCACCTTCAGATACTTGAGTTGTTTCAGTTCTACATGCATCAAGCAGAGAGTTTGGAGCATATATTTCTCATCATATATATTTGCTATCACCCATTGAAGATTGACAGTTTGAGACTGCTAATAGGGGGAGGGAGGAATTAGCATATAACAACAAAAATGGCACCAGGCTCAAGGTGAAGAGATTCCCCTCCTCTCCCCTCTATCCTGCTCATTCAATCCCCTGGACCCTACGGTAATCAATGCTGGCAGGAACCCCTTACAATTGTTTCACATTGTTTTTTTATATGGCTCGAACTCGATCACTATAAGGGACACTGGACCCGTTTTCCAGCAGGTGATGCTCCCCACCAATAGGTGGAGTCTCTCCCCACTACCTAGTGGTGTCTGCTCTTACCATCACCACTAACACCGATAGGGGTGTTTGATTAAAAAAAAAAAAAACACACTTAAGGTTGTGAAAATTTTGGTACTCACGGAAGCCTCATTCCTAATATGTCACCAGTTTCGCGCAGCGAGACAATGTGTATGTGAGTATGTAAGAGATAGATAGATAGATAGATAGATAGATAGAAAGAGAGAGAAAGAGACAGAGAGACAGAGAGAGAAAAAAAAAAAAAAAAAAAGTTCGAGATGCATACGCGATAAAGTGTGTGCATGTGTGTATGTGAGTGTGTGCGTGCACACACAAGAGAGAGAGAGAGAGAGAGAGAGAGAGAGAGAGAGAGAGAGAGAGAGAGAGAGAGAGAGAGAATGTCAGTTGCCTAATGACTACTACAGCGCAGTCCACTGCCACCGAGCATGCTATACATTCAAGTCTCTGAAAAACGGTACTCATGCGACTAGATGTAGCATATTGCTAGTGATGCACAAGCATTTCTTCTGCTGCAATAACTGCTGCGCTAGTCATTGGTGCTGTTGCTCCTTTTCTGGCTATATGCTCTGCCTCTGCTAGTCGCTATGCTCTATCGCTATCACTGGCATCACTACATTTCCTACGCTAAATTCTGCTGCTGCAATAACTGTGATGTTGTGACCGGCAGCTGCTACATCGAGAACACTGCTGATGCTCTGCAGCCCCTATAACAAAATAGCAGCACAGACAAAGGTCTCAGTGGGGGCGCTCCCAAAGTTGGTTACCCCACGGTGACCACGACTACTACCATGACCAGCTACCATTGCCACTGCCACTTGCTCTCTCTACCTCCAGAGTAGCGCAACTCGTTAGACCACCCACTCCATCCGGACGTGTATTAACAAACCCAAAGTTGCATTTCCCCGAGAGCCTAAGATTTGCAGTGCCGCCATGAAGAAAAATAATTGTGGTACCCTTCCCCACCGAACCTCTACCGGGTTGCCTTGTGGACACTGAGGCCGCATCCTATGCGACCTGCACAAAGCAGAGCAAATACCCTTGCAAGGGAAAATAAGTGTGGTACCCTTCCCCACCGAACCTCTACCGGGCCTTGGCACTGTTGATTTTGGCCCGGTACTTTGTATAGACAAGACAAATGAACGGTGGAGGGGGGCCGTTGGAGTGGTGGCCTAATGAAAGGGCATAATGAAAGGCGGCAATCTTGTGCAACGAGAGGCGACAATTGTGTGTAATGAAAGGCAACGATCTTGTCTCGATAGGTAATGACAATTTCCTTCTACAACATCATACGCAAGATAGGAAATTACAAAAAAAATAAATTCCTTTTCGTATGCAAGATAGGTAATTACAAAATCCCTTTTCGCAACATCCTACGCAAGATAGGTAGTGACGAAACCCCTCTTCGGAACATCATACGCAAGAGAGATAGGTATCGACAAAATCCCTTTTCGCGACATCCTACGCAGATAGGTAATGACACAATCCATTTTCGCAACATCGTGTGCAAGACAGGTCATGATGAAATCCCTGTTTTCAACATATAAAAACTGTACTACGTTGGAAGAAAAGACTGCGCTTAGGAACGGGATCGTTGACACACTGCGCAGCTGTGCAGGATGACGAACAGACCCCTATTCGCGACATTTTACGCAGATACGTAATGACACAATCCAACTTCGCATCCCTGTTTTCAAGATATCAAAGCTGTACTACTTGGGAGGAAAAGACAGGGCGTAGGGACTGGATCCTCGACACACTGTGCAGCTGTGCAGGATGGCGAACAGACCCCTATTCGCGACATTTTACGCAGATAGGTAACGACACAATCTGTTTTCGCAACGTCGTGCGCAAGACAGGTCATGATGAAATCCCTGTTTTCAACATATCAACACTGTACTACTTGGGAAGAAAAGACAGCGGGTACGACCGGGATCCTTGACACACTGTGCAGCTGTGCACGATCGCGAACAGAATGTCAAAGCATGGTCAAAGTTCCGTCAAACGTCAAAGTCAAATGGTGAAACACAGTTTCGAAAACTGCCAGACACTGCATAGAGCAGTACAGCAGAGATGGTTAGCGTCGGCGGCCATCTTGATGTGGACGTAGACAGACGTACATCCGGCCTGTTGTCGGACTAGTTTCCCAACGCTTGACCGAAACCGTGACTGTCTTGAATAGGGATCCTCACAGTCATGTCGTATGTGTCTTTCTGTCGCATATGTGTGTGTGTGTGTGTGTGTGTGTGTGTGTGTGTGTGTGTGCCATAGTTGTATGCGTGTCACACATACAGAACTGTGGGACTGAGAAACATATCTGTGTATCAAACACCCTTCAGGCGCTCTTTTCTGGAACCTAAAGTACCGGCATGCTTTCCCGTAATATGCCTTGATGAGTTGATGGTCTCCTCATGGCAGTCCGCTACATCATCCGACATCGTGGCCCGAATGATTAGTGTGAGACCAGGACTTGCAACCAGAAAGAAGTTGCGGGTACTTCCATCAAGCTGGAATGAAACTGCTATGGGGGGGGTTACACTTTCGCGGTTCAACTTTGAACTCTTGAGGTATCTATCTGTCAATGCACAGGGGGCACACTACAACTTGTGCCGCGTGCTCATCTCTGGCGTTTTCCTCTGGCCTGTGCGTACAGTCAACGTGCTAGTCGTTGCTCCGCGGCTAAACCAAGGTTGCCGACGACGTGGTCACGTGGGCGTTTCAGAGGTCATCTGACTCCGAGACGAGCGAGTTGGCAGTCACTGACAGGCTTACTGACATGTGCCCTCACAGAGAGGGAAGACCAAATTTTACTCTAAGGTAACAAGGTCAGCGCAAGGCGGATGGTGCGTTTTGCAAGATATGATCAGAACCGCAGAACATTAAAAAAAAAAAATTGTAAACAAACACTATAGCCATGGTGGCAATCAAACATGTTCACCGGGCAGCAGGTCATAATCGCAGCATGAGAAAGTTGACGAGGCAGACAGACAACAATTGCTGAGTGGTATGTTGGGCAGTAAACTGCAAGTACACGGCCCCAGCCTTGCAGAAAGTTTTCTGTCGCCACAAGCAAAACTCAGAGGAGCCGCGTGGCGTGGGGCGCTGTTGAAAAAAGAAATCGGCGGCCTCCGAAGTGGTGCGGGTTTCGTGCTGACACCCGCGGGCCAATGTGTGGTGTACTGGTGCTTTAAGACGGACCTTAAGTATGAAAGCGCACAGTAGTTTGCCGCAAGGGCCATGTCCACTGGCCAGGAAGTCCTCGTGTGTTCGCATCACATTTGCAGATTTTGCACCATCAAGTTACCTGCAGCTCATGGATAAGTGCTTGCAGGCTGTGGGACTCGTGCTTAATGGAGACGTGACCTGCCATCTGGCGACCTGGCATATGTGTGACTGTTCACGAGGAAGAGCGTGCGCACCGCGTGATATGCAGAGTTTAAGTCGTTACTCTCTGACTTAGAGAATCATGTCGTTCAGCCACTGCAAAGGCTACCCAACCTACTAAATCTTTGAGTGGAGCATAAGTGACGCCTTCATAGATACCCAGGCAGGCATCAGAGAGACTTTCCCGAGCCGTTTCATCTACCATGCGGATCCTCGTGTCGTGATGACATACATTATTTTAAGATATTGCCTCCATGAGGACGATTGTTAGCGCCGCTGACTGCTTGACATGCTTGTCAGAATGACCATAGTTAAGGGACTGGCAATGAAAGGTACAGTTACCGCGGTTAGGGAAATTCACCCTCCTCTGGTTACCGTGATCTTCTGTCAAAAAAATGAAATGTCCAAAGTCACCATAGTTAAGGGACTGGCAATGAAAGTTACAGTTACCGCGGTTAGAAGGAAATTCACCATAACCGCGGTAAATTCACCCTCTGGTTACCGTGATCTTCTGTCAAAAAAATGAAATGTCCAAAGTCACCATAGTTAAGGGACTGGCAATGAAAGGTACAGTTACCGCGGTTAGGGAAATTCACCCTCCTCTGGTTACCGTGATCTTCTGTCAAAAAAATGAAATGTCCAAAGTCACCATAGTTAAGGGACTGGCAATGAAAGGTACAGTTACCGCGGTTAGGGAAATTCACCCTCCTCTGGTTACCGTGATCTTCTGTCAAAAAAATGAAATGTCCAAATTCACTTTGTCTTCCTTCATGCGTCGGTGGGACAACACCGCATCCCGCGTATACAGGTATGAGTGGACCAATGCTATGTCCCATGGGCATGCATCAGTGGGCCAACAATCTGTCCCAAGGACATCAGCTGGGCCAACGATAGGTTCCATGGGCATGCATCATTGAGCCAACAAATAGATGTCCCATGGACATCAGGTGGCGTAACACTACGTTCCTGGGACATGAATGGGACATGAATGCGTGGGTCCCGATCAACGGTAACTCACGTGGACGTCACGTGGGGCAACACTATGTTCCATGGACATGAATCAATGGGTTCCCCTGGGCAAACAATGTCCCATGGACTTCAGTTGGACCTACATTATTTTCCATGGTCATGAATCAGTTAGTTCCACTGGGCCAACAATATGTCCCATGGACATCAGTCGGGCCAACACTACGTTTCATGGACATGACTCGGTGGGCCCACAAATATATGTGCCATGGACATCGGTCGGTCTGCAGCGGGGTTTTAATGGGGGATGTTTTGCAAACCAGTTTGGGCAGCAGCAGTACCGATCGATCAGAAAATCAGGTCCCTCTGCTGAAAACTGGTTGGGCCAGCCATGCTGATGAAACCAACAGCTTATGCGATCCGAGTTCGAGCAGGAACCCCTTCCAGTGACAGTTTTTCAATCCACCTATGTCTACGACTTGGACCGATAATTTCGTATAAGATGTGTCTCACTTCTTCTTAAGGTAAATATATACTCTGACCATAGTTAAGGTAGTAGCAATCGAAGATGCAGTTACCACGGTTAGGGGAACTTACCGTCTGGTTACCCCGTGATCTGCTTAGGCCGGAAGGAATACAAGTGTTAAAGCCTCAAATCGTCAGTCTTTCGGCCTGCTAACACGCCCAGTGAGCGATAAATGGGTTAATCGGGGACTCATCTTTCACATTCGTCTTTGCGATCAAGGTAGTGGATGCTGGTGACTGCATCAAACGGAGAACTAGTCCGAAATTCAAACTCCTCGAGACTTGAGAAAGACGTCCTGCTGCACACATACAATCAATGTCATCCATAATGATCCTTGTTGAATCATTATTCGCATTCACTCCCCCCAACTCCTTCACCCCCCCCCCCCCCCCCCTACAAATCCTTCCCATAACTACCCACCTCCCTTTCCTCTCCTGTTCCTCCTCGCCCCCTTCAAACCCCGGTCGGGTTAACACTGCGCAGGTTTGGTTATAGAACTGCGCAGGCACAACATAACTGACCGAAGGTTACTCTAGTTTGGTTTAGGGTTAGGACTGTGCATGCTTCGAGGGAAAACACAGGAATCAATAATGAAAAAGAGATCAGGAAAATTAAGCCAAAAATGGTTAAATCGGATCCAACGTGACATCAAGTGGAGGCGGACAGAAGCAACAGTTGAACTGAGGGCTCATTTTGGCAATAACTAGATCAGTACCGTCTTCCCCGGATTAGAACATACGGTCTATAGCTGTATTTGGAGCAACTTTCAGTCCAGATGCAGCGATAATGACCGTACATTTCATTCAGGGAAGAGGGTCGTCGATAGTTCTTAACCATTGTCTTGGAGTGTCTGTCATGGCTTGACGTTCAAATTAGGCGCAACAAGAGAAAAAGAAGAGGCAGGCCATTGCGCAAGGATGACATGCATAAACCGAGAATTCCGTTAAAATTGGAACAATACAGAGAAGATCAGCAAGACCCCTGCGAAGGGGATAACATGCATAAATCGAGAAATGGTCCAAAAAAAAAAAAAGAATGCAAGAAAGAAAGAGGGATTGAAAACAAAAACAAAAGAAGAGGCAGGACGCTTTCTTTGTCATACTGTGGGTCGCCCAACGAAATCAGGGTGCACCTCAGAAAATCTCCACAGGGAGATTGTAGAGACGTTCTCCACCGTCTACCTCGTTGAGGATTCCTCTTCAGCAGTTTGTGATGTACCGGTATCAATGCGATTGATGGGAGACAAGGTGGCAAATCCATACTACAATCCTCTTTTTTTTTTCTTTTTTTCTTTTTTCTTGGGACAAACATTTGGAAAACGCGGCATTGTTATAGCACAGCCCTGCTGGAAATCTCGTTTGCGACAACTTCGCTCAACTTCATTTCAGAGAAAGTGAGATCTCTTACGCTGTGCTACCATGCAAGCTTGATTTGCTCAACACATGAATAGGCAGGGAAGATGCCCGATTTGGTTGACACGTGAATCGGCAGCGGAGATGAGCGTTGAGCCCGCATTTAGCTGAGATTGCAAAAAACTCCTCGCCAACAAGGCTCCTGCTCACAACTCACTCGGGCGCCACATTGTCATAGGCATCGAGTAAAACTGACGACGACCCGACAACGACCCTGCGCGTACTATTTCTCTAATCCAGTGAGTCACTGTCGAGGGAAGTCGGATGGAGAACGCCTAAAGAGAAATAATACACTTATCCACCTGGATTAGTCGAAGTCGGATAAGCGTACCACCTAACTGTGGTTACCAAACCTGTTGAAGAAGACAGAACGAATGGTTGGGAGGAGGAGGAGATCACCCTTGGGCCTTGACTTAATAAAAGAAATAAAAAAATTGGACCATTTCTCGATGTATGCGTGTCATCCTTGCGCAGGGGCCATGCTAATCTTCATTCTGTGTATCGTTCCAATTTTAACGGATGTCACGAAGGACAGAGATCACCCTTGACTTAATGACCGCAACTGGCAAAAGAGCAAAATTTGGTCAGCACACCTACAGTGCCGCGTATGCACATTAAGAGTACACAATGAAGAGTGCAGGCATTCTGCAGGAACTCGACTGATGGAATCAATTGATGATACACTCGTGTTTCCACTTTGCAAGGAACAGGCGGATCATGGCCCACTGACTCTGAACAAATGGAGGTCGACAAAGTCGTTCCTTACTCTTCACGAAAACACACGAAACTCACTTTGTTGGCCCAAATACAAGAAGGAGAAGGAGGAGGAGGAGGAGGAGGGAAGCGAAGGTCGATCAAAAGACAAGGGATGAAAAGCACACTTCAAGTAGAATAAGAAATGCACATCATACGAGGCTTTACTCTCGCGAAGGATACGATGTGCAAGTGTTCAAAGTGAGCAGATGAAGACACAGTGGAGAAGAGAGAGGCGACGACGGCATACAGAGGATGGGGAGGGGAGGAGATAGAAGAGGAGCTGAGGGAGGAGGAAGAAGGGAGGCAGGAGGAGAGCGCAGAGGAGAAGGGAGGGGGAATTGTGAGTGAATGCGCCGAGGAGTAGGAGGCCTGCTATGGACGGAACGGGTGCGTTGACATAGGTTCAGTAGTCAAACACATGGGCGATTTCCCAAGAGGGGTGTTGAGGCATTCTCAGGGGAGCGAGATCGGGTGGGGCACATCCGTGCGACATGCCCCCTCTTCTTGCATACGAAGCATAAGTTCTTGCTAAGACATTCCTGACGCTCAGGATCAGTCAAACAACGGTAGGATGACATGATGGCTATGGTGGTTGGTATATCAATTGAAGAGGAGGAGGAGGAGGAGGAGCATGAAGATGGGGTAGACGAGGAAGAGGAAGAGGAAGGAGATGGTAACGAAGGGGTACCGGACATGTTGAACGGGTCATCTGGCAGCTTGGTAGAATGTGCATTAGGCGTAGACTCGGAAGGCACGGTTGCACAGGCTCTGCTGGACAAAGAGTTCTGATGAGGAGTGGCGGAGCATGGAGACGCCATTGGGTAGGAAGACTGGGACGAGGTCGACGTCGAGGACGACGGGGACGGTCCTGGTGACGAAGCGGATAGGGCAGATGCCCATGACATGTTTTGAGGTGGAGTGGACATTCTCCCTCTCCCCCCCCCATGGTTGCCACCGCCTGCTCCTAGCTGATCCAGTCTATCTGCTAGCTCCACTGCCAAATCGAAGGACGTGGGGGCCTTGAGCCGGACCTCACGAAATAGATGGGGCTTAAGCCCCCGCATAAAAAGATATACACGGTCAGATTCGGACATGTCAGAGGTGTAAACGAAGAGGTTGCGCATGGCAGCTGCATAATCCTTTACAGACCTGTGCTGGCGCATCGCGAACAACTTATCTCGGGCGGTGAGGTGCATGTTCACCGGCTGGAATTGGGAGAGGAGCGCATCCTTGAAGGACCGCCAGTTAGAGATGGCGATACCGGAGTTCCCGAAGGTTTTGGAAGACAGGTCCTGCCACCAGGAGGCAGCGTAATCCCGGAGCTGAGTAGCAGCAAGATTCACCCACAGGTCATCAGGGACGCGACAAAGTTGAAGGTACTGCTGCATCTCGTAGAGCCAGCGGTGAATATGAGCTGCATCGGTTGTTCCACGAAAAGGTTCCGGTCTCGATGGCTCCATGGGAATCTGGTGCTGCTGGTGTTGATGCTGAGGCTGATGATGATGGTGATGGTGGTGAGGAGGCGGAGGCGGAGGCGGAGGCGGAGGAGGAGGTGGAGGTGGAGGGGTTGGTGGTGGTGGGGGTGCTGCACCTGCCGGGGGTGGTGGTGGTGGTGGTGGTGGACTTGGAGATTGCAAATGGTTCTTGGTTCCGACTGGGATATTGTGTGTTGCCACCAACTTTGTTATCTGCTCTTGAAGTCTGAGTTCCCGCTGGGTCTGCCGAAGCTGCATCTCATCAAAACGGCGAGAAAGGCTCTCAACAGCTGCTGCAAGAGGGTTGGGAGACGGAGGAGGTAGTGGGGTTGTTGGTGTTGCTGTCATTGAGCAACACTTCAGCATTGTGTCTGTTGTTGCTGGACAATGCGATTCGTAATTCATTGTCCTCCCCTCCACACCGCTCGCTGCTGTAATGATCATCTTAAGCCTGTTTTGCTCGAGATTTCCGCACTACTTTTCACTGTAGGCAACAATCATAGGACGTCGCCAGTCATACCTGTGCAGCTTCATACACCTCAACTCTCAATGTCCTTTGAAGAAGCCCAAAGTGGAAAAGCCTGAAAAGGTTTGACCTGCAACAGCAACATGTTAGCAGCAACAAAGAAATTAGTAATCTTCTTATATATGTAATGCAACCCAACTCCAAGAAGCTCGTACCATCAACATCATGCATGAAACTTACAATGCTCACTGAATGACATTCGCAACGAGGTAGGCGAGCTGACCAGTGTCATGTCAAAGGAAGACCACAAGTACGAAGAGGAGGACAAACTCAAAATACTAGTCAATTGATACAAGGTCTTTTCTCGCATTTCCCCTTTGATCTATGGACACTCCATCCCACCTATCGCCACCTCCGCAATCATCGCCCCAGCCCTTTACCAATGATGAAGCCACTATCTCTCTTCCCAACCAACACCGCTCGCAAATATGCGAAGTCGCTCCCCAACGCAATATCAGTCTGGCACAATGAAGAAGCACACCGGTCAATGCAATGCGGGCAATACCAGCCTTCAGAAGCAACCTGCTGTTCCCCTTCTCATGGGAGCATCATGAGGTAAGGCCAGGTAAGTGCCTCTCTTGCTCCAATTTCTCGTCACAGGAACTGAGGATAGGATTACAGTTTTCGCGGCAGAGGCTGGCAGTGAAGATCCCTTCATAGTGTTCAGAGCAAAGACTATGTCGTGTGCATGCTAACCGAACCGATGTTTATGACGGCAGAAAGGGATGGCACAGCCGTCGTCCTCTGGAGGGGCCCCTTCACTGTCCATGGCAGAATCCGTCCGATCTACACAGGGAGGACTCTCTGCCTGGCCATGCACAGGGAACGAGGGGAACGAGGTGGTTCAGCTGGATTGCTCTCCTGCGGCATACTGTTATCGATGGATGCACCAGACAGAGTGATGTTCTACTGCTTGGTGATAGACAGAGACAGAGTTAATGTTTCCCACCGTGTGCACCCTACCGCCATTGTCCCATAGAGTCCATGAATTATCCACAAAGGTAACAGCCCTGAAATGACCTGGACGATGTAGGATGTATGCACAAATATTTGGATCCATGCCCGGCACGTGATTATGTGGGGCAGGCTGTAGTTGTAGTCTCCTTCCCATGAATGCCATAGAGAGAACTTCTATGTTGTACTGTCGTCCTCCCGGGTGCTGCTGAGGCAGCGGGCCCACGGCGGCCATAGCCGGGCTGCTGGGCACAGAGAGGGTGACGGTGATGGTCTTCAGATGTCGGGGATGCACACTGTGGGAAGTCGCCGGGTGAGGCGAGAGAAGAGAGATACGCACCTGGTGTATGCTGGCAGTCTGCATGGGCGACGTCGTCACATACACTGGTCCTGTTGCATGAACGTAGTGTAGGCTAGAGTAGGCTGAGTAGGATAGGCTGGGTGCTGAGCGCCAATCAGGAAGAGCGACATTAGATACTATGTTGATGTCGCGAGAAAGTGTCGACGTCAACATTTGAGTTCATTGTATTGCTCTTATTGGCTGTATCTCAGTGCATTGTGCTTTCTGCTTGGTGTACGACCATCTGCGCTACTTTGTGATTTTGCAATTTGGATTTCTGTCTATCACTCTCGCTCATATTCCTTGCATACCTAGCAATACAACAGCACCCTGGGGTGCGGGGATAGGAATGGGTCCACCTATTCAGCCTGTAGAAGAATGTTCATGCCTAGCGCTCGAAGTACCCATATGACAGGAACGTCCAACTGTGCTTCAGTCAGGACTGAGCTGGGTAGCTCCTGCTTAGCCCTTGTGCCTACAACCACTGTCCTGTCGGGTCACCCCCCTTGAGACGACAGGAGGGTGACAATCCTGAGTGGTCGACACCGAGGTAGGATTGTGGGAGTAGGGGTGCACAAGGGACAAATGATGAGAGTCGGTGGCGGGAGGGAGTCTCATAAGGAATGGGGCCCTCTCTAGACCATGAGGATAACCTAATGGCCGACTACCGAAGGTGACTGTCATAGTCTGGCTTCCAACCTCTACAACAACCTGGACTTCAAAAAGAAACGAAAAACAAAAAACAAAAGCTCAAAAAAAAAAACTAAAAAAAGAACTCTTTTTTGTCTTTTCAGTTTCCTTTTTTTTTTTTTTTTGCAGAAGACAGAGCTCCAGTCTATTAGCGGGGAGCGAGGCGTAGCAGGAAAGGGGCCCAACATCCCAAAATTGAGCAAGACAGAAATCACCAAGGGATCAAAGAGCAAGGCAAACATCGGCCAACCCCTTCCCCCAAAGCTACTCCCATCGCAGCAAGATCACTGTTCCCACACCTAGCTCACCAGGCGACAATCTACAAAGCTGTCCCCAAGTTAAGCCCCGACTACCTCTAAGCCTCTTTTTGCCGAGGCAGAAAAGGCCTGTGCGCCAAGCTTTGCTGAATCCCCAGCATGATTTTTTTTTTCGTTTTTGGTTGGCCCCACCCGCCATTTTGGTCTGGTAGCACCTGGCCTCCAAAGTTTGCGGAATACCATATTTTGGTGTTTCGAGTTCACTTGTAAAAGGTAGTGGTAGTCTAACCAAATCCAATCACAAAACCCTCTTCTCTCCACGACTAGAACCACCTACTCTGTCATAGCCTCCATCACTACGAAGCACGAAGGCCAGAACCTTCTTCTTCTTCTTCTTCTTCTTCTTCTCCTTCTTCTTCTTGCCAGAACCTATCTAGCGAATACTTATACACAACCACCAATCACTCGATCTATATAAAGTATTAACTGTACTATCAACCATACAACTATTCGAACCAAGCTGGGCCGGCAACCGGCAGGTTCACCTCCCCCGGTCCACCCGGCTTCGGACCAGCCCAGGGGGGCTGAACCGGAAAACCAGTTTTTGAAAAAAATGCCCAGGATTTTTCGGGTTTTTTTTTTTTTTTTTTTCGGTGGATTTGGACTCCGCTCTTCGAGATCTGTCCAAATCCGCAATAAAACTTTGAAGGTGCAATTTTTTTTGGGGGTTCCCCCAGAGAGGGGAGGGCATATTGTCAGGTGGGATCAGGGAGGTTGGCCTTTATGCAGAGGGGTCAAGTAAACTGCTTTACTTGACCACCCCGTGGCCTTTTAAATTTAAAATTGGCCGTATGCCTCTATATTGGTTTCTGCCATCATCGGGCATTGGCACTAGAGGCCGTGGCCTTTTAAATTTAAATTCGGCCTATGCCTCTGTATCGGTTTCTGCCATCAAGCATTGATACCAGAGGCCGAAGGACATATGTTGACGGGTTTCCTTGTACGTTGCATCATCAGTCGGCTTTCCTTTTGTTTTTCCTTTATACAGTGGGTTTTGGGCTGAAGTCCCTGCATTTGGGACCATGACCAGCGCAGAACTGCCGGTGCTGCCGCTCGAGGAGCTGGCACTGGTTCCTGCGCTTGCCATGGTTCCACTTGATCTTACTATGAGGGCTGTGTTTGATTGAGAGACCGGGACTACAGCAGACCAAGGGTTAGGAAGGCGGGGGGCAGACAGCTGGGACTGTTCAAGGCTAATTACCTTAGCCTGCAGCTCTTGGTTCCGCTGCTCAAGTGCTGTTACGCGGGCCTCGAGACCTTCCAAGTTCCGCAGTCGAACCAAGGCTGTGACGGCAGCAGCTAGCCCCTCCAGGAACTGGTCAGCATTGGCTTCCGGGACCTGTAGGAGGGCCTCCTGGGCAGCTATACTTGTAGCTCTAGCTGCTGCTTCTGCCTCCCTTTCCTTCTGTACGGCATCATCATACAACTTTTGAAAGAACGGTTTTTGGCTCTCGTCTGCTGCGTCCAGCATGGCCTGCCATTGGACAGATGTGATGTCTGCCATGCCGGAGGAAGTGGTGTCAGTAGATCTCTCAACACGGGTCTGCTCTCTCCTTGCGTTTGGACGAACACTCCTCTTGCCCCTTCTCACACTCTCAAACAGCACACCTTCTCTCTCCCTTTCCTCTCTTTTCGCTGTCTGCGCACGCGTCTCGATACCGGACATAGATAGTTCAGATAAAAGAAACAAACAGAAAACCACTCAGAGACGAAGGTAGAACTCCTAGCCGGAGCGGCGAATCATTTGGACTTAGAGCGTGGCACGCAGCAGAATAATAATAATAATAATAAATAATAATAATAATAATAAAAAAAAAAACAGCAGAGAGGTCTGAGTTATAGAACGGGCCCGATCAGATCAGCTGGAGATCCCCTCTTGTCTAACCTGACAAGGGACATGCATCACAATAAATCAGACGAAGAAGACTAATCTGCAGCAATGGAGATTTCGAGGGTGCAGATGGTCGCCGAGTCAGACGCGGGGCAGTATGTGCTAACATGCGGTAAGGCCAGTCAAGATCCCCTTGAAAGGAATGCCCTTGTTGTCCGTATGTCCCCCAAATCCAGCACAGCAAAGAAATGCACTGGCGGCAACAGATCTGGGCCCAAAAGGTCCTGTCCCGTTGGGCCTGGTCCCACTGGGTCCCGAGTGGTCCCAAGTAGGCCGTGGACCAGGACCAACGTGATAAGGGTACCAAGTCGGTCCCAAACTGCCTCTACTGTACTGGAAAGGAAAGACAACTTTCAGCAAGAACTTCTACAGCCGTTCAGAAATGAAAAGACAATGCACCGTAGAAAGGTATGTCATTTGGAGTAGATACATCATCCATCCATCCATCAGGTGAGAAAGCAATCCACAACCAAGACCGCAGAGAAGAGGAAGAGAACCCAGCACACCCCCAACAGGCCATGAAGCACCAAGCACCCTCCCACGGGCTTACCCCGGTCACACGGCACTTACCTGTGAGGCCCGGCCTCCAAAGATGGATAACGAGTCACTCCCCTCTCATATAAGTCCTCCTGACCCCTAGCTACCACTACACGAAGTGTCCTAGCATGACTAAGAGGGCCTCCCTACACCCCTGTTGCAAAGCCAGATCCCCCGTCGATGCCTGAAGACCAAAGTAGCAACTTGCAGCAATCCGATGCAGATATGGCAGCCTCCGATCAAGTCTCCCTCTTGAGGGGAAGCCCAAAAGTCACTCAGTGTCTTCCTGAAGTCCAGATTCCAGGTGCGAGTACCTCTCACTCTCTACTCCCTCTCGCTTACTCCAAACAGCCTCCTTTGTGTCTCGCCACCCCATACATTCACTCAAGCAACCTAGTTGGGTCCAATGTCGACCCTACATGACCTAACCAGCTGGGGGCAGCATCCCCATACCTCGCTGCCCCACTTAACCCTAACTTCCAACCCTAATCCGAGATTAGGTTAGCCCTAACCTAATTCGGAATTAGGGTTAGGGTGGCTAACACCTCTCGCCAGCAAGTAAGTCCCCTCCGATACCAATTGTTACGATCCTGGTCAATTCCCAAGTGCAAATTCACAATGAAAGACAATGCCACCCAATTGCGAGAGAAATGAAAGCACTTGCAAAGAGATAAAGACCAGAAGAGAAGGAAAGAAGAAGAAGAAGAAGAAGATGTACACCAGCAAGACCAATGACAATTCCCCCTTCTCTCTCCACCTTCCTCCTCCTCCTTCACTTCACCAATCTTATTCTTCTCTCAATAATAATAATAACAATGAATGGATGAACCAGAATCAATATCCGAAGTTCCCTCTTACTGCCGACTCAACTCACAACAACAACAACAAGTCCACCATGGCTATGTCTTCCCTCCTTCAACCTCCTCTCTCATGCATAGGCCATGGCCGACTACTGGGAGGCAGCTATGATGCTGCCCTGATGTCCAGAAGACAACCCAAAGCAGCTATGCCGCTGCTTGACTTGGTCCGCTATGCCTGACTCTGCCTCGAGCTGCCCTGGTGCAGCGCTACCCCAACTGGGGCCTTCCAGATGCAGCGCCCTACAAGGTGATGAAGACGGTGTCCACCATAGCCAGGTAAGTGCCCTGCCACTCTCCTACCTTACCCCCTTCTTCCTCCTACTCAGGCTGGGTTGCTCGCCATAGCCAGGCTGAGCTCCCAGCTACCTTCACCTCCGCCCAGCGCTGTAGCCACCCAGCGCTAGCGCTCCAGCAGCATGACGCCAATCCTTGCATACCGCAAATGAGGAAGAGCTCTCCGCTCTTCCTGAAGATATAGCGGCCTACCGGCCTCCTGGGCGGTGACTTCCTAGGCCAAGCGGCCTCCCAGCAACCGGTACCTCCTCCCTTTTTGGAGGGAAACATCATTGCAGGCTCTGTTATTGTCCGCACAGGCCCTAGACCCGGGCTACTTGGACTGGTACCGGCCTACCTCTAACCTACCGCTACTGGGCCTCTAAAAAATGCCAACTTTTTGTCTTCTTCTGCTCGGCCTACCTGTTACTTGAGTGTTTTTCCCCAGCTCCTCTAAGTGCCGTGGGCCTACTCCCCGCTACCGGCGTGTTTACCCCCCTGCAACCCTTCAAAGTCACGGCCACAGGTAAGTACCGGCCCGGTGGGCCTTGCAACCAACAAGTACCCTTGCGGGTCACACACACATACCCAACCAGCAAGCACTCAGACAGGCATGCAAACCAGCAGGCACGCACACACACACAACCGGCAAGCACTCAGACAGGCATGCACGTATACACACAGACTTGGGACCACAGCAGAATGCGGGAATCACAGCAAGGCATTCATTCCATTGGCAAATCCCAGAAATCAGCAGTGTTCCCAGTCTGTGTTTTTGGCGGGTCATTACACCTTTTGTTTTTTGGCTTGCCTTTTGATTTTCCTTTATACAGTGGGTCATCAGTCCGAAAGTATTTCGCCTCGTGAGCTGTCCAGATACATGTAGTGGAGCAAGGTCCATTCTTGGGCTTGCACCTCGGACTGCAACTCTGATTTTATGAGCAGAAACCTCAACCCGTAACTTTTTCCCCACAGAATAGGGATGTCTGAGAAGCATATAAAGACAGCAAAGCCTGGACTCAAGCATGTTGGTCATATCTTCCTCTCCACTCCGGTCGAGCATAAACACCTGTCCACTATAGCAGGTTTGTGGTCTCTTAGACTGCAGTGTCAATCTGAAACTAGCGAAGTCCATTTAGAGACGGGACCCCCGTGTGTTGACGAAAACACGAGGAAGTGGGGTTCAAAACACCCTGTTTTTTTATCGCAGTGGTCACTAGCGTCCAAAGGGCTTGGCAAATACGCTGACGCCCATGGATCCCCGTACCCCCCCCCAGCGTGATGCGCTGGACTCGACCGGGGCCCTGCTGTGCCGGTCGACCGCCCGGTCCAACCGGCAGGCTCCCGGTCCAACCGGGGACCAGCACTGATTCAAACTTTTTTTTCTAAAATACTATATACCAGTGAAACGCAGACGAACAACAAAATAATCCAACCAAAACCCAATGTCACACAGCACCATCTTCCACACTCACAGCAAGGAGCATAAAGCGCACCAGGGACCAAGTCCCACTACCGGGAGCACTAGTTTTTCGTTCGAAGCATTTCCGAGTGTGCGACATCAGTGTGGGTCGTCGATCAGGTCTTCGATCAATAGGTTGGAATGGTGTTCGTAGCAATGCGATGAGCTGTTGTTTTTGAAGGGAAAGGGATTTTGCAAGCAACAGCTTTGGGGTTCTCAAAAACTTTTGGTTTGGAGGGCTATTCGAAGGGTTTGAAGATCGATAGAAATAATTTTTTTTGAAAAGAATCGCTGAGCGCACAGTTGACTATCAGCGTCGTTCCAGTGGGTCTCAATCCCATGAAGCACGAATCATGAGTTTTTGGGCAGGGACAGAGGTTGGGTTCTGTTGAACGAGCGTGCAGTGGCAGAAGACATTGGCAATCATGGTGACTGCTGCGTGTGTTTCAGAGAATGACTTTGTTTTTCCCTTTCAAACAAATGTGTCGTACATGCTGCCGCATGTGTTTCAGAGAATGACTTTGTTTTTCCCTTTCAAAAAAATGTGTCGCACACGCCGTGCAGGTACAGAAATGAAAACCAAAACCCCCGATAGTGGGGCTTGGTACCAGCGAAGGGGAGAATGGGAGTGCGGCAGGGGAGGCAAGTGGGGGGGGAGAGAGAGAGAGAGAGAGAGAGAGAGAGAGAGAGAGAGAGAGAGAGAGAGAGAGAGAGAGAGAGAGAGAGAGAGAGAGAGAGAG
>BFEA01000704.1:137567-158004 GCA_003427395.1 Chara braunii | reverse complement strand
CACACACACACACACACACACACAAACACACACACACACACACACACATACACACGCACGCACGTAGACGTTGAATGCAACACCTCTGCGCAGCTATCAATACTCAGAGGTAAATCATTGCTTGTCTCGGTTCACTCCCCCCTCACGCAATTTTATGTTTTTTTGCAATAATATTTTTGGCATGATGCAAAGCTGGGCGAACTCGCGTTTGTATTGGACAACAGTCTACAAGGCGCAAACAAAGCAAGCAGTCCCATCGGCACCTAAACAAAGGGCCTCGCTCCACTACTCAACACATGCACAGCAGACAAAAAAAGATGGCGGTGCATCTTTCCATGTCTAGCGGAAGATTCATCCTCATTTTGCACAATTGGTGAGTAATGGAGCGGGGCCCAAAGAAGGAAGGTGGAACCAAAAAAAAAACAGAGAACAGCAATCTCACCTGATGACACACATGCAGCTTCCAGCTTCGCAAGCTCGAGAGCTTACTGACTCTTGGCCTCCGCTTGCGTACGGAATTTGACCGTAAAAGCGGTCAGATTCAGGCGGGAAAGTCGTGACGGGAGTAATGCCGTCGGCCTGCGAACGGCTGCGTCTTGCCGTGCACCCACTGCCTGGCTACCCAAGTAACGATGCGTTCACTTTCCCGCCATTTCTCCAGCTTCCCGCGCTCACTTTCCCGCCATTTCTCCACCTTCTGACGTCGACTTACCGCGCGACCGCGCGTCGCGCCATTTTCCCACCTTCCCGCCTTCCCGCCTTCTCACGTCAACCCGCCTCGCGTTCAAATCGTCGGCAAAGCTCTATACAAGTGAGGGAGGTTTGAAACACACTCCTATGTGGCGTACACACACTAGCTCTATCTTAAATGCATCTGACCTCTTTTGCGGCCACATGCATCCGACCGCAATTACGTCCATAAGTAAAAATGGACTGTTGCGAGTATATTGCGAGTATGCCCTCAGACTAGAGAAGAATCAGAAGAAAAAAAAATCAAAAGTGGCGGGGACTCTGCCAACGGAATCTGACCATGCGATCCAGCTACCTAACCCAGTTGGTAAGGCTCGCAAGTGGCATTCAGGAGGTCGTGGGTTCAAATCCCATCGGGTACCTTCCTGGGCATGCTTGGTGCCCGACACCTAGAGATAGACCACTGGATCCCACGATAGGCATCGAGCAGAGTCTGCTGATGTTCGTAGGGGAGGGGACCTGAGGGGAGGCACAGGGATTGGTCCTGTTGGCATGGTCCTGATGCTACTGGCTGTCCCCTAGCCGGTATTGCCCACCTGCAGGTCGGGAGCAGCCCCCGCATGTTCTCTCGTGAACACGGTTCTGGCTGCCACGAGGTTCCCCGTATGCCTACAATTAGGAGTAGTGGTAGGTAGGTAGTGTGAGGTGAAATTGAGAGAAGAATATAGCTTTTCAAAAACTAAAAAAAAAAAATATGACCATAATTGTCGTTCGGAACATCCTTGAAAGTAAAAAGGTCCTACTGAGACTGAAAAGTCCCATGTGAATATGCCCCCTACCCTCCCGTAAGGACCCACAAGGACCTGGGCGAATCCGCGCGCCTTCGCGCCCCCATTGACTTACCGAGGGCATGGGTGCGCAGCTCGTAGTTTGTTTGTTGATGTGGTTGGGGAAGGGTAAGGCAGTGATTGTGTTGTGTGTATGTCTTGTTATGTTCGTTATAAACAACTCGAAGAGTGTGTGTGTATGGGTTCTCGACCGGTGTTTATTCACAATGTTCACGGGATGTTGGACTCAATTTTCAGCAGGCGCCGCTTCTCACTACTTGTTTGACCCTTGGCCTAGACGGCCTTGAGGAGTGATAGAGTACTCCAGGGTGAGCTACGATATCACCTGCCTGAAACTACAAAGGTGGTGGAGTGCTCTAAGGTGAGTTATACGACCACTTGTATGTTTTTTTTTATATATCATTGGGAAGGAGATGAGATACTCCAGTGTACGATATCTCATCACCTGAATGACATTCGGTCAGGAACTTTTTCACGATTAACAACGAGGGGATGAGGATTTCACCGCGAGTCATCATGTCTCTTGTCCATATAACGATCATTGACATAAAAATACACGTACTAATTATCCTTCAATAGGCGAGTAACGAAAATAAATTCAGTATAAGTTATTTTACTATTCGCTTGCATGTCAAACTAATAGGAGGAGGCTCCAGTGAAGGCCGTCCTAATACATATTTGACCTCTAGATGACTAATAATGAGAAATAAAGAGATGCTTCAATGTGAATCATCTTGCGATTGTCTGAAATTTTAACGCATATCAGTTACCGACTTTGTACAGTCTACTCGACTAAGTGATGAAACAAGTGGGAGGATACTTCAGAGAGTGTCATCCTAAAGCTCAATTCGGAAGTTTTGACAATATGGTTTTTAAGCTTAGAAGCGGGCTCCAAAGAGGGTCACCCTACTACTAGCTTAAACTTAAGACTAACAAAAGTAAAAGTGGTTGTTGAGATATTTCATTGTAAGTTATCCTGTTGATTGTCGTTCACTCTGTTTTCTAAGTCGTCAACTTGTCTCACAACGAAAGTCGGGTAGTAGGACGCTCCAACGGGATATCATCTTATTATTTCATGTGCAACAAGTGGTAAGAGACTCCAAGGAGGGTCGCCTTGTTACTTTTTTGAGTACGGACCAACTTAAGGTTGACAGATAGCAGGGTACTCTAGGATGAGTTACCCTGCTAACTGCTTTTTGTCTACCGTTTAACTTTGAGTGGGTACATTGTTCGAGGAGTAGGAGGAGGCTCCAGGGAGGGTCGTTCTATTACTAACATGAACTCAATACTAATCTTGGATGTGGAGAGAAATGTGAATTGTTTGTTGAATATTGAAAAAAATAATAAAGATGATCTAATGCGAGTTGTTCTATTATTTGTTTTAAACCAGGTACTGCAGTGTGAGATACCCTGCTACTTGTAAGAGTTGTTATATACTTAAGCATTCTATTGTTCATTTTGCATATGGAGTGAATGAAATTGAAAAGGTAGTTGGATACTCCGAGGGTGAGTTATGTAGTTACTTGTTTCAATATAGATTGCTTAGGATTTATCAGTAGTGTGAGGTTCTACAATGACGGGACCACATCAACTTGTGAGATTGGTCAGCCTTAACATTTTGCGTAGACAAATAATTGAGATACCTCAACTTATGAGGGGTCTAGTCTTTGCATGAATAACGACAAGAGGTATATAACTAGCATTCACCGACTTATGGTGTGGCCAGTCAGCCCAAACAGTAACATATAGTGTAAAACCAGACTACCCAACTGATGGGTGGCCCAGCCTGCTTAAACATACAACATATGCGTATAACTGAACAACCCCCAACTTATGGGTTCCCCCGACTTCCACAAACACAACTACATCCAACAAATAAAGATTATGTTTCATTCTCTCTTATGATAAAGTGCTAGGTCACTCCAATTTGTGGAGATTCTCAATCAATCCTCAATTTTAGTTAGAAAAACTAGCCAAATTTTATATTATCTCTCTGCACCTTATGTTATCATGAGCATAAGACCAGCCTACCCAACTTATGGATGAGTCAGTCTGCCCAAAGTTACCTTTTAATTGTATATTATGAAATTTTTTTCTTTCTCTACTTTGTTTTCTACTGGCTTACATGACTAAATCTTCCAACTTACGGCGTCTAGTCTTCCAATGATATAATACATAAATAAATACATCATATTTTATACTCTGGTTCTATCTATGTTCACGGCTCATGACTTAGTCACACCAACTTATGGTGCAACTAGCCTTTGTCTGTATCCCTCTCGGAAATAAACATATTAGACACATGCACTTAGAATGTGTCAAGCTTTGTTCCGCAACAAAAGAAAGCAAGGATTCTGAGTACCCAACTCATGGGTCCCATCCTCCATTCAGAAATCCAAAGAAAAACATGTGACTGGACCGTCCAACTTATGGGGCGTCCCAACCTCTGAAAGTCAAGCAAACAACTCAACATACAAAAAAAAACATAGCACTGAGTCCACGCACTCAAATTGAACTAAGCCTTTGGTTGACCCGGTCAGACACAAGCAAAACTAACCTTTCCCCACCTTCTCCCATTTATTTTGTTTGAATTCACTTAAATAAAACGGAATTCTCATACATACTTATTAATTTAACCTTTCATATCGAGTCATAAAATTAAAACAAACAAAAGTAATAAGATTTTTTATTCATACTTTTAAACACACAGATAAACAGTAGTACAATTTAGGGGATGGATCACATATGTAAAATTATCATTATACCTATATGTTCCTTACCCCCAGATCCCTGCTCGGTCTCCGGCAGAGCTGCCGCAATCGGTGGGCAGAGTCCCCACAAAATCGTGATGCGGTTCTACGGGTTGCAATCCCATCTGTCATCTTCCTCTCGTAACCTCAAATTAGACTTGGAGTAAGAAGGACAGAAGGAGGTCATTTAGACTCTCAAATACAAGAGAGATACAATCGACTCGCATGAGAGGGCCTTGAAACCTTCAGTCACCTGAGGACCCTGCAATGGCCGCCTAAGCGCACAACGAGGTGGTCGAACCGAAGTCAAAACATATGATAGCAGCTCTCTAACAATCTTCAAGTCGCAATAATAATTCCTTTACAGACTATGCTCCCCCCTCTCCGTGAGTCGTTATCTCAAACTGAACTGCTACTACACGGTCTCGAAGAACCGTGTTCGAATACAACACGCTCTTGTTCTCTACTCGAAACTGATGCAAGCTCGTCAAACTTTGTCAGCCCGTATACACATCAACCATATGTAGTAGTAGAACACAATAAATACACCTCGAGGCTTAATAGCAAAGGAGAAGAACAATAGTGAAGTACGACGTGCGTGCTCAGCAAGTACATAACGTCCACAACAGTCGCATGCAACAGCTACTAGACACTGTACTAGCGCATAAAGCCCAAAACCATAAGCCACCATACCACACAACAAATTCAGCAACGGTGTTTCCGCAGCAACCTCGGTGAGGTAGCAAAATGTAGCACTTTATATAGCAAACGCAGCATCGAAAGCGCAACAACACAACAAGGTGCAACCAATGCGCAACAACATGACGATGTGCAGCCAATGCGCAACAACAGCATAGAAACGGGCCCAGCAAGATACACAGTAAGTGCACTCCACAAACACAACAAACCCAACACGACAATCCAAGGGGTAGCGCGACTTCGAACAACACGTTAGTCTTGCGCAGTGGTAATATTGTCTCATGTACAACTTGAGAATAAAACGTTTGCTAAATGCGGGCAGGTGCATGCCCATGCCGCCCGCTGATGCATTCCCCGACTACCTGCAACTCCTTTGCTAAACGAGAGTGAGTTCTTCCTCCTCTTCCCCCCCTTTTTCTTTGCACTCCCCTAACAGGCCCGTACCTCGTCGTACTGGTTGGTTGGATTCGACTGGTGGCAACGATAGCCAGGATAAGCACTACTGAGACCACCACTAAGATCAGTGCGACGTTCTGGAACAACTTGATGGTTTCGTTTGTGGAAGGGGAACAACTAGTGGAGATTATCAGAGAAGACAATCGGTCTCCAAAAGGATGAAGACTGTGATGGGCGAGTACCGCTCCCGTCAAAGCGATGATCTCGGTGTAGGCAAATAAAAAGTCTCACTCCACTACTCTCCAGATATGGAAAATGAGAATGAATCTTCCCACTAGTTCACGATAAGGTACGCCGCCAACTTCTGAATGTATCCGACTAATAACGCGAGCAAGTTCAAGCGAAATCAAGGAGGCACAATAGGCGGTGTTGTTCCAAATACCCTTAAATACCCTTACAAGGGTATTTGACATATTTTATGCAAGTTACACCAGTGTATCCTCGTCCATTTAATGGCGCGCATGTGGAAGGAAACTCAGGTCCTCGTACGGGTGAGCGGCGCTCGTGGGGTATCTACGGTGAGGTGCAACCATGCGCGGCCTAGGTGCACGAGGTGTCGCAGACCAGGAGAATGCGCGGCCCCTCGACCCTTTACCTTTTTTGCGTTTTCTCGCTTTTATTTTTATTTTCTCTATGTTTTTTTTTTTTAATGCCTTTGACTCAAAGATCGCTTTCAAGACCGACGTCGGGTCCGACGGGCCATAATTGGTTACTGCATTGTCGGGTATGAGTGGCCGTCACAACAGTCAAAGACCTTGAGCAAATGCCTTTTTTTTGCGAAGATGTGCAGGTCCCTGCATATTCGGGATGTCCGTGAAATTCCTTTATTCCGCCTGTCTTGAAAGACGGATCAAGAAGTTCAACGTGCGTGCGAGTCAGTGAGTGATTTAGTCCGCGAGGCGGAAGGAACATGGTTGGTGTGGGCCTTCCGAGGGTGTAGCGTCCGCCAAACACAATTTGTTGAAAGAGGTTGAGTGTGAGCATGCCCGGTCCTGCTGGCTGTTGAGAGGAAGTTGGGAGTGAGCATGCCGTTGGGACCCGAACAGTAGGAGCTCATTGTTGGGCACAGTGGGTCAAGGGACAACTGCACTGTGGCCTTGTGGATACGTGGGAGTACTTGTTACCACCACCAAGATATGCACCGAGACCCGTCTCACAACCCACGCTGTAGGCCCTGCGGCATGCCCTACGCCCTCCTACTCAATACGGCATCTGGATCACCATAACGACCAAAGTATAGAGCGCATGCGTTGGCACCACTGCTGTCGGGGGGGGGAGKGGGGGGGGGGGAGGACCGGCTTGGCAGGGAAGATGTAATACAATGCTCAACGGATTTCGACTTCAATGGCAACTGTCCTATTGTCTGTATCGGTCGGCCCCTTCTTGTGGTGTCTAGGTTGGCGCAAAATGGGCATTGACTGGGAAGCGAAAGACGAGAAAGACGAATGAACCTCAAGGCGAAGTTGTGCCGGATGCATTTGGAGATTGAAATGGCGAAGCAGACGGGAGGACAAACATGGCGGAAGGGTGGAGTTGCAACTTCCTCATTCGTCATCAGAAACGAGCGGGGAAAAACGTTAATCCAGGGTTTTGGGGTCAGGCGAACCCCGTTGTGAAGTCAGTTATAGCAGAAAGTTAGTAGAAAGGGAGATAGAAGAGAAATAAAGTGCACATAGAGCTGGCGAAGATGAAAGAACGGGTATGGTGAGGAGGAAGAGGATGCTTCACGCCCGTTCCTCAATGGAAACGGGCGAATGAAGACTTGTTTCCAATGTTTTGAGCCATTGTGAGTTGAATGGCGATGTTAGTTTTGGGGATAGTGGAGTAGGTCAGTCGGTGCAAAAGAAAGGGGCTGCGTGGCGGTGTTGTGTAAGAAGAGAGGCTCAATATGGCAATGTATCTTTCCATATTCTAGCAAAAGATACAGAGTCATTTTAAACATTCGGAGGGGGAGGTTGTTTGGAGATCTTGCACCCCGCTGGTCATCTCCTCTTTCATTGCTATCATAAGGACATTGTCAGTCGTGGTTGCCAGATGCGACTAAGGGAGTAGTATGCCCACATGAACGAAGGGGAATGAGACGACTTACCTGGCAAACTGGTGGTGCGGGATAGACTTTCGAGCCACAACGCTGAGCAGCAGAGCGCAACGGCGGGCTAGTTGCGCTTGTATGTGCTTGTACTTTAGTTCCAGATCCATTCTCACTTAGCACGATTGGTGAGTAGTACAATTTGGCCCACAACTGCTTGTAGCTACAATAACTTCGACCGGATCTAGTCATATTAAAGGGGAGATACGTTTATAGGCTGGAGACGAAGTGCACTGCCTGCATCACCCTTATAAGCAAGAGAGAGATTGAGGGAGTGGAAAGATATAAGGAAAGAGATTTGCGAGCAGAGAAAGAGCTGAACATTGAGGAAAATGGCAGAAAGAGCACTCACCTGGCAAGCTGAACTGGTGAGGCAGAATGAGCGTGGCCATTTATTCTCACTGTTTTTGTCATGGTCGTACGTGATTTTTCTCCAAAAGCATAGGCGGATGCATTATCGCATACCTTTCTGCACTTATATAAGGAGCCATGGTCGAGTTGTTGCAACAAAGGTCGTCGTCTTCATTACAACCAATAGTGTTTGATCGTAGTCATACAAGCCTCGAAGTTGTCATCATAATTTTGATCATAGGCGTGCAACTAAGGTCCTAAATTCGCCGAGTATCATCACGTTCGGCATCGGGCTCGTCTTCGTCTATGCAATAGTGGTACATATTGTGGTACTTGCAGCCCCATCCGAAGCACTCTCCTTCGTGTCCACTGTCGAGATGCTTACCTCTGTGCTTGTCAGCAGGCTGCCGGGTTCGCCCCCTTCGTGGTGGTCATAGTGTTTTTCCCTGTGTTTTAGTGAGAGATTCATTTCTCGGAGTATGAAGTGGACCTTCTTGTGGTCTCGTGGAAGATTCATTCCTTATCTACCTGATATCTGACGAACGGTGGTCAGCAGGTGCGAGTCGCGTTCCCATGTGCTGCAACGGTGGTCTGCATGGTCGGTGCTTGCATGTGCCTTGGGTGTTGCAGATGACATCAACAAGGTGTTTGTTGATTCAAAGTTAGGATAGAGTAGCACTTTAACCATGGTCTGATCACATGACGCCGCTGTGGAGGAAAGTTCGGGTTTGCATTGTGGTGACCGAGCTCGTCGTTTAGAGAAACTACTAATTTTGCTCCTGCTGATTATGACCGCCATTAAGGAAGGGCTGCTAAGTCCAGTCTGATGGAGCTAGGAGATATTACTACTATAGATGTTTACGATTTTTTTATTGTTGTTGATACTGCTGTTGAGTTCACAGTGCGCGTTGATGAAGAAGACTCATTATGAGTCTATACAAGACTACATGATGTTGCCTTATGGTAACAGGTTGGTTATCCAACTCAACCCTCATTCACCCTCGACACCCACACTTTGCATCAACCTTTGCACTAAATGACATTTCCGTTTCGGGTCATTCGTCTAAAGAGTCTGTGTTTGGTCAAAGAGGTCCTTGAATGACTAAGTCGAAAAGGGAATGTCTGGTTAAAGGGATTGGAAGCGTAAGTGTGGTGTGTGTAAAAGTGAATGAATGGTTGACTCTGCTAGGATTGTGTAATGTGATTGACTCTTGTCTGCAGGTCAGTAAAACGACCAGCCATATGCTATTCACGGTAACCCATTGAGACACTTACACTATCCTGGGCCTTGATCCAGACATTTCGTCAACGAGCGATTTTATACACTCGCTTTGAGTACCCAACCTTGTGTTTTTCCTGATTGTTAGGAAGATTAGGATTATTGCTAAGGCTACGAGCCTTATTCATTTCATGTTCATTTCATCTACATTGTTTGAAAGGTCAATGACCTATGTTTTTCTTTGATGAATTCAGACTGTTCTTGTGAATGTGCAATGTGTATGTGACATCTCCTCGCCTAATTACTCAGCCTTATCTCACTTTCACATGTATGTATGCTCTGGTTAAAGGGTTTCAAAAGAGATATGTCGAATGGACTTAATCACTAGGTAGGATGGATATGTGTTTTATGCGCAACCCCTGATAATTTAAGTATCGAGAGGGATCCTGCTTTGAAAATGGGATAGGCTATGAGTCATACCTATGAAACTATTTATAGTCAAAGCGTAATATGCGCGAACGTTCGTCAGTCGAGTCGACCTGATTTGTAAGTCGGTTCGGGAGATCAACGCCCCGATGTCCGACGTGTATACGAGTCATTCTTAAGGCGCTCTACTGCGCGTATACCTATGCTACGACGATCGAGAAAACGCCCTTGGTTGTCCTACCTCTGCGATTGCATGTAAAAGCCTTCGTACGTGGGTCAGTAGCTCAGCAGGGATACGCCCACCTAAGAGATGGTGACAGGTCCCGCAGGTGGAGGTATGTTGTACCTCGCAAAATCCCTAACCTCTTGTAGGGAGTCGTGAGAGGTATAGCACGCGTGCACGGTCGGAGTGGTGTTTCGAGTAGGTGACAAAAAATACTCCTGCGTGACACGATCGTGAGGTCCGACACAAACTTACTTGTGTCTGGGTGTGGGACCGCCGCGCGCGACAACGCCATCGGCTGACCCACCTCTGCGATTGCAACAAATTAGTTTTCGTACAGTGGACTGGTAACTCGACGGGGATACGCCCACTGAAGGGAGGTGACAACTCCTACAGGTGGAGGTAAGTTGTACATCGCGTTGACCCTATCCTGTCGTAGAGGCTCGCGAGAGGTATGGTTGGCGCACTCGGTCGGAGCAGCCACGAAAGCTTCATTTAAGTATCGAGATAATGACCAACTCCTGTGTGACGAGGTCGGGAGGGTCCCGCCCTGTGCGGGACCCATGCGCTCGACACCACGTAGACGCAACGTTTTTCTCATATCAACTAGCAATGCAAGCAGTCACAATGATGATGTACTTTGTAGTACTCATAATCACGTGGTCCTCGAAGATCTCGAGAGTCATGTTCGACACTCAAGCGTTGGTTGACACGTGCTTTGAGGGGTCAATCTCTCGACGCTAGACAACCGCCTAGGCGGTTGAGAACCACACCCTCTTCTGCACCCTGCAGAGAGTGGGTGGTACGCAGGTTCATGCCTGTGGTGACAGTTAGCTCTCCTGGCCTTGGAGGCAAGCTCCATCATCCAGGGTTTTAAGAAATATCAGGGGGTTTACTTTGACGACTGTCACTGACTTCAACGTCGAACCAAAAAATTAACAAGCAAAATCACTCAATAAATAAACAAACATCTAAAAATTCATATCAAATTAGAGCCCGGGATAAAATAAAAAGGGGAAGATAAACCCATCAGGTACGCAGATCGTGTGACACATGATTGTCATTCTCACTGCCTCCAAAGTAAGGTTTGTACATAGGCTAAGAAAAAGACTAACCTGCATAAAACAAAGGCACATACGAGAGTCATATTGCGATACACCAATGTGGTAAACTTTACTGTTCCATGTAACTCACCGCGCCTCACACACTCAAACCCCGTCCATTATCCAATTTTTCATAAAATCTCATAAGTTCTTTATAATAACCATTAAAAGAAGTCTGGTAAAAACCTTCAAGGAAACATAATAAATCTTAGGGCTAAGGCATCAAGTTGAGGTACAGGTGCAAAAAAAATTGTATCATAAGCCGACGAATCGACAATCAACCAACCGACCTGTTATCATTATCAGTGATAACAGAAGATGATTTTTTTGAGATCGGGATGGATCTAATCCAAATCCTTAATCGAAACGATTAAATGAACTTGTAACACAAGACAGACCAATTCCCAAGACTAGACTATCAGTGTATGGAAAATGAATCTCCATAACACATTCTCACTCAAGATTTTTCTAATAACAAAGTCTAAGCCTACCTCTAAGTCAGTGTCCAAGAAAAGGTAGACATATAACAAAACCTCCCTTATACAGGATGGATCTATCTCCTTTAAATTAAGAAAATTTCGGCAGCGCTTCCCGTAGGAAAAGTGTCTTTTCAAAATTTATACTCGCTCGAATATGAAAACTGAAATAAGTATTCACTCTAGAAAGTCAAATTTTGTCTAACTCCCTGAACTAGTAAAAATTTGAGCAGCATTTGCTTTAGAAAAGTAGAATTTTCATATTTATACTGACTCATATATGAATTCAAACATAAGACTTGAGTTCTATCAAGAAAAAATTTAACTAACTCATCAGATTTGTCGAAATTTCGGCAGTGCTTCTCATAGGAGAAGTAGCTTTTCAAAATTTATACAAAGCTAAATACTGAATCTGAAACAATCTTGACTTTTTAAAGTCAAATTTTGTCTAACTCCCTGGATTAGCAAAAGTTCCGGCAACACTTCCCCAAGAAAAAAATATTTTTTATATTTTTACTAAGTCAAATATATAACTTAGACGAAAAGTTACATCTTTGAAAGTCAGATTTGACTAACTCCTTCGTTTTGTAGAAATTTCGGCAGCACTTCCCGTACGAGAAGTACCCTTCCAAAATTTATATAAAACCAAGTATAACAAATGATCCACAAAAATGCGAGAATTGATCTAAGTAAAAAAAAAGTTAGCTAAGAAAATGCAGAAATTAAACTATCTCTTATAGCTCTAATTCGCCACAGTTAGCTAAGAAAATGTAGAAATTGAACTAATTCTTATAGCTCTAAATCGTGGCGAACAACTTAAGCAACTACCTGTCAAACTGAAACTCCGACTAAGTAGAGATGTCACTCAGCTACATGTAAGGCCAAACCACAATGGTAAGTACCCTCACATGCCCCAAGGTTAAACCTTGTCAAACAATAATTCATAGTCTTTCAATGATTTGTCCTTTATACCCAGCTTACACAGGGCGTAAAGCTAGACCATCAAAACTTATGGAAACATGTTTAGCCTAGCCATTGAATATACACAAACACAGAGCACTACAATTTACTCTTCCTTGGACATGTAACTAGGTTGTCCAACCTAGTCGCCTTAGACTGTTTAAAATATCCAAGTTATATATAATTGTCTGCACTGAATCTTTTAAGGCAGCATACGACTAAATTGTTCAACTCAGAAACAAGGTTTAACCTGCCCCTTCTTACCACCAGTTTAATTTTTAATTAGTACTCTCTTCAGTTTGTGATAAGCTATAGTCAGACCATCTGAACTTATGGAAAAATGTTTGCTTAGCCTGTTCGTAAGTTAAATAGTATAAAGGTATAGACAAATTTACCCTTCTAGTTCCAGCATGTGCGTAGCTCCAGACCAGACCATCCAAACTTATGGAACTTGTCCAACCCTTTTCCTAATCTTCTCTCATAATAAACAAGAGGAAGTTAGATTCATCCAAACTTATGGAGCAATTGGTCAACTCCTTCTTTCATAAATCAATAAACATGAGAAACCCCAAATAAAACAAGGCAACCAAACCATCCAAACTTATGGAAATCTGCTTTGTCCCTGAAAAACAAACATATACATCCCTAACAAGTCAGAGCAACCAGACCATCAAAACTTATGAAAATATGTATGGTCCTCCAGACTATTAAAATAAACATAGCACTGGGTCATCCAACTTGGTGCAATGTTCAGTCTTCGGTTGACCCAGTCAAACGCAAGCAAAACCAGTTTTCTCCCGTCTTCCTCATGATGCGAACCCTTTTCACAATCTGACTTCAGGCAAACAACAAAATTGAAACTGAGATTGCGCATGCCTTCCTTTACTTAAGTTTTGATTTGAGTCCAAAAATTCAAACATAAAGTCAAATAGGGACGCGTACGCTATACTCAGTCAAAACATAGCAAAATGTACATAGCAAAATGTACAAATAAGGGTATTAGTTGGGTTTTATAGAAGGAAGATGAAGGTTTAATGCGGTCATACGGGTTGCAATCTCGCTTGCCGCCTTCCTCTTAGAACCAAAAGAGTAAGAAGGGTAAAAGGAGAAACATTCAGTCTTTCGAGATACAAGAGAGGTGCACTCAGACTCGCGCGAGAGCGACTTGATACCTTGACGCGCCTTAGAGCCACGTAATGGCTGCCAAAAGTCACTATGTCGGTCTCCCTACAACCAAACGCAGTACAATCAACATTCTGGCAAACCGCCAAGTCGCAGCGATAACCTCCTTTGCCCCCTTATCACCTCTCCAAGGCTACAGTGTCACCTCCCCGATCGAGTTACCGCTATGTAGCCTAGAAGAACTCGTGTTCAAATAGAGCACATCCCCTGTGCTATGTTTGAAAAGTAGGCAAAATACAACGAAAATCCAATAAAAGAACTACGCATACGACCGCCTCACGTGGCTATAAGGCCCCGCAATAGCCTAGACCATCAATCGTCGAGCATCGCACTGTCGTATTCAAAGATGCACATGACAATAGAACATCAAACGCAATGTCATAGTAGCAACATGGGCAGTGGAAAAAATCCTCCAGCTTCCAATAGTCGTTGTACTTGTTCAGGCAGATTCTGCCCTATGTAACTATACTGTTTAGGCCAGTCAGGCGTACCCTTAAGTTAGGGCGGCCTGGTGATAGGCTCTTGTCGTTGATGTGATGTAGGTTGGACATACCCTTCAGTTAGGGCAGTCTGACCATTCGTCGTTTGCGCTTGTTCTGTAGGTTGGACGTACCCTTAAGTTAGGGCGGTATGACCATTCGTCGTTCGTGCTTGTTCTAGGCAGGTTAGGCACACCCCTAAGTTGAGGCAGTCTAATCCTATGCCCTATGTAGCTTTGTGTAAAGCTGGCTAGGCATACCCTTAAGTTAGGGCAGTCTAACTTTATGCTTCATGTCGTTAGTTCAAACAGAAGTCAGGCGTACCCTTAAGTTAGGGCGGTCTGGTCATATGCTTTATGACTAGAGTTTATCTGGAGTTGGGCATACCCTTAAGTTAGGGCAGTCCAGTTGCGCATACGTTTACTTGTTTACTTAGGCAGGTTGGACATACCCTTAAGTTAGGGCTGTGTCTGATCCTATGCCATAAGTGAGGGGGATATTGAAAGGGAACAACTCAGTGATCTAACAAACTACCTGGGCAAATGTATGTGGGATTGTGAGAGATGCATGCTCATGTACGATTGTAGGCTCTCACTTGGGTGTCCTTCGATAGGGTAGTTGTTGTAAATGCTCGCCAAGTGTTGGAGCCATAGGTAGACTAGATAGATGATGAGAGGGAAACTTGGGGTGAAGGTAGGACTGACCCTGCTGGGAGTTAGGCCCAGTGCTAGCCCACAGCCTCAGCTAGAGGTTGTGTTGGCTGTCATTGAGTCTGAATCACCAAACAAATGTCAGAAGTTAGCTCAAAGTATCGTTGTTTTGTCTTTCTGCTTTTTCAGCTTCGTATAAATCTTGGCAGCCTCCTGTTCCTACGGGAAGCGCTGCCGAAATTTCTACAAATCTGGAGGAGTTAGTTATTTTTGGGCTCATAAAAATTCTGAAAAGACACTTTTCCTACGGGAAGCGCTGCCAAAATTTCGTAGAATTTAGGGAGTTAAAATAATTTTCAGTCAGGAGTTACTTAGCAAATCCATTCTGATTAGAGGAGATACTTGGTGACGTGGTACTAGTAGAGGAGCTAGCATACGACTAGGGGGATTGTTCTTTCCGTGGCACAGGTATAAGTAGTATTTTTCTTTGGCCTGTACTGTGATGTAGGTTTCCGTGTTGTCATTTGGAGGCTTGATCTGATCAGCCTATTCCTTCAAAAGGATCATTCTTCTGTTATCACTGATAACAGGTCGGTTGCTGATTCGTCGGTCTACGACTCAACCCCAATTCACTCTCAATACTCAACCTAAAAAGGCTTTAGCTCTGGTGATTTTATTGTTTTGTTGAGGTTTCACCCAGACTTTTATTGAATGGTCATTTAACAGAGGTACTGAGTACTTAATTATGGTTGGTTGGCTGAAGGTTGGGGCTTGCATGGCTAAAGCAAAGGATATGAGTAGAGAGGTTGGTTGGAGTTGACCCCGTGTAGTGCGTGGATTGTTGTCTGATGCTGTGATGTGACTGCAGGTATGTATGGGAGAGTATCATCTGAGTTATGTTGAGTGATCGTGTCGTGGATTCAGATGGGCAAACCACACAACTGTCGTGAGAGTGAACTACCCCACAACCTGGTTGTTTAAGTGTGATTGTTCTACCCCCGTTCTGCGGAGGTAATAATCTAAGTAGGCGTATGTTTGGAAAACCCCTATAGGGTTAATCCCGATAATGTCTCTTCTAATGATATTAAGGGTACTTGTTCTATCCTCGTTGGAACTTATTCTGGTGGAACGATGAAGTTCCGGGGGGGAGGATTAGCGTGTCGCTGGTGGTGCACTTGACAACTCAACACCGCTCCAAATTCCTTCCTACCCTAGGGGCCGTCTTACCCCGCACCCCTTGGGACACCTCAGGGTGCAGAAGACGGTAAGGCCCTCAGGTCGGTTTTGCGCTCGCTGAAGGGTTACCTCCCCTTAGCACGCGCTTCAGCCGAAGCCTGAGCGTTGGAAGTCACCCCATGGCTCAGAATAGGCCATTTGGGTATGAACACCACATAAGGCGCCGTCATCGCTTTTATCTGCGTAGGACTGCATTATAAATTGGTATACGTGGGTCCTACATTTGCGCGATCTTATACTAAGTCTTCCGCAAGGCAGTTACCAACTTCCACTGCGTAGAGTTTATGGGTCGGATACTGAAGGGACTAGGAGTGTTGTTGTGTTGTGGTGTTATTTTTGGAAATTGTTGTGTGTGTGTCGGTATGTTATGTGTGGGTAAGCGTGGGTGTTGTAGTGTAACGCGTGGGTGTGTAGTGCGTCCTAGTCGACCGGCGTCGGGTTGCGTTTGGGACTTCAGCCCCCCAGTACGGCGATTCGCGTACGGGTTCGATTTACAGGCGTTCGACCACGCATACCCACTATGCTACAGCGAGCGAGAAACGCCATCGGCTGGGCCACCTCTGCAACTGCATACGAAAAGCTTTCGCATGTGGTCCAGTAGCTCGGCAGGATACGCCCACCTAAGGGATGGTGACAGCTCCCGCAGGTGGAGGTAGCGGTGCCTCGCGTGACTCTGTCCTGTCGTAGGGGCTCGCGAGAGGTACGGCTGGCGCACTCGGCCAGAGCGGCAAACGCTCTCCGCGGCAAGTCCTGCATAATCCTGCGTGACGTGGCCGGGAGGGTCCCCGTGTGGGACCGATGCGCTCGACACCGCACTGGCAAAAACAGGACGGCAATGACAACTCAGAAAACAAATCCGCGCACAATGCGAGGAACGCATGTTTATCCGTACTTCTATGACGGTTTGTTATCCAATGATTTTTATTTTATTTTATTTTTTTTTCGTGAACAGAGTCTCCACCCTTGTTTTCTTGCCCGTATTTTTTTTTTTTTTTTTCCCCTACCAATCCCACGGTCTCGTTATATATCTCGCCAATCCATGACCGTGACCCCGCGCCTCCACAACATCAATGTGTCCGTGAAAACATCACGGTTCACTACTGCGGGCCACAAAAATGTTAAAACAGGTCGTTAGCGCCGCCGTTTCCACACAGTAGTGAACTACAATGCTGAGAACTTAAGAACAAAATTTTTCCAACACACACATGTTGGAAACATGTTGGACCAACGTTGATCACATGTTGAAAACATGTAGGCCGCATGTTGGTAAACGGTTGGAAATATGGACCCGACCCTCCTAAACGATTGGTCACATCATTTCACGTAATTCCAATGTTGGTTCCAACTTGTGAGCAAGTTGAAACTTGATGAAAATTTTCCACAATTTTTCTGTTGAAGGAGAAGAAGAAGAAGAAGAAGAAGAAGAAGAAGAAGGAGCGGACAACCATAGCAGAGCTGCGCCGGTGTGTGCTGGAAAAGGCGATAGTGGTCCTTGGGTGCATGTGGCATCTGTGTGTTGGGGATTGAGGTTGTGAGTGGACTGAGAGACATACCTGGTGTTGGAAGCAGGCGGCATTAGCCGCAGTCTGGTTGTATTTCGGGAGAACTGTTGTTGTCGCCTTTGACAATGTAGTATAGGCTAGATAGGATCTGACAACTGTAGTCTGGGCAACGACCCCAGATAGGAATCGACATTGGTTTTGTGTTGATGATTTTTAGACTATACCAGCGTTGTCAACTGTGAGCTTTGCCGTGCTCCTATTTGGTGAGAATCGTGATGTCATTCTGCTGTTGGTTCGAGGTCATGACTACTTGGTCTTGTGTATATGATGTCGTTTGATTGGTGAAGTTCGCTATTGCTCATCTTCCTTTATTATTATTATTATTATTATTATTATTATTATTGTGCAATTAGACCCGCTTTCATTCATACTTTTCATGCATGTAAACAGTAGCGCAGCAAACTGGCAACATGCGTCCACTCAAAACTCAGAGATATGGCAGCTAGATACGAGTTCACTTTCAATTGGCTATGGCGACTCAACGCCCAAACGGCTCTCTGTGTGCATACACCGGATCACCCTGGATATCCCACACGTGATACTGTGCACTCACACAACACACACACACACTTCACACTAACTATAGCTATGGCAGCTACGACTGCCTCTACCCTATCGCTATACTAAGCTCCTCCTCTCTCGCGCCCGCTATGTCCTCCGGGCTCACTGCAGACCTCCTTGTACAAGTCGCTGTGACAGCGCTTCCGCATGGCTCACGCAGGAATGAATGAAAGGTTGGGCACTGCCTCTTGATTTATACTTCGGAAACTCGTTGGTTTGCCCTTTGCCATCGTCCCATGATGCTCACAGTCCCCGTGGTACTTCCTGGACCGGACTGGGATTAACTGAACCTTACCGCTGACTGACTGTGGACTCACTGCTAACCTGTGCAATTGCACTGCAGTTTAGTCCACCACTTGACTCGCCACTTGACCACTTGCCCACTTGCCGACCTTCCAGAAGGACTACTGCTAGACTTCTGGAACTCGCTAAGACTTCTACTCTATAGATCTACAGATCTAACCCCTGCTGCCTATGAACCTATGACAGACCTACCAACTGTCTATGAATACACGGGTCACAGGTTCAACTCTCGGGGGCTACACAGATACTGTACATGGGTAGGGTGAGGTCTGGGGATCGAACCCTGAGATCTGCGTCTGTTACTGCAAAGAGGTAAAAAAACATTTCACTACTGTTATTATTATTATTGCTGTTGTTGTTGCAATCAGAATTGTCTTCTTCGATATCCAGCGGACATACGAAGAGATGACATTCACGCTGGCGCTTTGCGCCCACACAAAACTCAGAGATAAATGTAGTCGGGAACAGGACACAGATTCAAATTTGTCTTAAAATGACTATGGTGCTGGGCGCCAGATAATGATCATCACCCGATCAACCGTATTCACCAGCGACTTGTTCACACACATGCGAACACACAATGACACACACAGATACTGCCACTGTCGCACAAACATAGTAAACACACACACAAATACTGCCACCGTCGCGCATACACAGTAAACACACACACAAATATTGTCTGAGTCACCGTCACACAGGCACAGTAACACTTACCCTGTGACACATACATAATGACACACATACACACAGTGTGACACACATGGATGTTGTGACATACACACGGATAGTGTGACACCGATACGCAGACACTGTGACGGTCACACAGACACAAATACACGGTGTGACGCGCACACGGACGTCGTGACAGACACAATGTCACACACGCACATGCCCTGTGACACACAAGCACAGTGACATACACAGTCACGCACACATAGATACTGTGAACACACACAGATATTATGACACGCACGCAGATGCTGTGACACACGCGGCTGGATGTTGTGACGTAGACAGATACAGTGATACACACACAAAATACTGTGACAGTCACACAGTCACACAGTGGCACGGACACACGGTGAAGACATACTTTGACACAGAGAGAAACGGTAACACACATAGATAGATGTTGTGACATAGACAGATATTGTAATACACACGGCGCACATCGACACACACAGGAACACAGTCACACCGTGACACACCGTCACACAGTGACACATAGTCACACTATGTGAAACACGCACACGGTCACGAGGTGACACATACGTAAGTGACACGCAGTGACAAACACACAAACGCAGTGAAACAGTGTGATACACACAGTCACACGCACAGACACAGAGAAACACACTGTGACACAAACGGTCACAGTCACAAACGTACAGACAGTGTGACACACACAGTCACACTCACAGGTTATACAGTGACGGATACACACACGTGTGACATACACGCAAAACGTCGTGACAGTCACACTACGACATACACAGATATTGTGACTGTCACTCAGATACAAAAAACACAGTGACACGGACAGTGTGATACAAACACACATTGCACAGTCACATAGTCACAGTGACACACATGCACACAGACACTGTGACAGTCACACAGTGACATGCAGTTGCACGGTGACATTTATACATACAGGGACACAGGTACTGTGACATGCAAACACGTTCATACCCTGGCATAGATATAGTGACACAGACACTGCAGCATGCAGACACAGTGACACAGTGGATACCCATACACAGTCCCTGTCACACAAACACACAGGCTTAGGGTCACATACACTGTGACACAAATGCACAAGGTCACGCACACAGACTCAGTGTCACATACACTGTGACGCAGATATACAGTCACACAGTCTCATACACGCAGTTACACGGTGACACGCAATGCACATTGACGCACACCGATACATAGTGCGTGGTGATACACATTGCACAGTGACATACGCAAACAATGTGAAGCAATCACGGTGACATTGAGACACAAAGTTTATTCTAAGAGAATAAACTAACTATGTGATAAGAGTGAGCGAGGCTCCGAGAAACCTGCCTTATCACCGTAATAATATATACTATGCGATAAGAGAAGCGAGGCTCTAATAAGTCTGCCTTATCGCCATAATAACAATATATACTAGGTGATAAGAG
>BFEA01000704.1:112904-129925 GCA_003427395.1 Chara braunii | reverse complement strand
CCCACTCCCCCACATCCCCGCGCCGTCTGCCTCCCCCCTCCTCTTCCCACGATCAAGAAAACCCTTTAGGGGTTGATTGAAGACCTTCCTCGACTAGGAGGAATGACCTTGATTGCTCCCGGCCGACCGAGAGCGAGGTATTGTCATCTATTTCCCTCTTACTAATCCCCTCCCTTCCTCTCGCCAATCTCTCTCAAAGATCTCATCTTTTTCCTCTTCTTTTATCTCCTCTTCAACCCGCCTTCTCTTCTCCACCCTCCCACCTAATTGCTCGTATCATCTAAAATTCCTACTATGCGTGACGCGCATCTTTCCTTTTTGCGCGTGTTTGACAATGCTGCCCATTCCGCCGTTCGGAATTTTGAACGAATTCGACAGGATTAATCTTCATCCTTTCCTCCACCAAGGCCGCAAATGGGATTAATTTCGGCATTTTTATTCAAAAGTTAGGCGAATTTTTTTATTTTATTAGATTCTTTTCATTATTTAATTTCAAAATTCAATTCCATTTCAGAAATTCGTGAAATAAATTTTGGAATTTACTAAATTTTATTCTTCTAAAGTCGAATAAATTTCTATTGTCTGCCCCCCCATTACATTTCGAAATTCTGCAGTTCTTTTGAAATTCCTTTGAAATTATTTAGAAATTTCTTTCAAATTCATCTTAATCTTGTAACACGTCGATAAATTTTCCTGATTTGACCTACATAATTCTGGAATTTTTCGCAACCTACTTTACTTGGCTATCACTCATTCTTTATGAAATCTCATAGTAAATTTTTAATTTAGGAATAAGTTTTCTATTCGTACTTCCAATTACCTTTGAAATTCTTTTAATTCCGAAAATACGTCAATAAATTTTTCATTTTACTTCAAAAAAATTTTGTCAACTCTCCTCTACCTATTCTATCACCTCCTCGAACTTTTTGAAAGTTTTACGAATATTTTGAAATTCGCAGACTTTTGCTTCAATTTCCTTAGTAATTCTGTATTTACGACCAAATAATTTCAGAATTTTATTCCGACCTCGTGACCGCCTTATGCATGTTTTTCCATATAACCTACGCCATCCTTTGAAAATCACCTCTCATTCCCTAACTTGGATTGGAAATTCTCACTCTCTCCCCCTCACTCCGACTTTGAATCGTCTTGACTTAATTTTGGAAGTTCGTCATACCTCATTTTTTACTCGCCTTCCTCTCGCAGTCCCTTACTTCCCTTTTGCGTGTCACCCTGGCTCCCCGTGACATCCGACAGCGCGGACTCCAAAACCACGCTCGAGACGTTCGTGCCGCCAATCGACTCACTCGCTTTGACGCAGCGACCGCGGCCACAGATCGTCCCTCTGATAACGGTGATCCCTCGACATCATCTTCACCTTCTTCATTTGTTGACTCCATGCAGATTGCAGAGTCAGCAAGCCCCTCCCTCCCCATGGACATCCGTGAAGGGCTTGCGCTACTAGCTCGCGATACCATGGCTGACTTGAGTCACGTATCCACCCCTACAACCACCAGTTCGGGTCCGGCCGCCCAATCGGGTCTTGTACTGGCTCTCCTCGAGAACATGCGGGCCAAATTCGAGACCAGACTCGAGGCGAAATTCACGGCCCCCCATACTGGGCCCTCCATGCAGGCCCTCCATACTGGCTCTCCTAGAGAGAGAGGGAGAGGGAGAGAGGGAGAGGAAGAGAGAGACAGAGAGAGGGAGAGAGAGAGAGAGAGAGAGAGAGAGAGAGAGAGAAAGAGAGAGAGAGAGAGAGAGAAGGAGAGAGAGAGAGAATAGAGAGAGAGACTATTTTAAGGTTTACTACTGGGGGCCACAAAGGCATTGAACGACGACTTTATCGCCAAAAATGGCACGCTGTAGTCAACCCCATTTTTTCGTTAATTTTTTTTCATAACGACAATGACGAACACATTCTCAGAGAAAAGAGTGACGAACATTGGTCATCACGCAAAGAGAAAGGGAAGGTCATGTGCACCCTATTCAAATTTTTGTGGCTCTTTCGGGTCTGTGGATGAATGCGCACACTGCTCTACCAACAACATTTCATGTACTTGTAATTTGGGGTGTACTCTCTCTCTCTCTCTCTCTCTCTCTCTCTCTCTCTCTCTCTCTCTCTCTCTCTCTCTCTCTCTCTTTTTTTTTCTCTCTCTCGCTCTGTCTTTCTCTCCACCTTATTTCTTTTCTTTGTCTCTATCTCTCTCACTTTCTCCCTCCAGCGGAGGATAACGTACCTTTGACAGAAATTAGAAAGCTGTAATAAATTCTTTGTGACCGTTGTTTGGCTTTCAGACCATTCATGCGGCGAGTGCGTGAGATTGTGAAGAAAGGCATCGCTCCAGAGAAAGGTGTCCGGTTTCAGATGACTGTTGTACGTCCTTTGATGGAGGCTGCCGAAGCACATCTGGTCACCAATTTTGAGAACACAAACGAGGTGGTCATCCATTCGAGGACGGTTACGATTCAACTTAAGGACATGAGACTCGTTGATAGGTTGTCGAAGCCTCGTTGGGTTGAAAAATATCAAGGTATGCTGGACGAAAAGGCTATAAACGAGAAGAAACATCAACGAATGGAGGCCAGACAAGCGGATAGAGATGGCAACAGAGCAGGACCAACGAAAAGGAAAAAAGTGTCACGCATCGAGGATTCTCTAGGTTTTTCGGATCTTTGGAGCATGGAGTCGGGGCTTTCTTGCTAGTGAAGTTATCGGTTTTATGTCAGTTGCTTTTTGCCCTCCACCCTTTTGTGACCTAAATAAATAAATGCATGTACATATATGTGTAAGCATGCCGCTTCGGGGACAGACGGATGTGTGCGCATTTGGCGCTGAACCACACAAACGTGGTTAACTTTGCATTTTGTATTATATCTTGACTATCTAAACCTTTTTGTTATGGATGCAGACGAGGGCGATGAAGAGGAAGAGCGGAGCAGCGACAACACAGAGCGAGACGAGGATAAAAAAAAGAGAGATGGAGGCGGAAGGAGGGTGGATGAGACAGTGATGTCACCATTTTCTGGGAAAACGAGAAACGGAATCGAAAAGAAACGCATCTGAGGGGGAGGTGCTTGCAACATACCCTCAAATGATAGACAACTTATGCAAAAGAATAATTGAACGCAAGAAGGTAAGTAAACTCTACCACCGTTGCTCCCCAAGTAGGAAGTCACTACTTTAGGTAAGTTGCTTCTTGCCCTCCACCCATTTGTGGCCTAAATAAATAAATGCATGTACATATATATGCACGTATGCCCCTTCGGCGATAGACGGATGTGTGGGCACTTGGCGTGGAACCACACAAACATGGTCACCCTTGTATTTTCTATTCTATCTTAGTTATCTAAACCTTTTTGTTATGGATGCAGACGAGGCCGATGAAGAGGAAAAGCGAAGCAGTGACAGCACAAAGCGAGACGCGGATGAAGAAGAGGGAGATGAAGACGGGAGGGGGGCGGATGAGACAGAGATGTCATCATTTCCTGAGAGAACGAGATACAAAAGCGAAAAGAAACGCAGCACGGTGAGAGGTGTATGCGACACACCCTCAAATGACAAACAACTGGTGCAGAAAAAGAATGAAACGCAAGAAGGTAAGCAAACTCTGTCAGCATTGCTCCCCAGGTAGGAAGTCACTACTTTAGGTAAGTTGTTTCTTGCCCTCCATCCTTTAGTGGCCTAAATAAATAAATACATGTACATATATGTGCAACTATGCCGCTTCGGCGACAGATAGATACGTAGGCACTTGATGCAAAACAACAAACGTTGCCAACCTTGCATTTTCTATTTTATCTTAGCTATCTAAATATTTTTGTTATGGATGCAGACGAAGGCGACGAAGAGGAAGAATGGAGCAGCGACAACACAGAGCGAGACGAGGATGAAGAAGAGGGACATGGAGACAGGAGGGGGGCGGATGAGAATGAGATGTCACAATTTCCTGAGAGAACGAGATATGGAAGCGAAAAGAAACCAGCAGCGAGAGAGGTGCATGCGACACGCCCTTTAATGCCAGACATCTGGTGCAGAAGGAGAATGGAACGCAAAAAGGTAATCAAACTCTGCCAGCATTGCTGCCCAGGTAAGAAGTCACTACTTTAGGTAAGTTGCTTATTGCCCTCCATCCTTTTATAGCCTAAATAAATAAATACATGTACATATATGTGCAAGCATGTCGCTTCGACGACAAATGGATGTGTGGACACTTGACGCTGAACCACATAAATGTGGTCAACCTTACATTTTCTTTTATATCTTACTTATCTAAACCTTTTCGTTGTGGATGCAGGCGGAGCAGCGACAACACATAGCAAGACGAGGATGAAGAAGAGGGAGATGAAGATGGGAGGCGGGCGGATGAGATAGATATATCACATTTTCATGATAGAACGAGATACAAAAGCTAAAAAAAACGCAGCAGGGAGAGAGGTGTATGTGACACGCCCTCAAATGACAGACAACTGGTGCAGAAGGAGAATGAAACGTTAGAACGTAAGCAAACTCTTTCAGCGTTGCTCCTAGGTAGAAAATCGTAGTGACAAGTCAAACAATATGCTCACGTATCTACGATGCAACGAAGGTGTTGTGCTTTTTCATACGAATAGTTGATTTCACCCGAACCTTTGCACGACAATAGTTCGGTTTGTTAATAATATTTTTCTGGTCGCTGTGTTGTGCCCAAACGGGTTGTCGATTTTCGCTCATTCGAAAGGATGCGATACTCCGACTTCTTAACCTTATTTTTGCGTTGTAATGTGTGTCTTCCAGCAGATGGCACGAACTCACAAAGAAAACCGTGCGCGAGCGGGGTAGGACAACAACAAGCTAACCAAGAAAGCGGCGTATTCACGAAGAAAATGAAGGACGAGCTGTTTCGTTCGGTTGCAAAAGCCTTTGCGTTTTCTGACGCAAAGGACGCAACACTGTACCCGACAGAGGATGAATTTTTTACGGCGCTGCAAACAACAACAAAACTGCTAGGGGAGAATGTGGAGGAAGGTCTGCGATCACACGTAGCGGAGTGAGGGATTCGAGCAGTGATAGGGGAGTGCAACAGAATGATCACAATTGTGCGTTGAGAGATAATATGGGAACTGAAACATTGGTTATGGGCAGAAAAAGGTATCCTGCTTGTACGATCGCAGCAAATAGATCACCAGCTCCCTACTCACAACAAGATGCGAGCAGAGATGAAGGAGAACAAAACATGGAGACGGAGCGGCGACGATCCTTGGGGCGCTCCAGCATTCAAGACGACACTCACAAAGGTTTTGCAGATGAGGAGGAACGGTGTGAACCTTAGCGTGATGCTGCAGCAACTGGCTTTGGCATAAATGGTTCTGCAATGTGAAATCGAGCAGATAACAAAGACCAGTAGAGCAGCGAAGCAGATACAAAAATTCAAATGTATAAAGCAAGACATCGCATCATTTGTCCGCAGCCGCGACACAGTCATGAGTTTTTCGATCTTCAAGCTGGACCGTGCCGTATCTGTTGCTGAGAAGGTTGTTGCGCTATTTCAAGCTGGCTTGCCCTCTGCCCACAGGAGTGGGCCACAGAATGCAACAATAACGGATGACGATTTCGACATGGAGTTCATTGCAGCGCAGCATGAGAGAAACAGAGACGGGGAAAGAGATACAGAAAGTCTGTGCGCCAGACCTTAAACACAATAGTTTGAATCGGAAGGTTCATTACGAAATTTGTGAATCAGAAGGTTCATTGCACAAGGTTACGGTCATTGCATGCTAGAGAGAGAGAGAGAGAGAGAGAGAGAGAGAGAGAGAGAGAGAGAGAGAGAGAGAGAGAGAGAGAGAGAGAGAAGAGATGAAGACTGTGAACCATGGCACTCGAACAGTCACTTTATAACATATGGTCTGTTATTTATGATGCACAATTGTACAATCCCTTGTAATGCTCATCATTGTGTGATTGGTCATAGAGCAACTATGTTATGAAAAAAACACTATCCGTGGTAGTCCTTAATGCAAGGTTGGTTAGTGTGTGTCACTCTCTCTCTCATGCCACTATGTTACTAAATTTGTGTCACGCAGTAGTGAACCGTGCTTGTAGCAGGGCAGCTCAGCATTTAACCGAGGCTCCCTCACGCGTCCATCCATAGAATGAAGCACAACAATCCTATAGACTCGAAAAGGAAGGTTGGCTACTGCGTGTCACTCTCTCTCTCGGACAACCACGTTGGTAAACAAATTGCTCGCAGTAGTAAACCGAACTTGTAGCAGCGCATCTCAGCATTTAATTGAGGCTCCCATACGTGTCCGTCTATAGAATGAAGTACAACAATCCTATAGAGTCGAAAAGGAAGGTTGGCTACTGCATACCACTCTCTCTCGCGGACTGCCATGCTGGTAAATTTATTGCTCGCAGTAGTGCACCGAGCTTGTAGCAGGGCATCTCAGCATTTAATTGAGGCTCCCACACACGTCCGTCCATAGAATGAAGTACAACAATCCTACAGACTCGAAAAGGAAGGTTGGCTATTGAGTGCCACTCTCTCTCGCGAACTGCCATGCTGGTAAATTTGTTGCCCGCAGTAGTGAACCAAGTTTGTAGCAGGTCATCTCAGCATTTAATTGAGACTCCACATGTGTCCGTCCATAGATTGAAGTACAGCAATCCTACAGACTCGAAAAGGAAGGTTGGCTACTTCGTGCCACTCTCTCTCGCGGACTGCTATGTTGGTAAATTTGTGTCACGCAGTAGTGAACCGTGTTTGTAGCAGGGCAACTCAACATTTTATTGAGGCTCCCTCATGCATCCATGAGCAGAATGGAATACCGCAATCCAACACCAATCAAAAAAAAAGGTTGGCTACTGCGTCCCACTCTAGGTCTCACACTGCCATGCTGGTGAATTTGTGTTACGCAGTAGTGAACCCTGCTTGCAGCATGGTCTCTCTCTCTCTCTCTCTCTCTCTCTCTCTCTCTCTCTCTCTCTCTCTCTCTCTCTCTCTCTCCTTGACACTCTCTCTTTATCTGAGGTCATTGTAGCCATTGCATGCCAGGAGTACTGGAAGACTCAAAGATTAACATTTGCGAAAGAGCATAGCGTATCGTGCAACAAGAGAAAAAAACGAGAAGAAACCGCGAAAACTGATGACATGAGCCAAAAATTTCGATTTTTTTCACCAAGACAGAACGTAACGTTCTACGAAAGGTGAATAAGTTTTCAACACGTGTCAACAAGTTTTCAACACGTTTCAACAAGTTTTCAACACGTTTCAACAAGTTCTCCACAAGTTTTCAACAAGTTGTCAACAAATTGTCAACAGATGGACCAACAAGTTTTCAACAAATGGATCAACAAATGGACACACCAGTTTTAGTTTTCCCAATGTTTGGTCAGCGTTGGTTTCCTTCACTTCTGGTGGAACACATGACCCCCCCCCCGCCAAACAGTTTATAAACACAGTTCCAACGGTTGAAATATGGGCTCAACATGTGATCATCCTGTCAGAAAATTTGCCACAATTTTTCTGTTGTTTTTCTTCTTCTCCTTCTTCTATCTTTCCTCTTCTTCTTGCGCACTCCCTTCACCACGCATTCACCTTCCTCCCTCTGCACAATCATTTCTTCTGCACCGTACCCAGCCATGATGTCGGCCATGTTCCATTCCATCGGGAAAGTCGATCTCCCTTGCCCCCGTCTCTCTCCCTCCACTCTCTGTGTGTAGTAGTTGTTTAGAGCCTTCTTTCTCACTCACACACACACACACACACACACACACACACACACACACACACACACACACACACACACACACATAGTAGGAGTGAATACTTCGTCGGTCTAGCGGAAGATTCAATCGATTTCACTCTTTCGTTCGATGGTAGTTGCGTGAAGCCAGTCTCGGCCTCCGGGACTTACCCATCGCGAGGTACGTGGCTCAACTCCTTGATCGAAGTATTCTCTCTCTCTTCTCTCTCTCTCTCTCTCTCTCACACACACACACACACACACACACACACACACACACACACACACACACACACACACACATATATTGTACACCAAAGATTGCTCACAATGCAGTTTGCCTCCGTAGCTCGATTTCAGATGCACCCGACGTCCTGGCCCACGTCCAATATCATCAGGTACGTATCTTGAACCTTCCTTCTCTTCCTACCTCCGCCATCTTCCCCCTGCTTCCACCTCGTTCCTTCCTTTATCTTCTTCCTCCTCCCACGTATTCACTTCCCTACCACGCGTGCTTTCTTCTCCCTATCACGTAGTCTCATTCTTTTCACAATGTAGTCTCTTCCTTCCTCACGCGTGCCTCTCTTTCGCATGCACACATACATACGCACACACATATGGTGGTGTATACTTTCCTATTCTAGCGGTAGATGCACTCGATTTTACTTATTCTAATCGATGGAAGTAACGCGAAGTAACCGCAACACATACACACACACATACACACCCACACACACACACACACATAGAAATAGTAGTGTATATTTCCGCGTTCCAGTGGTAGATTCATTCGATTTTGCTTACCTTATCAACGGAACTTCACGCACTCAGCCCTCTCGATTCACACTCATGCACACACGTACCCACACATATGAGTATGGCAGTGTATATTTCCATCTTATAGTGGTTGATTCATTCGATTGCTCATCCAATCGATAGAAGTACCTCGCAATCAGTCGCGCGATCAGAAACTCGCGTGTTTCCCCTTCTTTCCCTCTCACACACATACACATTCACTCGCCCGTACACACATACACACACACACGCACGTGTGCAGCGATGTACGTTTCCACATTTCCGTGGTAGGTTCATTCGATTTTGCCCATCGTATTGATGGAAGTGCCATGAGGTAAGCCGCACGATTGAAGACTTACCTGTTTTCTCATCTTCGTCGCTGTTGTTGTCACCGTCGTCGCCGTCGTCAGTTCGTTGTTCGACGCTCCCTGATCCTTCACGATGTGCAGCATACCGTGATCATATCAAGGGGAGCTCGACAGGCACAAGAGTGCGCGTTCCAACACGTCGGTCGGGTAAGTCTCATTTCCCTTGCCTTTTTTTTTTTTTTTTTTTTTTTTTTTTTTTTTTTTTTTTTTTTTTTTTTTTTTTTTTTTTTTTTTTCTTCTTCGTTTTCTTTCGACACATGGTTTCTCTTTCTTCCAGGTGTTCCCTTTCATTCTACACCACGCATTCCTCATCTTTCGCTCCGCGCTTACTCTTCTTCACCTGCGCGAATATGTCTTCCCCTTCTTGGTACTTGCTTTCTTCTCCTCATTGCGCAAGCCCGAGCGTGTTTCTCGCTGTCGCGTTGTGTTCCTTTTCTCCTTCCTTTATGTTTCATAATACTGACTTCTTCTTTTACTTACCATTCGTCTACCCCTTTGTGTTGTCCGTAGTTCCTTTTCTTCGTGGCCATCTCTTTTCTCCTCGCGTGAGTCGCCCTCCTTCACAACACAGACATCTCTTGTTTGCGCTCGATTCCTTTTCCCGACTGACTCGCTCGTGCTCATCGTCGCCTTCCACCTCTGAGGAGCTCTCACCCTCCCAGTTGTGCCACCTCTCTTTTCCCTTGCTTCATTGCTCGCTTTACTGCTCACGCCCTCGCTCGCTCCTTCCCGGTCACACCCTCACTTCTCCCTGCGCGATACCCTCCTCCTGCTCGATTGCGGGCGGCTCTGCTACGTCGGGTTCTCAGCACAAAGGAGGTGCCTTCTTCAAAAGTGAATCTACCCGGGAAGTGCACCAGATTCGTCATAAAGAAAAAAAATTGTTTCAAAATCCGAGGAGAATCTAAAGTTAAACGAAATAAAATAATAAAAATATAAAAAAAACGAAATAGAAACGATAGGAATAAGAAAACAAAAGGAAGAAAGGAAAAAGAACTAAACTAACAAATCTACCTACTATCTATCTATACGTGCTAACTGTAACGGCCTCGTTACAGCGGACTAACTGTAACAGTCCCTGAAGAACGAGGTCACGGTTCGAGTCCCGACCGACCGCAACCGGGTGAAGGCCAAAGCAGAGCTCCCCGTAAAAAAAAGCTAGCTCGGGGTCGGATGGATTCGATCCCCAAGTCCCCTGATTGTAAATCCGCACCGAAACCCACTGAGCTAGCTCCTACTTCGGTTTGAGGAGGAGCAACTCAGGTCTTTGTAGATTAGTGGGGCTTGGTCCGCCTGGCGGTCCGAGCCATTTCTAAATACGTGCGTGTGTGTACGCTTGCTGGTCTGCGTGCCTGTCTGAGTGCTTGTCGGCCTGAGTGAGTGTGTGCCCTGTAAGGGCACTTGGTCGCTCAGAAGACCTGAAGGCCCGGTACTTACCTATAGCCCTGACATTGAGGGTTACAACGGAAAAATTATCAACTAGAGGGGTAGGCCCGCACTCTTAGAACAACGGGGAAAGCACTCAAGTAGCAGGTGACCAATACCATACCAAGTAAAGGTAGTTGTGCCGAGTACTCTAGGCTGAGCAAAGGAAGACAAACATTGACATTTTTATACGCCCAATACCGGAAGGTAGACAAGTACCAGGCCAAGTCTAAGTGCGTGTCGTGGATCTACCCGACACAGTATTAACCCAATGAACCCCTCGACCTCTTCGGTCCGAGGGTATTACTACTAATCTTAACCATCACAGGGCGCGTCATAACAACTCGTGCACATACTTTCGAAATTTTATCACCAATTCGCCCCGGACTGATTGGCCAAGGAATTCGTTGCGAGTGTCACGCTAAAGCGGGCACACCCTTTCCATTCCAGATCGGCCCCGTCATGGTAACCGATGTTGTCACGGTGTCAAATGCAAAAGCATGGCCAAATACCCTTGTAAGCGTATTTGGGCCGACAACGTTTCTCGTACGTTGTCGCATAGGGGGTACGTGCGGTCTCACACCTCTATCGAACCCACACGCGAACGAACGCATTAAGGGGCTGAAGTTCCAAGCGCGACTCGTCGTCGGTTGACTACAACGCATCTCACTCACCACGTGTTACACCACGTTTTAAAACATCAAATTAAAAGCACACTAAAAAAATATGGCAACACTTCTAGTCCCTTCAATATACGACCCACAATCTTTTAATGCAGAAATCGGTAAGGCGACGCGAGCAAGATTTAATATAAAATCGTGCGAACGCAGGGTCTTCTTATATCGATTAACAATGCAAGCTTACTCAGGAAGTCTCAATGATCATGTATTATGTAGTACCCATAATCACACTGCCCTCGATGATCTCGAGGGTCACGTTCGACACTCAAATTTCAGCTGACACACGCCTTGAGGGGTTAATCTCTCAACGCTAGACAACTCTCAATGCATTTGATCACCACACCTTCTTCTGCGTCCTGCGGAGAGTGGGTGGTACACAAGTTCTTACCTATGGCAGCAGTCATCTCTTATTGCCCTGGAGCCCAGTTCCATCATCCAGGGCCTGAACAAAAATCAAGGGGTTGACTTTGACGACTACCACGGACTAAAAAGCAGAAGATAAAATAGGATCTCTCTTTTTTCTGAAAGCTATAACATGTTTAACCCTCACTCGCCTTCACAGTAGGCCGCGCGAACACTCAAGGTATATGTATGTACATATATAAAAGAGGTTTATAATATGGGACGATTACTTATCACAATCACAGTGAGACTCCTATCAGTCATATATTTGTATGTGATTGCATACAATCAAATCCAAAATCTGAACTACAAACATACATGCAGTCATATCAAAGATCCACCAAAAGTTCACACACTACACGGGGTCAACTTCAACCATTCTCTGCGTTCACACCCCTCGCTTTAGCCATACGGGCCCCAACCTTTATCCAACCTTCTATAAATAAAAACACTCAGTATCTTTGTTAAATGACCATTTAATAAAATTTGGGTAAAAACCCAATGAAACAATTCAAACCACAGGGCTAAAGCCTTTAGGTTGAGTTGGCGAAAGTGAATTGGAGTTGAATCGTAAACCGACGAATCGACAACCGACTTGTTATCAGTGATAACAAAAGGTGATCCTCGTAGGATCAAGTTGAAACTAGTCCAAATTCTTAATCGAAACCATCAAGAGAAACTGTAACACAAAACAAGTCAATTCCCAGACTAAGCTTATAAGTGTACAAAGAATAAGTCCCCATGTCACGATCTCGCTCAAAATATTCTCATGACTAAATTTAAGTCTACCTCTAGGTTAGTGCCTCCAAAAAGGTACACCTTTGACAGCATCTCCCCTATGTGGGTGACCCCTATGCGAGGTGGATTGTCAGAATCGCCACCTGTCAAAATATAATCTAACTATTATAAACTAAGAAAATTTTGGCAGCATTTCTTGTAGGAGAAGTGTCTTTTCAGAATTTATATTAGCTAAAAAAAACAAAAACTGAAATAATCTCTAACTGTAGAAAATCAAATTTTGTCTTACGTCATGAATTAGTACAAATTTTGGCCGCATCTCCTTTAGAGAAATAGACTTCCCAGATTTATACTAAGTCAGATTATAACTTATACATAAGACTTGAGTTTTGTCAAAACAAAGCTTAACGAACTCTTTTAGATTTGTAAAAATTTCAGCAGCGCTTCCCGTATTAAAAATAGTTTTTAAAAATTTATAGAAAGCTAAATATTAAATTTAAAATGACTTTGACTTTTCAAAGCCAAATTTTGTCGAACTTCCTTAATTAGCAGAAATTTGAGCAACACTTCCATAGAAAAAAAGATTTTTCAGTTTTCTACTAAGTCAGATGTAAACTTAGATAAAAAATTGAACTTTGAAAGACTAGATTTGATTAAGTCCTTGGTTTTGTATAAATTTCGCCAGCGCTTCCCGTAGGAGAATTAAATTTTCAAGATTCATACAAATTCAAGTATAACATATGATCCAAAAAAATACGAGAATTTACCTAAGTAGAAAAAATTAACTTAGAAAATGCAGGAATTGAACTAACTCGTATAACTCTAGCACGTGGTGAGCATCTAAAGCAATCACCTATCAAACTGAAACTCATACTAACTAAAATTCTCACTCACATGCATATCCAAACCACAATGGTAAGTACTCTCACTCATTCCCAATGTTAATTCCACTTAGAATAATTCGTCGAACTTTCAGATAATTTACCCTTTATACTCAACTTACATATGACATTGTGTTGAACCATTTTGCTTAGAAACAATGTATGACATGCCTTAGAATATACACGGATAAGTTGCACAACTAATGTTTTCTTCTTTTGGCATATGACTACACTATTCTGCTTAGAAACAATGTCTAGTCGCCCTGAACTGTTTAATATCCAAAGTTTAATATTTTATGAATTGTTCTCAAAAGAAAGGAAAATATGGTCATGGGGCTGAGTCATTCTGCTTAAAAACAATGCTCATCTTATCCAAATTACTTCCATTTATACTTTGTAGTTTCATTCTCTTCTTAGTGATATGGCTTAACGTTGATCATTCTACTTAAAAATAATGTCCAACTATCAGCTCACATGCAAATATAAATAAAGTATTTTCTGTTATACTCAGTTTATGCTTATGTGTGTGGCTTCAGGCTAAACAATTATGCTTGGAAACAATGCTTAGCCTTCCACCAAAATCCTCCATCAAAAATAAAACAAGAGACTGAACTCTTCGGTCAAGCAAACTCTCAGAAATAAAGACAACAACAATGTCATTCTACTTAGAAACAATGTCTGGTCCACCAAAAAACAGCCAAATAAATATATCCCTAGGCCATTCCGTTTAGAAACAATGTCAGTATTTGGTTGACCTAGTCAAACTCATGCAAATCGTCTTCCACCCACCTTCCCCAAGTTCATCCCTTCGTCTACTTTTCATTAAAGTCAAAAGAAACTTGAGTTTTACACACGTATTCTTTCCATTCAGTCTGATTAAGTCCCGAAAAAAAATAAAGTCATAGGGGAACACATGCATACAACAGTCAAACTAGAGGAAAAATGTCAAACAGGGAAGTCGTGGGTTCATACATACAGAAGAAGGTATACCTGACAGTTCCCTGCCTCCAGAACCTCGCCTACGTTCGAGCAGAGCTCCCATAATCGGTGGGGCAACCTTCCACAGAGGCCTTGGCACGAATTACAGGTTGCAATCCCGCCTGTCGCCTTCCTCCCAGGACTTATAGACTAGTCTTAGAGTGGGAAGGGCGGAAGGAGAAAGTTTTTAGTCTCTCAGATCCAAGAAAGGTGCTCTCAGACTGACGAAAAAGGGCCTTGATTCTTTAACTCGCCTGACGGCCCTGCAATGATGGTCAAAACGCTCAACAGTCTGGTCAAACTGAAGTCCGACTGCCTATCGTTGACTCTTTTGCGACTCTCCAAATCACAGCAATACCTCCCCTTTAACAATCGCAATCACTCCGCAGCGCCCCACGACTCCAAGTGTAATTGTCACCGGTAAGTCCACAGGTTCGCTGGTCGCTTCTAACTACTTTTCTTACCACATGAACAGTGCACTTGCCAACAGCTTGACCTGCACCTCGCAGCTGGCCTGTTGCTTTTTTAAACCAACAAGATGGGCGGCATGTCGGCCAATAGGTAAGCATACAATCTTGACTCCGGCTTTCTCGGCTAGAAGGGTGGGCGACGCGTCAGTGAACCGGTAAGTATCCACATTGCAACAATTTTTGGTTTGCAGGTAAATTCCTCCCCCGGATGTTTGGTCCGACCTGCAGGGAGCAATCAGACCACACAACCCAGCCCAGCTATCGCATCCACCTGTTCAAGTGGTTGTAGCAGCATTTTTCCCTGTCCCTTAATCTAGGCGACAGTGGCTTATGTATGTGGTTTACTCTAAACGTCACGCCACTCAGATGGAGTTCGACGTCCACATCCGCTGGCAACCCCGTAGTTCACCTCACGACCCAACTTTTGGTTTGTCTCGCTCTACCATCCTACCAGGTAAGCTCTCCAACTTGAATCATCGGGATGAACGGGGCACCAGCCGACAAGTAAGTCTCCGACCTCACGGCCCCCCCAGGTGCTACCTCACTCGACAGGGCATTCTACATCGGAGTGAATTTTCCAGGAGAATATGGAAGTATTCACTGTCGACACAGTATTGCGTACGACTTCAACTGGTCAGGTAAGCCCGAATCTCCATTCCTACCTCTCATAGCTTTCTACCTCGCTCCGACTCATGATCACCATGACAAGTCAGCTGGTAAATATGACCGAGATGAACTCGCTAAAACACAAAAGAATACATTGATATTTCGAAAATTCCCTCTTTATGAGCGCAACTTTATTTCTCCTAGCACAAAAACTATTATTCCTCTCTCGAATCTAACTCCACCATTCGATTTGTCGCATCTGAAAACCCTCGTTTACTACTCTATCTTGTCTAACTTTATTCAGAATTGAGTCGTATTTTAATTCTTCCTACTTCCTCTATCTCTAACGGCATCATAGCTCAACGCACATCTCCTTTCTCCTAGTTCGTGTTATGGATCTCCACTCATCGTTTTAACTCTGTCATCGGACTCGCCCGGTCTCAAAACCCCCGAATCGTATTTTTCCCCACCCACTTTCATCAAGAAACGATCAAGTTTCACGATAATCACTCTCTCCATCTCCCTCTCTCATGACATCGCCACGCAACTCCATCTTCACATACCGACCAACTCACTAACCCATTGCAAAATCTAACCCCGCCATCTAACTCGGCCTATGCCAAAGCCCCAACTCCGACCCTTCACTTACCTACATCCGTGAAAGAACGGGAGAATAAGTTTTTCCTCTTCCTTGTTCGTCCCCCTATCTTCCACCTCATTGTCTTCAAGTGCGGATTTGAGTCTAGGTTCATTCGAATTCCTTCCCCCCGATTGCTGTCAGCGGTTCTCCGCTCTCCCTCGTTGATGTCGTGCTCTGCTTCACAGCGCAACGTCCATCAGTGCCACCTCCTCTAGCTACGCCCTATTTAAACATAGGTCACCATCTCTCGGGTCGCACCGAGCATGCTCATACTTACCTCTCACAGCAGAGTGTGGTTGGCGGATGGCGCACCAGCAATCTGCACCCCACCTTAGCTACGACTACCTCGAGGGAACCTTCGATGGTAAGCCGGCTACTGAGAGAGACCTTAGAGGAATTAGCTACTAGACGTATCTATTAGTTATTCGCCCCTATACCTGAGTCCGACGAGTGGTGTGCGCAACAGATATTGTCGCCAGCCCCCACAGCCTGCCCCTGCCCGCTTCACTCCGACAGAGTCCGTCACTCCCTCAGGCCCCCAATTGGCAAGCTCCTTAAGGGCGCGACTTGCTTGTAAAGACCAAGCGTGGGCCTAGGTGAAACGACCCCCAATGCAAACCTTGGTGGTAGTAGCAAATATTAAAACAAGAACTTTGACGAACGACGGGGAGAAGGGTTCCGCGTGAACATCAGCCTGGGCATTGCAGTCGCTGCCCTTGCGCCCTCGCCCCGCTCAGGCTTAGTACACCAATTTTCGGGCCCCTGTGGTATGCTCACACCCAAACCTCTTACCGTAGATTGTGCATTGGTGGACGTGGCGCCTGTAAAAGGGCTCCCACCACCCGGATTTTCTCCGTCTTGTGGGCTAATCGCTCACTGACCCGCACGCACGTTGAACTCCTCGGTCCATGTTTCAAGACGGGCAAGGTCGAGGAATTTCATTGGTATCCCGAACACGCAGAAACCCGCAGGTCAAACATAGGGGGCACGAGCTCAAGGTCCTCGACTGCTGTGATGGCCTCTGACTCGGCACCACACCCGTCTCCAAAAGTCGAAACATGAAAAGTAAAAATAACAACAATAAATAATAAAATATCTAGGAAAATTCCAGTCGTCAGAAAATGACAGACGAGGAAAAAGGAACCGCTAGTTCCACCCTGACTCCACTGACGATAAAACCAAAGGGAATAGTCCCGCTGGGTCCTCAACCCCTACAGTCTTCCCCCGAACAAAACGCACGTATGTACTATTCAGCTTTTCCAGGAAAACTCGATTTTCTGAAGTAGCTCCCGAAAATACGAATAGTACGCACG
>BFEA01000704.1:97013-112509 GCA_003427395.1 Chara braunii | reverse complement strand
CTCTCTCTCTCTCTCTCTCTCTCTCTCTCTCTCTCTCTCTCTCTCTCTCTCTCTCTCTCTCTCTCTCTCTCTCTCTCTGGCTTCCCTATCACCGTCTTACGTGGTGGTCTTCTTGTCTATGTACAGTCGGGCCTCGCTCCACCCCTCTACACATGCAGGATGTATACTTCCATCTTCTAAGGGAAGATTCATTCTGGAGACTTTTTTTTTTTTTTTTGTAATGAGGACCATTTCTCGATTAATGTGTATAGCTCCAACTGTGACTGATGCCCCAAGGACAGGCCCGTGGCTGCAAGGGCATATAGCGGATTTTTTATGAGAGCCGGTTTTCTGAAGTTGGTGCCCAAAACGCGTAGCATAACGCACGTGCGTAGTATACGAATACAAGGCACCTCGTGCGTTGTATTCATATACAACACACGTGCGTTTTGTTCGCGGAAAGTTTGCAGGCTCCTCCTCGCCACTCCGATAGTCCTACGTCATCGTCAGTTGGTCTCGATCCCTGAATCTCGTGGATGAAAGTTTTACACCGTAACCAATAGTGCTAGGCCCCAGGTTGAGCCTTTTATCAGTGGAAACCTATATAAGCCAATATCGTGTGGCTCGCGGATCTACTGAAACATCTCGCAACCATATTGTTGTCGATGTCGTCCTATGTACGTACGCACATGTCACGCTCAAGCATTCAAATCACCAGACAACCTTTTAATCCTGGTTTAATCATAACTAAAACTTTGACCGGCAACCACGCCGACTCTACAATCATCAACAAGAAAGGAGATAACGAGCACCTTAAGTTTGCGCGCCCCCCCACTCTCTAATCTAGTTAACCATTCAATCAGCATAAGCAACATACACCGCCGCGACCTGCACGATGTACTCAAACCTTAACCACTTATTTTCTGTTACTTGCAAAAATCAGGGCGGATACCCTTGTAAGGGTATTCGCACCAACAACGATTTTATTCCAAGTCTTGCGCGCGACGCCTAATCGATTTTTGTATCAAAAGGTTGTGGGTTGGATACTGAAAGGACTAGGAGTGTGTTGTTTTGTTTGAGTGTGTTTTTAATCTTATGTTTTTAGCGTGGTGTAATGAGTGGTGAGTAAGGTGTGTCCCACTCAACCGACGACGAGTCGCGCTTGGGACTTCAGCCCCCCAATGCGTCGGTTCACGTGCGGGTCCGATAGAGACGTGGGACCTCGTGTACCCCTGATGCTACAGCGTACAAGATACGCCCTCGGCTGACCCACCTCTTCGATTGCAACCGAGTAGCTTTCGTACTGTGGACTGGTAGCTCGGCGGGGATACGCCTACCGAAGGGAGGTGACAGCTCCCGCAGGTGGAGGTAAGTTGTACCTCGAGAAGGCCCTATCCCGTCGTAGGGGCTTGCGATAGGTATGGCTGGTGCACTCGGCTTGAGCGGCTACGAAATCTCCATTAGGATCGTGAAATAACCAACTCTTGTGTGATTGGATCGAGAGGGTCCCCTTGCGGGACCAATGCGCTCGACAGCGAGGACATACAGCAAATTGGAAAATGGACGATCACTAGGGCAACATCGACGACCTATGGGGAAATCTCATCGACAGTTGACCGGAAGAAGCTCGTTGTTCAAAGATGAGTGCGACTACACCTACGATCAAGAACTTGACAAAGATGGGGACAAATGTAAGACGGTGGAGAGGAGGGGTTACTACGTCGCCCACAGCGATCAACACCAGTATTAAAAAGAGGATCACGATAAGCGAGGACCGTTTGAGAATCTCGATCATGGGTCAAAGCCCGTTGTCGTAGGTTGCGCTCTACTACGTATCAAGTATGCCAAAATCGGAATAAATCTTCTGCTAGAACCTGAAAATATACACTGCTTTCTTGCCATGCACGCAGAGAGATAGCGGGAGACTACTTCCTTCATCACGATGAGCAACGCACCCACCAACAGCTACGTGTCCAACCCGCGGTATCGGCGCAAATACCCTTACAAGGGTATCCGCCCTAGTTTCGCAAACGACAGAAGCTAGTTTTGGTTTGGAGTTTAAGTATACCGCGCTAGGCGCGGCTGTGTCTGTGATTACGTTGACTGGAAGGATGACTAGAGTAAAGAGTGCGTGGGCGCGCAGGTTTGAGGCGCGCGTGATGTCGTTTCTACCGTTGATTATAAAGCCGGCGCGGACGCCGGTCGGTTTGCTTCTATTTTTACCTTTATTGTTATTTTTGGTTACCCTTGATTAAACTATAATCTAGGGGATATTTTCCTTCTATGGCTGCGTTTGACCGAGTCGAGCGCGTGCGAGGAGAACGACCCCTACGGCGGCATTGGCAACGACGGCGCGGCTTCGTGCGGTGAGCGGGGGCGTCGTAGGATGGCGCGCGGGGCAATTACGGCACGGTTTAAGCAAGCCGGTGCGGGCACTGGGGAGCCGCGCTGCCGGTTTGTGAGCCCAAAGCGCCGCGCCGTACTGCCTTATATGGTACTCTGGAGGCGCTGGTCTCAGGTTTGGGTTTAGCCCTATAGGTTATGGCATTGGGCTGGCGATACGGAGGTTCGGGGATCGAGGCCAGCGGGCGTCAGCGCAGCAGCTACAGCGGAGCGGCGTGGAGAAGACCGAGGGGTCGAGGGTCCGACGGGGCTATCCCCCTTTGGTCTTGTCGTCGGCGGCATCCGAGCGGTGCTAGTGTTTTCCTTCTCTGAGTCATCGTTCCTTACAATTTAGAGTTCCTAAATACTTTTATTTTTTTTTGTTGTGTTACTATTATTTTACTTCGGCGTTTCTTGGCTTAGACGGGGCGTTGGATTCGAAGGTTGGCGCCGGTCGAAGACGCTGGGCAGATTCATCAAGGCTCCGGCGTGATTGGGGCACTGACAAAATCCCACCCGCGTCGGAGCGCGGGCCGAGGAGGTCAACGGACGGGAGTGGCTTCCCCCGTGTCCCATTTGGAGAGTGCCGATAGCCTGAAGTGGAAGGGAATTGGAGAGCGTTCTGAGTGGGCCTGAAAAGGCCGCAGTTCGAGGGTGGCGGGGGTCGTCGCGGGTACTCAGTCTGCCGGCCGCCATCTGCTGTGTGGGGTTTAAGGGTGCGCATGCCCGCTGGGTCTCGTGAGGGGGCGGGTCATGCCCCGACACAGTGGGGCAAATGCGCCAGGGCTGAAGGCTAATCGAACCGGCCAGCAACCGGTTTCCTTGAAGATCTTCTCGGAGAACAGCCGAGGTGCGGTAACCAGGCTGTGTTGGCCGGTGCGGTGCGTTAACGGGATGGGCCGCGGGTCATCGGACTGCGCTAAGCAGAACCGAGCGCAGGGAAGGAGAGGGGAAGCGCAGGGGAGAAAACGGGGGGGGGGAGCCAAGAGAGGGAGATGCGTCTGGACGACGAGGTGTGTCGGGTGCAGTCGGAGGATGAGGCATTTGGCACAGCGGAGTGCCGGAAGGCAGCGGGGGATTCGAACGGGATTTTGCGCCGAGTACGCACGTAGTAACAAGGGCTGAGACAACATCAGTGGGCGACGGGGCAAAGGTGGGATAGTAGCGGGGAGAAGCTATCATGACCGATAGCTGGCAAGGCGGACGGTGCCGGGGCGCTGAGGGGACGGTTACCACCGGAAAGCGCAGTGCAGAGCGATAGCGGAGAGCGTGGAGTTGGCAGGGGGGCGAAGATGAGCCGAGGGGATGAGTAGCAGCAGGGAAGCAGTGAAAGAGGGGATGAATCCGGGCGCGTTTTCGCGCCGGATTCATTCGAAAAAAGCGAGATGGTGGCAGTCGAGTCGGGCGCAGTTAAGGGAGCATAACCCTCTCGATCCGTAGCGGAATCAAGAGAGAGAGGATGCGATCCCGAGGTTTTGGCCCCAGGCAGATCAGATGGTGAGGTTAGATCTTGCGATAGATTAGTAAAGCGGGGAGCAGAGGAGGAAAGCTACCGCGCCGTGGTTATGGAGGAAACGCAGCGAACGGGGGAAGAAATTGATAGTTCGCCCGATTCTTAACAGAATCGGGCGCGAAAAGACACTAAATAGGGTTTTTTTATGGTTGCGAATTGAATGGCGAGGTTAGAATCGACATTAGTTCAATACAAAAGGGGCTAGATGGGATAGGTGGTGCGCCGGGACATGGCGGAAAGAGGGAAGAAGGAGTGAAAAAGTCGAAGGTGTTAGTTGATTTTGGACGGGAGCAGTCGAGGAAGGATAGTAGATATGGGGTTTTTAGATAAGGTGAATTCGACTATGAAGTCAGTTGTAGAAGAAGGTTAGTAGGAGAGGAGTTAGCAGGAGCTGGACCGCGCCTAGCTATGGAGGAAGGGAAGGAGAAAACGGGTATGTCCTACTCGGTTTGAATCGGATTAAGGAAGGGAAGGTCAAAGTTTGGGTTCAAGGGTGCTGCGAGTAGGATGACAGAGTTGGTTCTAAAGGATAGTGGTTAGTTCTCTCACTAGGTCGGTGGCAAGCTGCGCCCGAGAAGAGACGCTGAAAGTACGGGGCGTATCTGCCCATGTTTTGATACAAAATGCATTCCACTTCGTCCTATTAACGGAGTTGCGTGCACGTAGCCGTAGAGGTTGGATACTTGTCAGCCGATAGGTGCACCGCTTATCCCGGCGGTGGAAGTAGCATAAGGGCAGCCGTGGGAGGTGGGGGACTTACCTGCGGGATGCCGTGCTGCCCATCCTAATGGCGGGGGCAGCAGGAGGAGAGTTGTTCGAGGTGCTGATGTACCTAGCCGACACCTGGGAGAAGATTCATTCGATTTTGCTAATCCATTGAGGTGATCGGGGACCTGCTCCATTTGGCCGGCGGCAACATGCAGGAACAGTGTATAGCAGGCAGATGTACTTGCCCGGGCTTTAAGGGCAAGTTTCGTTCCCGTTGGAATGGCATGGATAGTTCCGGGTTCCAGCGGAAGATTCGCTCTTATTTTGCACGATCTGAAGGAGGGGGGTGGTTGCGTGCTTCACTATATGGACTAGCTGCCGGCTGCAGCATGAGAGAAGCGGAGGGAGTACGTACATAGTAGGACTGGAGCTGCGGGAGGACCGAGCCGTTAGAAAGGGGAGAAGAACAGGCTGCAAAGCGGCTGCATTTGGTTGCTTTTTGCCGTATGCTCCGCAGTCTGTCTCAGCTATTGGGCTCCAGCAGCGGTAGCCGAACCTGCTATGGACTGCTGTGGTGTTTGGAGTGTGGCCATCTAAGTGTCGTGTGGCCACGGCTACCGCAGAGGGCGAAGGTAGGGTATGAACAATAGGCACTTGGGCTGCAAGGAAAGGTTGTTGGAGAGGCTTGGAGGAGTAGATGTGAAGGGGGGTTATCGCTGCGATTTGGGAGGGTGTCAGGAGAGTTGGGTTCGGCAGTTTGACTCCAAGTTGACCAAGCTGTTATACTTGGCCACCGTTACGGGGCCCTCAGGCGCCGGAGACTTGAAGGTCCTCTCCTGCGAGTCTGAGTGCACCACTCTTGGATCTGAGAGTCTCAAACCTATCTCCTTCTGCCCTTATTTCTCTAAGTCTAGTCTATTTGGTTCTGAGAGGAAGGCGGCAGGCGAGATTGCAACCCGTAATCCCCACCAAGACCTCTGTGGGAGGTTCGCCCTACCGATTGCGGGAGCTCTGCCGGAACTCGGGAGGAGTTCTGGAGGCAGGGAATTGAGAGGTAACCATTGGTTCCCCTTTATATACCCTGGTATAACCCTTATCTGTACGTCCTGCTATGTTTGACTGAGCATACTGCGTGCATCCCTACTTTGATTTTTGTTTGACTGACAAAACACAACTCAGACTAAAATAAAGGAATGTATGTGAAGTCACAGTTTCAGTTTTGTTGATTGCCTGAAGGCAGACTGTGAACACAAGGGGTTGCATCTGGGAAAAGGGTGGGTGAAAGGTGGTTTTGCCTGAGGCTGACAGGGTCCTATGGGGTCATACCAGTTCCATAAGATTGGACGGCCTGAACGCTGTGTTTATTTTTGAATTGCATGGAGAGTCAGACCAGTTCCATAAGATTGGACGGTCTGATTGCTCTGAATTGTGAGGGTTGACTGTGGTTGACTTTTCAGGGGTCAAACCTGTACGATAAGATTGGAGGGTTTGGTTGCCATATTTGGTTGGGGTTTTGTTTTGTTTCTTTTGTTTTTGGTCGAGGAGGTATGAGCAAGTCCATAAGATTGGACGGCTCAACCCCTTTCTGTTTCATTCTGAGGGATAAATTCCTGGTGAGGGCAGGGCATGTCCATAAGATTGGACGGCCTTGGACTCATGCCGCACACAGTGGACCAGAGAGAAACGAACCTGGCAAAGGACTAGATGTGTTCCATAAGATTGGACGGTCTGACCCAATGCCTCGCACATACTGGAACCCAAAAGGATAAATTTTGACTATATTTTATACTATCCTATTTATGAACAGGCTAGTCAGGCATGGGCTCCATGAGATTGGACGGTCTGGCTATAGCTTATCATAAAATGAAGAGAGTATAACTAAGAGTATAATTGAAGGTAACCCTGGGCAGGTCGGACCTTGTTCTAAGATGAACGGCTCAGTCCTATGCCCAACTTTTGAACACCAAGCTCAGAGAGGTATATATAATTTGGATATTAAACAGTTCGGGGTGGCTGAGCCTTGTTTTAAGATGAACGGCTTAGTCATATGCCCAAAAGGAAGAGAGAAGTAGTTGTGCAACATGTTCGTGTAAACTCAATGGCTGAGTCAGGCAGGTTCCATAAGATTGGACGGCTTGGCTTTATGCCCTATGTAATTTGGGTATAAGGGAATAAAGCATCAAGAGATTACGAACTATTGTCTGCCAAGTTGGCTTGGGGATGGTAAGAGTACTTACCTTTGTGGTTTGGCCTGCATGTGACTGAGTGAGGCTACTAATTGGTCTGAGTTTCAGTTTGACAGGTAGTTGCTTTAGACGCTCGCCACGTGCTAGAGCAATAGGAGTTAGCTTCAGTTTCTGCATTTTATGAGCTAAGTTTTTTTTACTTAGATCGATTCTCGCATTTTTTGGGATCTTTTGTTATACTTGGCTTTGTATAAATTTTGGAGTTTGGAAACGCAAAGGCTATTTCTGTTTTCATATTTGGGCTGATATAAATTCTGAAAAGACACTTTTCCTACGGGAAGCGCTGCCGAAATTTTCTTGATTTAGAGGAGTTATATTATATTTTGACAGGTTGCGATTCTGGCAATCCACCCTGAATAGGGGAGATCTTGCCATTAGTCTACCTTTGCTTTGGGCACTGGCTTAGAGGTAGACTTAGACTTGGTTGCCAGATAGTCTTGAGTGAGAATGTGTTTTGGAGTTATTTACTCCATGGACTTATAGGTTAGTCTGGGGATTGGCCTGTTTTGTGTTACAGGTCCACTTGACCGTTTGATTCAGGACTTGGACTAGATTCAGTTTGGTCCTACAAGGATCATCTTCTGTTATCACTGATAACAGGTCGGTTGCCGATTCGTCGGTTTACGATTCAATTCCAATCCACTTTTGCCACTCAACCTAAAGGCTTTAGCCCTGTGGTTTGAATTGTTTCATCGTGTTTTTACCCGGACTTTATTGAATGGTCATTTAACAAAAGTACTGAGTATTTATTTTGGGGAGTTGCACAAGAGTGAGGTTTGCGTGGCTAAAGCGAGGGGTATGAGCATAGAGAATGGTTGAAGTTGACCCCGTGTAGTGCGTGGACCTTTGTTGTATCTTCGATGTGATTGCAGGTATGTTTTGTGGTTCGGACTTTGGATGTGACCGTCTGCGATTACATACATATATGGCTAAGAGGAGTCTCACTGTGACTGTGAGAAGTGATCGTGCTATATAAATAAACCTATGTGTATATTTATAAGGGTCTCGGGCATGCGCGCGACTTACAGTGATCGTGCGCAAGGGTTAACCAGATTTGGGCTTGAGTAAAAAGGAAGACCCCATGTTGTCCTTTGCTTTTTGGTATTTTTATAGTTGGACGTTGTAGTCCGTAGCAGTCGTCAAAGTCAAACCCCTTGACTTTCGCCCAGGCCCGGAGTGAGACTCATCTTCAGGCCAGTAAGAGGCGATTGTCACCACCGGTATGGACCTGTGTACCACCCACTGTGCACAGAGTGTAGAAGGGGGGGGGTGGTCTTCAACCGCGCATGGCGGTTGTCCAGCGTCGAGAGATTAACCCTCAAGGCGCGTGTCAGCCGACACTTGAGTGTCGAATACGACCCTCGAGATTAACGAGGATCCCGCGAGTATGGGTACTACATGGTACGCCATCATTGCGACTACTTGCGCACGTTTGCATTGCGAGTCGATATGAGATAGCCCTGCGTTCGCACAATTTATATTAAGTCTCGCGCGCGACGTCTATCCGATTTCCTCGTCGGAAAGTTATGGGACGGCTACTGAAGGGACTAGGAGTGTTGTCGCGTTGTTCGATGTGTGTGTGTGTATTTTATTTTTGTGTTCGTAAAGTGGTGTGCGCGTGGTGTGTGGGATGCGTCCTAGTCGACTGGCGACTAACCACGCTTGGGACTTCAGCCCCCCAAGATGTCGGTTCGCGCGTGGGTCCGATAGGTGTATTACCGCGCGTACACCCCTATGCTACAGCGAACGAGAAACGCCCTCGGCTGGTCCACCTCTGCGATTGCAACTGATTAGCTTTCGTGCTGTGGACTGGTAGCTCGGCGGGGATACGCCCACTGAAGGGAGGCGACAGCTCCCGTAAGGTGGAGGTAAGTTGTGCCTCGCTTAGGCCCTATCCTGTCGTAGGGGCTCGCGAGAGGTATGGCTTGCGCACTCGGCCGGAGCGGCCTAAGGAAGCTCCATTTGTGCGTTTGCGGCAAGGTTGGTCCAACTCCTGCGTGACGCGGCCGAGAGGGTACCGCGCTGCCTCGTGCGGTGCCGGACCAATGCGCCCGACAGCGGATGCTCTGATACTTTCCCGCATGTTCGACTTTTTATTCATCCCACATCGTCCGTTCTGCCTACCAAAAATGGTCCACTTTGCAACAGGTTAGCATGTAGTTTGGCACTGTAGCTTCGATGTTCAGTTCATATCGCATCACCAGTTTTGCCGCGGTAAGAGCTCGATGTCCTTTTTTCCTCTCTCTCTCTCTCTCTCTCTCTCTCTCTCTCTCTCTCTCTCTCTCTCTCTCTCTCTCTCTCTCTCTCTCTTACGTGTTCGCTCGTGCATTCTATCCCCGCTCTCTATTCCTTTGCTTGCGCGCTTGCTCCTCTTTGTTGTGCGAGGTCACCGGGGTCAGTGACGAGGATTAATCTTCCCTTAAACTCGGCCAGGTGCATTAGCACTTCACCATGCCTTCCCCCACGCGCAACTATTATAGTCCAACCTAAATCGAAATTCGAGCTCACTATTGGATTCGTCATCCCTCAAAACCTCTGAAATGACTTCTCACTCAGTGCTCTTCCGGTCAGGAACGAGTGACCCACATAGTTTACATTCCAGCCATATCCATCACCACCACCTTTTCGCGCAGTGTTTTTTTCTGCTAACTCCCTATCTACTTACCTTCTGACTAAACTAACGTTAAAATCGGGGTCACCCAACCCAAAAGCCTAAGTCTCCCTTCTTAGTCCGTCCCAAAACCGTTGAGAAATGGTCGCTATCTTCAGTATCCACTCCTCCCCGTCGCTTACCTCATCTTCTTTGCCATCTCCTCCCTCGAGTGTACCTGACAAGGATTTCGCGCCATATTCACCATCCTTTTCCGACTTCGTGCTTCTCCCTCTTTTCCGTTTGTATCTCATCCCTTTGTCATTCCCTCTCGCTCCTTCGACCAACGCAGCGTCCGACAACAGTTACTAACTGGTTCGGGTGATCTACCGCCCCTACACCCAAGTGTAACGACCGATGTGCACGTTAGGCATAGCTGTGCCCTTCACCAGTGTTGTCGAGCGGTGCCAACTGCGCGCTAACTCAAACACCACAAAGAGTGTTGATTGATATAGGCAGCAAGCCGGTGGTCATAGAAGTCGAAATTTGTTAATAAGGGTGTTAACAACTCCTATGCCGAGTCAGCCAGCCCCGCGAAGCAGATGACACCCGGGCGTGCAGCCTATGCTCGGCCGTCGTGAAGAGTAGGAGGGCGCGCGGCCCGCTGCGAAGCTTGCAGTATGATCCCATGTGAAGCAGGTCCCCCTGCAGATCTTGGTGGTAGTAGCAAGTATTCAAATGAGAACTTTGAGGACCGAAGTGGGGAGGGGTCCTATGTGACCGGCCGCTGCAGCCTGAGGCCTCCGCCCTGGTGCACCCGTCCCACTGGTCTCAGGCACGGTCTACCATCTTTTGGGTCCCAACAGGCATGCTCACACTCAAACCTCTCACAACAGATCGAGGTTGGCGGATGGTGCACCTGCGGAGTGTGCCTGCCACTCGGGTTTCTTCCACCTCGTGGGTTAAATCACCCATCGGCTCGCATGCACATTGAACTCCTCGGTCTGCGTCTTAAGATGGTGGGATAGAGGACTCTCACCAGAATCCGGGACGCACACAAGCGTCCCGTAGGTCAACCAAAAAAGGCCCGTGCTCAAGGTTCTCGACTGCCATGACAACCACCCGTGGGGTTCCAGTCACTCCCCACTATAATGTCGACCACGACAGCCCGTGTCGGCAACCACCCCATGTCAAACAAAGGGGCCACAAGGCAAACTTTCGTTCAAGCCTCGGCACGCGGCCCAAGGTCAAGGGTCGCGCCGACTTAGAAAGACAGACAAAGTAGAAATAATAATAACTTGAACAACTATAATAATAATAAAAGTAAATAAATAATTCAAAGAATAAGAGCCAAAACGAAAAGCGAGGGGAGGAAAGAGGACCACTGGTACCGCCTCGGCCCCGCAGCAGCAAAACCACAAGGGATAGCCCCATCGGGCCCTCAACCCCTTGACTTTGCCTTGCCACTCCAATACTCTTGCGTCGTCACCCACTCGCTTCGATCCATGAATCTCCCTGTTGAAAGTCTGACACCGTAACCAATAGTGCTAGGCCCAAGGCTAAGTCTAGCACTAGCGGAAACCTATGGGTACCGCTACATATGCGGGTTTGTTAAAACACTAAAAAATCACTCCTTCAGCCTACCGGCTAACCTACAACCGCCAAGCTCCTACGCCTACCACGCGACCTCTTGTTTTCGCACTCCTACCTTTACATTCACTCCGCTCATTACACAAAGCCGTGTCGCCATCGACGTCATCCTCCACACGAACACACGTGCACCATGATCATTTCAACAAAAAGAAAAATTCTTCCTAATTTTAATCAAAAATCAAAAATTTGTCGACAGAGATGCAAACCCAAAAATGTCAATGAGAAACACCACACGCGCCTCAAACTACGCGCCCACACACTCTTTATTTCTGATTAACCACTTAGTCAGCGTAAACGAAACTCAACCACGACTCGCGTGGTGTACTCAAATTTCAAACCTTTTTTCTGTCACTTGCAAAAACCAGGGCGAATACCCTTGTAAGGGTATTCACGCCGACACCGTTTTGTCTGTTGTTTCGGCCTAAGGGGAATTGACCAGTGCACCGGCTTTAGACAATCGTGGACATTGTCCGGTGTAGATTTGAAACGATGTGGAGGTTGATCACGACGGGTCAACTTTCATTAATGCAATGCGTTTGCATTCACGCATGCGGCAACCTTGACCTTGGCGCTTGTGCGCACGCATCATGATGGCGCTCTCCTTTTTCACCACGTACACGTCACTCTCCGCTGCTCCTTTTTTCCCGCTGTTTTTCGTCTTTTTGCTCTAAAAATGGGTGAAAATCCCACTATCGGGTTACACCGTTTTCCCACATTCGTTGTGTCGAGCGCATCGGCCCCCGCCTTTTCTCGTGAAGAAGGCGGGAGCCCTCCCAGGCGTGTCACGCAGGATTTTAAACAAAACATAACCAAGAGACAACTTTGAGACGACGCATGAATAATCTCGTGAACCGCCTAGACGGTTATGGTCGTCGTCGTCCCTTCTCCGCTCTAGCCGGGTGCGCCAACTATACTTCCCGCGGTCCCCTACGACAGGATAGGTTCCCACGGGGCACAACTTGCTTCCCTAACGGGCTTTCACCACACTTAGGGGTGTATCCCTACCAAGCTGCTGACCCACGTGCCAAAGTTTTAAATGGAATTGCAGAGGTAGGTCAGTCGAGGGAGTTTGCTCGCTCATTGTAGTATAGGTAAGAGCGGTTAAAACGCCTATTGAACCCGAACGTCGTCCGTTCTTTAGGGTGCTGATCTCCTAAGCACGAAGCGTACACCGGTCGACAAGGACGGTCTCAACCAAGCGTGAAACCCCCTTGTCCCTTTAGACGTCAGTCAAAAGAAAGTTTTAATACCCACATATATTATATCAAAAGGAGTCGACCATAGTCGATATGAATGTATATCTCATCTGAAATGATAATCGAAAGAATTTGAATCATCATACAGTACATCCAAACACACAAGATCAAAATAAAATTTGACTACCCCGCGTCGAACTCCAAAAAAATCATGCAGGCGTCAACGAGGAGTTGGCTTTCGCCAATAACATAGATGCAACAGACAAGGTAGTCGTACGGCCCCTGTTTTTGCCTAATGAGGTGCGCTGCAAAAGTCATTCATTTCATCCTATCACCGACCTAAGATTAAACACTCACACACTGGTCTTCGCCCGAGTACAAGACTCGAATCTCAGAAGTTGCATCGTCTCCACCAAATCGACAAAGTAACCCCCCTTAGAAACGGTCCACTATAGGTCGATAACAGGGTCGACTCTTAAAGCAACAAATCCCCACCCCAGATGCTTCCTGAAAAAAGTTAATGTGTTCACCGCAAGTAGATTTTCAGTTGTTCTCATCCTCTTTTGCCCAAGGTAACTCAAATGAAAAAAGTTAGAAAAGATAGAGAATGAGAACCATTTGGATAGAAAAAGTCATTCAGGATATAAATGGTCAATCTTTGGAAAAAGACTACCTTCGTTTGACCTAATGTGCCTTATTTGAATCGAATTCGTTTTACAGTGCGGATAAAATTAACATTTTTCAAAACAACCAACCCTTCTTGGCATGCAAGCAGGTGAGAAGTAAAAAGAAAACAATCTTTTTCCTTTTTCTCAAATAGGCATAATCAATCTCCTTTGCAAACATCATTCTACCTACCTGCACACACAAAAACGACCACAGGTCCAAAAAATTCACCAACCCATACTCCCATCAGATCCCGCTGTTCATAGGCATGACCACACCCGCTTTACTCAACCTTTTTTTTTTTAATACTAACTTTGAAAAACAAACAGGGTCAAACAAAGTGTGGGTTCACACAGGTACGAAAAGGAATCCGAGTCAATCAAACTGACCGACCTTGAGTGAAGTGGTGCCGAACGCACCCTGGCTCACTCAAGAAAGTCAAGTAAAGTATACTTCTTGCCGAAGAAAACTGTAGTTCCGAGGTAAGTCTCGGGGCGACCAATGGTCTCAATTCACTCTTCACTCGCACGTCCTACACGGGGTGGGCCCAAGTGTGAAAACGGTGAGCCGCACATACTCAAAAAATTTCACGGGTCCCACGTCATTCTCAACTGGTCCCAGGTAGTCTCAGATGGTCCGACACTATACCTGATGACGACGCCCTGCAAAGCCACTTATACCAATCCTTACAAAAAAAATAAAGCCCGCAAGTGTCAATTCCGTCGGCATCGCCCGTCCTACTCACATGCCTCGCCGGTCCCAAAAGATCTGACGGGGCCAATGCCAATGGCCTTGCTACCGATGGCGCGCACTCACAATAAAAAACATTGACGTGTCGCTCTGCCTTGACAAGCCTGGTCCAACTGACAGACTATCGCCAATACCTTTAGTGTCACATGTCATACCGCTGCAATAGTCACTCAACAATTTTCCCCCTTCACTAACGTTGACGGCGAGCCCTTCAACGTATCAAAAATATCCACCACTCTCCCTCCACTTAGTGTTGTCTGGCAAACCCCAATTTCAACAGCATAACCCCGCAAACATTTCCACACAGAAATAGGAAAACAGTCTGCTGAGGTCCGCCCACCAGTACCACCGCCAGTGACGTCCTGATGTCCTGCTGTTGCCGCTGGAAACCACCGTCAAATTAATAAAATATTGGACCCTAGACAAAATCCAAGCCCAAAACAAACTTCTGCTGTGCCGCCTTGGTCCCGCAAAGTCCCGAGTGCCACTCTACCGGACCAACACCAACCAGAGGGAAGTGGAGCAGAGTGCTCCCTACCCCGGTTATGGCTGCCCTGCTCCACTGCAGACGTCCAACCTCCTCGCACGTTGCCTCTGGTAGCTCCTCCAGCAGCCCAACAACACTCAAGTGTGTTTGCCACACACTGGCAGCACGAGTGTTTTTTGTGTGGCAGTTGAGGACAGTTGTCTGTTTTATAGTGGCTGAGGAGGGTTGGATGTCACTCCAGCCTCCAGGCAAAATCGCGGGCTCACAGTGAGCCCTTGATCTGACCAAAATCTAGGACTAACTGTGGCCACACCACAGCCACAACCTTAGTGAGAGCAACTTCTTTAATTGCCCTCATTTTTATTTTTATTTTTTTCCCCAACTATCTCGGATTTTCACGAGGCAGCTGGGCGTTTGTCATTTTCAAAAGTGTTTTTCTTTTATTTTTCTGATAGGGGGTTGGAGAGATATAACCCATTTCAGTTTGATGTACCTGGACCTTTTTTTCAGGGCACATACATTAGGAGGTTGTACTTAGCCTTTTCCCTTCATGACCCCTCATATTTCAGGCTCCCTCTAAAAACGGAAGTCTGACAGTTACCTCTGGCATCTTTTGCCAGAGGTAGCACCACGTGAGGACAAGTGTCCTCACATAAATAAAAAAAATAAACTAAAATAAAAATAAAAATAAAACTAATCCTAACTATACTGCATCTGGCTCATACCTCAGCTAGGTGCATGCTGTTGCATGCAACAACCCTCCCACTAAACGGGGAGGTCAGTTGTCAGGTTGGGAGGAGTAGGACTTCCTCCTCCCAACTCCCATATTCTCCCTCTCTCAACCTCTCCAACCTCCATCTTCACGGGTGTATCTTGAGCTGCGAGATTATAGATCTCGCAGCCACAAATATTCGTGCATCTTCTCAGTGGGGAGCTGAGCATGCCCTCACACAGCCTGAAAAGGTTGTTCTTCTTGCTTTTGCTCTCACGAGGTTGTTACCTCGTTCATTTTGTTTTTGTTTTTTGTTTGTTTTTTCTCGTCTCCACTATCCCCGTTTTTCCTCATTTCCCAACGGTCACAGGAGGAAAGGGGGAAATAATAAAAGTAAAAAAAAAACTAAAAACGAAAAAAAAAACAAACTTACGTTTCTTGCCTTCCCACAGTCGAGCAGACCATAGCAGTGGATACATCCATGTTTCAGGGGTAAATTCATTCGATTTTGCTCATCCCGCAATCTTCGTTTTATAAGTTGTGTGGGGCCAACACCCAAGTAGGATCTTTTTTTTTTTTTTTTTTTTTTTCTCTCTCTCTCTCTCTCTCTCTCT
>BFEA01000704.1:33137-59798 GCA_003427395.1 Chara braunii | reverse complement strand
AAATAACAAGTAAATGAAAGAATGGGAAAGGAATGGGTGGGGGTTCACCGACCGGAGTCATGATACTTTGAAATCAGGGTAGGAACCCACAATATGTAGGAATGTCAGGCCCACACTGAGACTGAAGAAGTTCGGAGCTGTATAAAACCGTGTTGTTGGTAAGGTTTATCATTGGCTGAAGGAGTGCAAAACATCTCAAAGCATGAGGACACTATAAATTGGATGATTTGAAAGCATTTAGAGGAACCGAGAGAGAGCCAAGGAACAACCAAAAGTGTAGTGTACACTAAAGGTGTCCGAAACATCATACAGTTGCAAACTTCCTGAGGCACATGATGAACTAGGAAGGTCCAGAGCACCATGAAACTCAAGATATTTGAAACGAAAATTAATGTTGGCTATTGAAGAATATGCAATGATATTTTAAGATCGGTTTGTCTTAATGTAGGTAAGGAAGCACCATGAAGCTCAAGATATTTGAAAATAAAATTCATGTTGACTATCGAAGGATATGCAATATGATCTGTTAAGATCGGTTTGTCTTAATGTAGGTGAGGAAGCACCAAGAAGCTCAAGATATTTGAATAAAAATTCATGTTGGCTATCGAAGGATACAGAATGATCTTTTAAGATCGGTTTGTCTTAACGTAGGTAAGGAAGTATATATTATAATACGATATAAAGAGTAGCTTTTGGAACATTGGTAAGTCCCAACTTTAAGAGAAATAAGAAATCAAAGTAGTTACTACCAGTAGCAATGATTTAGTAGATGACCCGCTGAAGCATTTTAGGAACCAAGACATGGCTAAGGAAAAGGTGAAGGTAGTATGAATTGAAGCAGTTTGAAAGTGTTGCAAAGCTGAGAAGTAGTTAGGTAAGGCGCGTTGTGGACCAGGAAGGCAGGTGAACCATAAATCGAAAGGTAATATGGAGAAACGAAAACAAAAGATCGAAGGAGTTAGTACTACTATTTTTCAGTAGATGATCCACTAAATTATTTAGTAAAAAAAAAACTAAAACCATCAAGCACACGTTGATAATGAGGTAATGAATACATAATAGTAATGATTACACACATCAGAGAGATGTGGGAGTATGATTAAGATGTTGTCAATTACAGAGAGGATGTGTAGAGGCACGCTACAATTGCATTTCATGCATAGTGCATTCTTGAGACTTCAAAGAAGTCGTACATTCTCATGATTTGGATTAGCTTTTCCTAGATTTTCAGTTGATGAAGTACTCAAGAGTGAGGAAGCCAACCTTTGTTGATAATATGGTTCCTGAATGTGCTTGACCATGTATTCCAGCAAGCCATCGACAAGGAGAATAGGTCGACTTTTGAGAGGTTAACCGGTAAAAATAAGAGATGGAAGCACAATTCCATTTGAGAAGATGTGCCTAAGACGCAGTATATTGTCCTGTTTTGGTGAGAAATTTAAGCTGTAGGAGATACCATTAGGTTGGGGAATGATGTCACAGGGACCATGAAAAATGGTGGTAATTTGCTATAGCCGCAGATTGACCATTCTCAATCCCTAAATTTCCCAAATTCGGTTGAACCAAGCCACCAATTGGGAAGGGCAGGGGTTTATGAGATTGGTTTGCTGGACAAGTTTGATTTTGACAAATGTTTGGAGTATATATTTGGCAACTTGAGAAATATATAAGATGTATAATCCAGAAAGAATGAAGAGTGAGTTGAGTACAGGTTGCTTTAGGGCCGCAAAAAGTCGCATGCTGTACGGAAATAATGATGATGACCACACAGTGAAGATAACTTGTAGATGGGGATACTGCTTGATTGTGGGTATTGTTTGCGGATAAGTGTTCTTTCTTCTCCACGAGCATACTGCGTAATCATGGGAATATGCGTGTCGACCAAATACTCTCCGCTTTGATTTGAAGGGACAAATGCCCACAGGATGGATGTCCTCAAGAGTGTAGAGGTGCATCTTCCCATTTGATGATCAATTTTAGGGGTTGTAGGTTTGAACATCACCCCGAAGTCCTTTCAAAAAGTAACTAATGGCATGGGGGTTGTTCATAGAGACTGTGCTTGGGCGAGCAATGTAAGCACACATTATGATTGTAGAAAATAAACCAGTGGCAAGAGCTAGAATTGGTGAATGGGCTGGTAGGCAAGAGTGAAGATAAAGAGTTGCAAAAGCAAAGAATGTTACAAGGGCTACAACCTGGCGATTTCTTAGCTTGCATTGGTAGTTCAATTTCAAGGAACAAAAAGTACTTGAGAGAGAGCCAAAAATATGCAAAAGGATCGTCGCACTAGTGCTTGGTGAATGGTACGCGTTCTATGAGGTGGGGCTTGCTGGTAAGGTTATCTCAATGCTGGCATCTTTTGTTTTTGCCTGTCATGTGGGGGTTGCTCTTTCTTGCGTGCTCATAATGATTTATTACTAATAAATTGTTATTCAAAGAGTACAATTGCCTTGATTCTATCTATGAGCAATCGCCATGGTTTGCTGTGCTTCATTCCTTTGCTGTTATTTTTCTAGCAGTGTAATTTGTTATCCTGTCATTAACATGAGATGGACTGCGTTTGAAACAGAAAGTCGGCGCAAGCGGAATCGGTCAAAGAAACCTGCAGCAAATCCAATGCCAGCGAAGAGGAAGAGGCAAAAGGGAGCTTTTCTGATGGATGGTGGACAGAAAGCTGGATGCAGGAGAGGAAATGCGTGGTGTGTATTGGCTCATTGGATGGGGAAAATGCGCATGGGTGTGTGCGATATCTGTTGTCGAGAGCCCGGTTTCTGCCGGGGTTGCTCATGTTTGCTTTGCGGGGAAGACTTGCGGCCAGATCCACTTGGAGTGGAAGTCATTCGGTGTATGGGCACGCTGGAGCGAAGAGTGAAAGGGGGGGTTGCTGGTGGCTCTGGAGGGGCCACGGGAGGGTTAGCGGGAGGAGCCGTGGCCAAGGCCGGAGATGGGGCATGCCTTCATGCAGTTCATTTGAAATGTGCCATGGAAAACCGCGTGGCAGGTGTTGTCTGGGAGCTTTGTCTAGATGCCGAGTATCTTTGTCGTGCTTGTGAGACAGTTAGCAACTTGATGCCTATGTGGGGGCGACTGATTGTGCTGGCGATGGATGGAACGGATGAGGGGCTCTCGGCACGCACAGAAATGTTGAAAACATTGACAACGGCACTTCATATTTTGAAAGAAACAGATCGGGAGGATCTAGAAGGAGCTTTCAAGTTGGTCGAGCTAGTAATCAAGCGGGTGAGTTCTGCTCTGCTTGCACACATTACTCCCAATGGAAAAAGTTGAGAAGGAACTTCCTCGTACTGAATGAGATGTGTGCGTGAATTTGCAAAATGATCGCCATGCCACTTCATTTGCAGAAAGCTTACTCGTTTTATCCATGACACAAATGGAGGACAATCAAACATGAGTAAAAAGGGTGCAAGGTACCTCTGATTGTCTCTGTGCGTTACAATCATGGCCCTATGTGAACCGTCGGACTCCAGATCACCCACGAGGGATTCAACGAGTTCTTTTCCTTCGTTTTCAAGAAATCCCTTTATTTTGGCAGCCTGCCACCTTTATTACAACTTTCAAGAATCACAAGTACTTCTGTCCGTCATCTCACTTACACGCTTGATTGAGATGAGATCACAGTTGATTGCAACTCCACAGAAAATCAAATCAGAGTTGAACAATCACGCCCAAAACAGTAGATGAGACAAGAAAAAGGTTATATAGAACTGAGTGCAGTGCTTCCCTGAGCACATGCAACGATCAGCTCACCGCCATAGCCAGCGAACAGCAAGGTCTTTCTGGCCATGGCTACACTCTCTCTCTCTCTCTCTCCCCCTCTCTACCTCCTCCCTCCCTCCCCCCCCCCCCCCCCCCCCCCTCAAGCAGTGCTGAAAGTAGCGCACTTGTAGTCTCACCACAGCAAAAATAGGATGAATGAATGACGGTTTTGCCCCATCTTGTCGCTTTCGAGGAGCTGCTACTTGCCTAGGCCGACAGCGTCTGCCTACCAAAAGGAAAGCCTAAAAAGGTCCTACCCTGCGTAGCATCGTGTTCGCGTTCGGAGGCGAACATGTTCGCACGAACGCAAATGAGCACCGAAAACCGTCCGAACGCAAACATAAAAATTATATATATATATATTTAAAAAAAAGTCAGAAAAATCTGAAAACAATATATGTCATGTAAAACAACAATACTAGCAACTTTTGCCTTGGAGTCATGTTCAAATTCGCAGCCAAACGTCAGTAAAAAATCAAAAACTGAAAAACGAAAAATTAATTTTATTTTATTTTTTCCCCCCAAAAAAAATTGTGTTTGCCCGAACACACTCGCGAGCTGTTTGCGCGAACGTGCGAACACGTTTTTGCGCGAACGCGGAGGGGCGCAAACACGTTCGCCGTGCTACGCAGGTCCTACCACAGGGACTGTACACGCAGCCCCCGAGGTCAGGACTGACCAGCTTTGGTGTGTTCTATGAGAAAAATAACACAGCTGTACTTAGTACTTACTCTGTTTGGTTCCAGGTTCAGATCCTTGCGGGAACAAAAGTAACAACACCGTAGATGCAGGAAATACTTGGGCAGGTTGCGGGTTTACTGTCCACAATCTCAACAGCCTCCCACGGTCAGTCTGAAGTCCTCTGAGAACATCACATGGTCCTACTCAAAAGGGGCCCTGTGTTCCCAGAGAAAACAAAACACTGAATCACGAAAAGTGTAAGCGTACAATGGTCTATAGTTCACATGTACTACATGGTGGGAGGATGCATCTTCGTTGTGCCTGTGAGTTTTTGATGCCATGTAGAGCATCGATTTGGAGGCATGAAACACAAAATAAGTCTCCTGTCCACGAGGTATGAAGGTCTATTTGGATCATCAACAACATGTGGTAGCTCCTGATTTCCGGGCCATTTAGGTAGCAATTTTCTGCAGACACCTTCAACTGCAAACTCGTCGATGCTCACCCAGGCTTCCCTCCTTGAAGATAGAAAATGTGGCGGCTTGTTGGCTTGATCAGCAATCGCCTCTTGGACCTGCGTGCTCCTGATAGCTTGTTGGAGTTTTCCACCATATGATGTAGTGAGCTCCCTCGTCCTAGGAGGGTGCTTGAGCAGCTCATCCACAACCATAAAGTCCACCATGATCCCAGCTATCTTGCAGTGCAATAACTCGAAGGAAGAGAATGCCATTCAGTTACAACTGAAATGAAAGAAGTTGGAAAGAGAAGTAGACAAAGGAAGAAGAAGAGATGAGAATGGAAGAAGAAGAAGAAGATGAACACCAGCAAAGTCCAATGTCAGTCCCCCTTCATGTCGCCACCATGTACTCCCCCGTGACTTGAGAATTCCGTCGTTTGATTATTGCCTTATATGTTTGTGAAGTCAATAAAAACCGATTCACTGGGATTGGAAGGGATGGGGAGAGGTTTCAGCAGGCCAAGAGGTGGTTTTCTATGGATCTTAGTCCGCTGACAGAATTCGCATCCTCCCACAGACTTCTGCACAGACCCCTTCATGTTAGGCCTGCCAAATTGCTGCAATAAACTTCCTAAAGTTTTGATGAAGCCGAAGTGTTCCCTCCGATCATGTGCCAAATCCAAAAAGTGGGTTCGGAGAGGCGCATGGTTGAGAACACAATCTGTCGAACACTCCATATCTGTGAAACAACACACCCTCACACTTGTGGTTATCAGACTGACTACTAGGGTCAGCCTTGAGCCGCTCAAGGATTGGACTGTAGTCCAGGTCCTTGGCAATATGCTCTACCAAATCATCCTTCAATTTCTGTCGAAGTTTTTCAGAGCACACAAGGCAAGTTGTATACTCCAGATGCTGAGACAAAGCATCAGCAACTCGATTGTAACAACCGTTTTTATGTTTCAGTTTGAAGTCATACACATCAATCTTATGCAACCAGTGGAACAGTGCGGTAGACAAGTTGGTTGGTAACTTAATCCACTGCAAGATTTTATGATCAGAGAAGACCTTGAAGTGACATCCGAAAAGGTAGTGCTGCCAATGCTTTGGTCCGTCCTCGAGGCATAGAGCTCACGCATATACTTGGAGGTAGCTCCCTTGCTGCTGGGCATGTGTTTGCTGTAGAACTTGAGCAGATGAGGCCATCACCTCCATCTAATTGCAGCACTGCGCCAATCCCATATTGGCTCGCATCCATAGTGACTACGAATGTGAGTTTGGGATCTGCAATATGGAGCACAAGATGACTTGTTGAAGCCTCTTTCAGGGCTTGAAAAGTAGTCTCACATGCAACATTCTAGGATAGATTCTTACTAGTCAGTCTAAAGAAGTCGTGAGCAATGCCAGAGAATTTGGTGACAAACTTTGGATAGTAAGAAGCCAAACCAAGAAAAGAGCACAGTTCATGTGCATTTACTGGTCGAGGATAAATTGCGAATGACCTCAACGTTGCTTGCCTCAGGCTCGAGGCCTGCAGCAGACAACTGGTGCCCAAGATAGATGACACGGTCCATCCCCAAACTCAGATTTCACCAAGTTGAGGTGCAACTGTGAGGACTTCCTCTAGATGGTTGAGGTCGATCCATGAGACTTTGAGAAGTTGAAGGCGCGTTCGTAAGACCGAAGGGCATGATGATGAACTCGTACAACCAATAGCGTGTTTCGAACTCAGTTTCGTGCTGGTCAGCCGGATCGGCTTCAGTCTGATGATAATCAGATTTGAGGTCGATCTTGGAAAAGACCTTGCACCGACCTGCAACATCTAGCAGGTCATCATGCGAGGTAAAGGATAGGCATTCTTCCTGTGATTTGGTTCAGCCCATGATAATCAGTACACATCCGGAGCTTTCCTCATTTGTTAGACACAAAGAGAACGGGTGCACCAAGTTCAGATTCACTCGGTTTTATCCAACCTCGGTCAATCATGTTATCAATCTGCTTACATAGCCTCTAACTCGGCTGGTCCCATGCGGTAGACACAACCTTTGGAGGAACACTACCTTCCAATAGCTCACTTTTGTGCTTGACCGGGCGCATGGGGATTCCACGTGGGTCGACCAGAACTCCAGGAAACCGATCTAGGAGGCTGTGAATGTTCGCTGGGATTGCGGTGGAGGAGAACTAGTTTCAGGAGAAGAAAAATCAAGCTGCGAATTTGCAGCCAAAACAACAGATTTCGAAGTACATGAAACTGAATTGGAAGTAGATTGAGAAGGATCAGAAGTAAACTGAGTAGAAGTAGACACATTCTCAGAAGTCGTGGTGGCAAAACTGCGAAAGTAGAAGGTACATGAGTAAGCTTTGCAAATGTTATATACATCTGCTTAGCGTTCTCTCGCTTGCAGCATTTTTTGCAGAATTGCATCGCGTTAAGAAAAGTCACAGGGGGCTCTCACATTTCATCCAAGAGGACAGAGCACTCGCTTTCCATACCGTCAAGCACCACGAATCATAGCTCCTTCTGAATCATTCTTTGGCATTGGGCTTGAAGCCATCCCAAGCCAAGGACCGCTTGAAAAAGACACTCTTTGAGGGTGTAGAAGTTAAGATTATGTGTGATAATTGGCAAAGGCAGTGCGCACACCTTTGACTGCACGCGTGGGGGTGACAACTGCCTGGCTGCCAACCCGGGTTTTGTAGGAGTTGTCTAGCTCCACCTGCTTCATTCCTAAGCCCACCTGACAAATATTGCGCAGAGAGAAGAAATCTGCAGTTGCACCACAATCAATTAATGCACGAATGTAAGTATTGTCAATGATGAGCTTGAAGAAGATTAACTTTACTCTCGGCTTTGCTTAAGCTTGGGAACTTGATATACATGTTAGTGGAGGTCTACTTCTTGAGATTCCTCCCAAGGTAGTGCGCATGTGTGTGATAATTGGCAAAAAGGTAGTGCGCATGTGTGTGGTAATTGGCAAAGGTAGTGCGCAGGTGACAGCTGCCTGGCTGCCAACCTGGGTTTTGTAGGAGTTGTCCAGCTCCACCTGCTTCATTCCTAAGCCCGCCTGACAAATATCGCGCGGAGAGAAGAAATCTGCAGTTGCACCACAATCAAGCAATGCAGGAATGTAAGTATTGTCAATGATGAGCTTGAAGAAGATGCACGAATGTTAGCATTGTCAATGATGAGCTTGAAGAAGATTAACTTTAATCTCGGCTTTGTTTAAGCTTGGGACCTTGATCTACATGTTAGTGGAGGTCTACTTCTTGAGATTCCTCCCTAGGCTCTTCATAGAGAATGTGAAGAGAATCAGCCTTGGAATCAGCATCAGAAAGGTCGGGTCGCTGGTCGGATTCAGGCTCCTCAGAGGAACCTTCCTCAATGGCTCAGCCCTCCTTGCTATGGAGAGTGCTGATAACTGCTCTATGCCTTTTACTTGCTTCCTTGTAAGCGGAAACAATCTTGGACATAATGCCCCTTCTTTCCACAATGCAAACAAACTTTACCCTTCAATTCCCCCCCCATAACTTCTGCCTAGTCCGGAGGGCTTCCCATGGTATGGTAGAAAGCATCCTCCGGATTGGGATCTTCGACCCTGGGGAAGGTAAGTCTGAGATTTCTTTACTGATCCGCGGTTAGGTCCCTTGCTAGTTAAGGCAGTTTTCTGATAGGCATAAAGTTGTTCATCATCAGCAGATTTGGTCTCCAAGGCTGATAAAGAACGTCACCTAGGGTAGAATCATCCGCATAGGACTGATCTTCAGCCTCCATCAGGTCATGTGCAGCAAAGCGGTTGTTGCTGCCTCCAAACCGCTTGTGGACAAAAGGCTTTTTGCCCCCTGGTGTGCTTGCGAGGCCTAGAACTTCTAACTGGACCACATCCTTCATGAGGGTTCGCCAGTTGGCGTACCTCGGCAGTCGTGGCGGGCGAGTATATTCTTTGGGGAGGAACCACGAACAGCATCCAAACTGGAAGTGCTGCTCATCTCCAGGCCAGGTGTAGAGCAGAGTCTAATGAATTGCTGTTCCAAGGGCCCGCATAGTGCCCTTCCACTGATAGCTTTGAGGGCAGCATGCGAATGATCAAACTGTTTGAGGAGACGAGGATAATTTTCTCAAGTTCGGCTACCAGAGTGGCCTTCTGCCATTTTGCCAGGTCATGCCTTGTATAACCTGCCTCTACAGCCTAGAGTTGTAAGAAACTCCGTACACGGGACTCCTTTTGGTTGCCTAGGATCAACACTTGAGTGGCCTCCGGTGTCCCTAGCACCTCGAAGTAGGCCCTCCAAGAGGTGACATCCTCTTTCCCGTCATGCCGAGGCAGAATCTGTACCGCCTTCTTGTCCACTAGGGAATTGCTGTAGCTGGGACCAGCAACTGCTGTGTCCAGACTTGGGGCTGCAGCAGTTGCAGAATTTTCGGCGCTGTCAATTGCTGCAGCAGTCCCAGAATCTGCACCTACTGCAGTTCCAGCCTGGCTGATCATTAAACTTGAGGACCGAGAAGAGGAAAGGGAGGCGTTGGAGGTATTCACAGCAGACACACTAGGATTAAGGGGTAAAAGGAGGGGGTTAGCGAGTTGGGCCTGCTGCAGATCTGCGAACTTTTGCAGTTAGTCGTGGTGCTCTTATGCCATTTTGGTCATATCATCCCGATGCTTTTTGACTTTATCAAATAGCTGGGAGATCTGGCCAGAACGGTCTTCAAGAGCCCGGTCCTGAACTAAGGAGTCAGGCCAACTTCTCTGCAATCTGCTCATTTGTCAGTGCAGGGACGACCCTAAAGAATGGCCTCTTGAGCCACAAGAGCAGCTCTTTTTCTGCACTCCACTTCATCCTTCTCCATCTCTACGGCTTGTCCGCTTCATTTGCGGCATCTATCTGCTGTTTCCTCTGCGCTGCAGTCAATGCCATCGTGGAGGATTGGGGGTCAGTAGGTCCCTCAAGAGGGGTGCTCTCTTTCTTTACCTTTTGACGAACGCTTCCCCTTCCTCACTCTCTCGAAAGAATCTTCCTCTTCCTCCCTCCTATCTCTCTTTCTCTTTTCTGTGAGCGAGTCACAATGGGCAGAAGAAAGGATAGAACTCCTAGCCGGAGCGGCAATTCATTTGGACTAGAGAATGACCACGATCAAACATCAAAAATAAAAATAACAAGAGAGGTCTGATTTAACTAATGGGTCCGGTCAAATCATGCACGGGATCCACTCTTGCCTGTTCTGAAGCGGATGAGAGAGAACAAATAAATCAGATGCAAGAAATGAACCAATTGAAGCAATGGAGATTCGGGTGCAGCAGACAATTGCCAGCCAAGCTACGGACCTGGTGTTAAAGTCTGCAGAAGAACGCAGTCGAGATCCACTTGAAAGTGAGTGTACCGTCCTAGAGTGCCCTCTTCTGTCAGCAAGACAGAGAACTGCCTGTAGCTGCACGAGACCTAGTAGCCAGGGGGCTTGTTTTCGCTGGAACAGGGTCCCACTGGTACTCAAGGTCCCAGGTAGGTCGGTAACCCAACCAGCAAAGAAGCGTCCCACCATGTGTCCGAAAACTATCCTCGCAGTACTGAAAGGAAAAGGTAGGCTCATGTGGTCCCTACCCAACTATTACCAACTCAGAATGGAAAGATTAAAGCACTGTAGAAAGATGTGCAATGCTAATCGAGATATTCCCATCTATCAATCCATCAGCAGCGTACTAACTCATGTATATCAGCCAAGATCATGCAGAGGAGGAAAATATATCCAGCATACCCCATCAAGCCATGCAGCACCATGCACTCTACTATGGACAACCCCCAGTTACACGACACTTACCTGTGTGGCCCGGACCGAGTTGAAGTACAACTCAGTGTCCTCTTTCATGTGTCCTCCTGACCCAATTAGCAACCACTACTCTAGTGTCCTAGCCAACCTAGGAGGGTCCACTCTACACCAATATACACCGGCACATCCCATGTCGACATTGAAGACCAATCAGCAACTTGCAGTCCTGCAGTACAGCCCTGGCTACTTCATCACCAAGCTCGCCTTCTTGGAGAGAAGCTCAAAATTCGCTCAATATCTGCTCAAGCTTAGAGTCCAGGTGTGAGTCTCCTCCCTCAAATTACCCAGCTAGCCACCTCCAGCGTCTTGCCACCCGGCTCATCCATTTCGTCAACCTGGTCAGTGTCAACATCAACCCTGCATACCCTAAACCAGGTGGAGGTAGCTCCCACTTACCTCGCTGCCCAATTCCCTCGCTAGCAACCCTAATATCGGAGTGAAGCTCCAATGTCCAGAGGACAGGGCAAAGCTATAATGTCCATTTTACAGTGCCGCCATGCCCCTCTACTGCCCCGAAGTCATCCCTGAAGATATCAACCCCATTTGGGGCCTTCCAGGTGTAGCGCCAACCAAGATGATGAAGAGGCAGACCAACATAGCCAGGTAAGCTTCCCCTGTCATCCTCCTTGCCGGATTTCTTCATCCTCCTACCTCCCACTGGCCAAGAGACAAGCAGGCCGCTATATCTCCTGGAGGAGCAAGGTGCTCCTCATCGTCGATGTTCAAGTTTGGCGACACACTGGTTGGAGTGCTGGCTGGAGCAGCGCTAGCATCAAAGCAGCGCTGCTGGGGAGGAGCAAGGAAAGGAGGAGGAAGAAGACCAGGACTAGGAGGGAGGAGCGCCAGAGGTACTTACCTGTCTATGGTGTATGCCATCTTCATCACTTTGGTGTGCGCTTCATCTGGAAGGCCCCCGTTGGGGTAGAGCTACACCAAGAATCTTGAGGCAGAGTCGAGCATGGCGGCCTGAGCTAGAGCAGCCATAGCTGCTTTGTGTTGTCCTTTGCACAGCAGGGCAGTGCCCTGGTAGTCCGCCATATCCTTGGCCGTGGAAGGAGGAGGAAGAAGGGTGGCCATGGCTATCGTGGACCTCATGTGATGCCTGCAGTAGAAGAGGGATTCGGACATTGGTTCTGGTTCAAGCATTCAACATTATTATTATTATTTCTTGTTTGAATAAGAGGGGAGGAGATAAGGAGGAAGTGGTTGGTGAAGAAGAAGGGAATTCTCATTGATCTTTGCTGGTGTACATCTTCTTCTTCTTCTTTCTTTCATCTTCTTTTTCTTCTTCTTTCCCTCTCTCTCCTCTCAAGTTCATTCATTTCTTTTTGCAATTGGACGACATTGTCCTTTCTCATGAATGTGTACTTAGAGATTGGCCAGGATCATGACATTGGTATCGGAGCGAGAGTTGACTTTGTCGCTCCAACCCTAACTTAAGTGGAGGGCGACCACTTAACATTGGTATCGGAGTGGATTCTAATTGCTGGCGAGAGTTGACTTTGCCGCTCCAACCCTAACCTAAGTGGAGGTCTACCACTAAGGGTTAGGGCTGGAAGTTGACGGAAGTGGGGCAGCGTGGTTAAACCGCTAGTACACGGCCCCGGCCTTCCGGAAACAAGCAACACTCGGAGGTGCTGTGCGGCCAGGCCTGCCTTTCTGCGAGAAATGGCGCAAGCACAAGGAGGAAGAACAATTGTATGTTGCTTTTGTGGCTAGTACAAATCCTACTTTGCCTAATGTGCCTACTTCTAGTATTACAAATGAGTCTACTTTAGATTTGGTCTCCTTTACCAAAAATTTGCGACCTGATCTAGATGCTCCTTTTTCTGATCCCCCACCCTTGTCAATCCCAACAAGCATCCAAAGCCTACTCGACCGATTCCCAAAGTCGTGGTCGAATCCCATGGAATTCCCACGTGATCGGTCAAAGACACGATTGAGTTGGTTGAAGGCGTTGTTCCCCCAAGGGGCTGCATATACCGTATGGGATCTGTCTAGTTGGAGGAACTCCGCAAGCAGATCGATGAGATGATCGACAAGGGATGGATTAAACCTACTGAATCTGAATTTGGTGCACTCGTTCTATTTGTCCCCAAGAAAAAAGGCAAACTCCGTATGTGTGTTGATTACCGCGGTCTAAACCGGATTACAAGGAAGAATGTTTACCCATTGCCACTCATATATGATTTGCTTGATGCTGTAGGTGGGTGCAAGGTCTTTTCCAAGATTGACCTCAAGTCTGGATACAACCAGATTGAAGTCGATCCTGCAGACCAGCACAAGACTGTGTTCAAGACATGCGATGAGCTTTACGAGTTCACCGTAATGCCCTTCGGTCTCACGAACACATCAGCCACCTTTCAAAGTCTCATGGACAAGGTCCTCCACGAACAGATTGGTCGATTTGTCGTTGTGTATTTGGATGACATTCTGATTTTCAGCAAATCGATCGAGGAACACAAGAAGCACCTTCAGGAAGTGTTCACCATCTTCAAGAAAACGCAGCTCCATCTCAACTTGAAGAAATCTGAGTTAGGGAGGGACATCGTCATCTATCTTGGGCACCGGTTGTCTGTTGCAGGCCTTGAGCCTGAGCCTGAGGCGACCAAGGTTGAGGTCATACGCAAGTGGCCTCAACCCGCGAACGTCCGCAAATCGCGATTTTTTCTTGGTCTTGCATCATACTATCGAAAGTTCGTGCCCCGATTGTTGCTCGCCCGTTGTCCAAACTAACAAGCAAAAACGTATCTTACACGTGGGATGCAACATGTGAGAGACTGCTTTTCAAGCCTTGAAAGAGGCCTTGGTAAGTTATCCTGTGCTCCACATTGCAGATTCCAAACTCACATTCGTAGTCACTACGGATGCAAGCGAGTATGGGATTGGCGCAGTGCTGCAACAAGATGACGGTGATGGTTTGCGGCCGCTCGAATACTACGCCAAACGCCCAGGGAAAAGGTCACCACTTCCACTTACATGGGCGAGCTATGTGCTCTGCGTGAAGCATTGAAGCATTGGAAGCACTATCTTTTGGGACGCCGTTTCAAGGTCTTCTCAGGTCATGAGACCTTGAAATGGATCAAGGAGCAAACCACCCTGTCCCACACATTGAATTGCTGGTTCCCTGAGATTGACATCTTTGACTTTTAATTAAAACACAAAAGGGGCTGTTATAATCGAGTTGCTGATGCATTGTCTCGCCACCCTGAGTATATGACTTGCCTTGTGAACTCCTATGACCTTCGAAAGAAACTGAAGGAGGAACTTGTGGAGCAAATTGCCAAGGATCTGGACCTTTTCATGAATGCGAAGGTCTTGTTTTCCGACGTTTACGAAAAGAATGACCGCTTGTGTGTACCCAACCAGGAGCCTCTCCACACACACTTCTTGGACTTGGCTCACGGTCGAAGTGGACACTTCGGCATGGCAAAAGCTTATGGAAACCTACTACAACAGTTTGATTGGCTTGGTATGAAAGGATCTGCTGAGAAGTTTGTGGCTGAGTGTCAAGTCTATCAATGAATCAAACCATCAAGACAAAAGCCCATGGGGCTGCTTAAACCTCTTCCCATTCCCAATGGTCCCGGAGGGTTCGTCTCTATCGACTTTCCGGACATGGGAAAAACGAGTAAGAATGAATATTTACAATTGATGGTGATTGTTGATCGATTTTTGAAATTCCTGAATCTAATTCCATTACCACCTCATGCCCCTACTGAACTTGTGATCCGTGAGTTCCACCAGAAGTACATTCTGCAGTTCGGGACACTGAAAACCCTTGTGAGTGATAGGAACCCGTGCTTCATAAGTACTGAATGGAAGGACTTCATGTCCCCACTCCCTGGCCTCAAACTGAGCATGACATCTGGTCGACATCCGGAAGCCAACGGTTTGGCTGAGGAGATTAATCAAACTGTGTTTCAACTTCTCTGCGCGTTTATTATTCCGGATCAGGAAACGTGGGATTAAGAGTTGTTTCGGTAAAGGGGTTGTACAACAACTCCATCCATTCTTCCACCGGCACGCCGCCAAACAGGCTGCATTACGGTTGGAAGATTAGTAATCCACTCTCCTACTTATTCCCTGAACAGCCAGCTGGACTAACACCTGGCAGACCTGACTTCAGCGCCAAGTATGGTCGCTTGCTCAAGGTTGCCATTGCAGCGATGACCAAGCGACAACATGCTATGATCCATCATGTGAATAAGAAGCGCGCACCTTCGACTATCAAAGTGGGAAGTTATGTTTGGGTCAAGATGTCTGAGTTTTCGGAAGAAGAGGGAGTGTCACACAAACTTCTCCCTCTCTATTACGGTCCGTGGGAACTCTTGTTGGATGGGATTGGTGACGATAAGTTTGGTCCGTCGTACGTAATTGTTGTGCCTCCTCATCTGCGCACGTACCCAGTCTTTGATGCATCGAAGTTGTTTATACATCGTGATGCTAAATCCTTTGACTATCGTGAAGGCATGATCCCTCGTGCAATCAAACTTCTCCCTCTCTATTACGGTCCGTGGGAAATCTTGTTGGATGTGATTGGTGACGATAAGTTCGGTCCATTGTACGTAATTGTCGTGCCTCCTCATCTGCGCATGTACCCAGTCTTTCATGCATCGAAGTTGTTTATATATCGTGATGCTAAATCCTTTGACTATTGTGAAGACATGATCCCTCGTGCAATCAATGGCGGTCACAAGATTGATAGAATTAAAAGACACGTAGGGGAAGGACGCAACAGACAGTACCAGATTCATTTAATGTATCGCCCGTTGGACGATCTCTATTTGATCTCAAAGAAAGAACTGCTGTGCAGCGCACCTCGCGTTGTTAAAGCATACGAGCGATAGATAGCCTCTAATGCTGTACCAAAAATTTCTGCAAAACTCACTGCTACTGAGTACTCATGAACTCTCTTTGCTATGTTTGCTTATGATGCGTTTGTCAGGGACTCAGAATGAGTTACTCGCTCTAAGGGACCTCGGTCTTGAGAGGGGGGTAGTGTAATGACCTGCCAAACATGGACTGAGACACAGCTGATTTCTGAGTTTTGCTCATGGAATGTATGCCTTGCCGAGTTTCCCGCTTGTTCCTGAGTTTTCTAAGTCTGTGTGGGTACGTGCTTGCTGGTCTGCATGCCTGTCTGAGTGCCTGTCGGCTTGAGTGTGTGTGTGACCCGCAAAGGCACTTGATTGTTCGGAGTACCTGTGGCCGTGACATTGAGGGTTGCAGCGGGGTGAACACTCAAGTGGCGGGGAAAGAGGCCTGCGACACTTGGAGCAGCGGAAAACACTCAAGTAGCAGGTAGGCCGGTACCACACCAAGTAGAGGTAGATGTGCCGGGTACTCGAGGACGACCAGAAGAAGACAAAAGTTGGTATTTTAGAGGCCCAGTAGCTGTAGGCGAGGTCTAGGCGGGTACCAGTCCAACCAGTCTGAGTCTAGGACCTGTACGGGCAACATCAGAGTCTGCAATGATGTTTCCCGCCGAAAGGGAGGAGGTACCGGTTGCTTGGAGGCTGCACGGCCTAGGAAGTCGCTCCCCAAGACGCAAGTAGGCCGCTATGTCTCCAGGAGGAGCAAGGTGCTCCTCATTGTGGGTGTGCAAGTTTGGTGACACAATGGTTGGAGCACTGGCTGGAGCAGCGCTAACATCAGACCAGCGCTGCTGGGGAGGAGCAAATACACGAGGAAGAAAACCAGGACTAGGAGGGAGGAGCGCCAGAGGTACTTACCTGGCTATGGTGGATGTCGGTGTGCAAGTTTGGCGACACACTGGTTGGAGCACTGGCTGGAGCAGCGCTAACATCAGACCAGCGCTGCTGGGGAGGAGCAAATACAGGTACCTGGCTATTGTGAATGCCATCTTCATCACCTTGGTGGGCTCTGCATCCGGAAGGCCCCCGTTGGGGTAGAGCTACACCAAGAAGCTTCGAGGCAGAGTCAGGCATGCCGGCCTGAGCTAGAGTAGCCATAGCTGCTTTGTGTTGTCCTTTGCACATCAGGGCAGTGCCCTGGTAGTCCGCCATAGCCTCGGCCGTGGAAGGAGGAGGAAGAAGGGTGGCCATGGCTATCGTGGACCTCATGTGATGCCTGCAGTGAAGAGGGATTTGGAAATTGATTCTGGTTCAGCCATTCAACATTATTATTATTATTTCTTGTTTGAATAAGAGGGGAGGAGATAAGGAGGAGACGAGTGGTTGGCGAAGAAGGGAATTTCATTTGTCTTTGGTGGTGTACATCTTCTTCTTGTTCTTTTTCTTTCCCTCCCTCTCCTCTCAAGTTCAGTCATTTCTTTTTGCAATTGGACTGCATTGCACTTTCTGATGAATGTGTACTTCGAAATTGACCAGGATCATAACATTGCCATAATTCACTCGTGAACCGAGTCTCTGTCACTGACAATGTCTGTGGGAAACCCAAATCCCAGTTCTAATTATCAGCAAAGAGCGCACGATCTCCTTCATGGTGGCAAACTTCTTAATAGTTATCAAACTCACGAACTTACTGAAGTGGTTGACGATGACGTAGACAGCATCTCTTTCCATTTGGTTGCAAAGTTTGTGTATGTAATCTGTCTCCTCAGAAATCTCTCTGGGAAATTTGTTTTGTTGTGCGTCTCCGCATCTTTGTCTTCGGCAAGGCCTTAGAACTCATCCTTGTCAGAGAGTTTTCGATTTACGTTGTTGGGTAGATTGCCCTTACACTGAGCTGGTTCCGAAGGTGAAATTAAAAACTGTGGCTGCTATCCAACAAACCAACTGAAAAAGTTATAGCCCCCTTGGCAACCCACTGAAACCATGAGTACCTTCGAAGTTTGAGCCCCTTTTTTTCCTATGCGTATTCCCCTTGTGTGGCAAAGCAAAATTGAAGCAGCACAGGCATGTTTTTTTCTTTCTTTTTTGCCTGGTCACCCCTGGTGCCTCCAACCATTGACGTCCGATATCATTATTCATCCGAAGGTGGAGCTTGTATATGAATCGTTGGAAACCTTTGCTTCTGAAAGGTACTGGTGGTTTACGAATGCACTCACACTAGGACTTTTCTGGATGTATCTGACCACAATTGCAGCCAGCGATGCATCTGACTGTGATTATGATCACACCTAAGTTGAAAAGGTCCTTGCGTGGAAGCAAGTGGTGATTGAACCGGTTATGTAAGGGATGCCAACGGTTCAGCGGCTTATATGTAGGAGCCTACCTCCTGTGGTAGGGCCTGGAGCCTTCATTCTCCACCTTTTGTGAGGAATGAAGGTGTGTGTGTGCCTTCTCCTTGTGTGACTGTGGGGTGACGTAGGCACTGATGTACTCTGTGATGGTCTTTTTTTCTCTGTCTGTGCCACTACCTATTCTTTGTCGTCGATGTGTGCAGCTGAAGAGAACTGGGGAAGTTGGCCCTTGTCGAGATCTGTTGAAGGAGAAGCTGGATCTGGGTGGGCTATGTGGGAGTGATTTTGCGGGTATTAAGTCTCTTTCCCTCTGTTCTTCATAACCTCCCAGTCAAACGAGCTGTTGCCGTGAAGAAGATATCAGCTGGTGGTTTCTGGAAGCCATTTGACAAATGCTTTATAGCCCCTACTTTACGTAAGTTTTTCTTTTTTGGGTGGTTTTTCATCTTTTCTTTGTAGTCCCATTCCCTCTGAAAAAAAAAAAAAAAAACTTGCAGCCACTTTTGGGGACTATTGACTTGTGACTGTACTACATAGTGCATTCTCAATTCAACCACCCATGTTATACATGCATGGCAAGGGTGGGGGGTCGATGGTGTGATTGCAGTTATGTTGGACCCGATAATGATTGCCTAACCGAGCTGACCCTGCCTTTTCCTTGGGAGAAAGAACACGGCGGTGTTTCCGTCATAACATTCCCCTCTGCAGTGCGAGTGTAATCTCGTTCTCCCTCACAATGGAAAATAGTGTCAAGGGCATAAGTAGCCTGTTATGACTGGGAAGTACACAACTAACCATGTCATCGTATAGGGGTGCAGCCATGCAGGCATTCTGTGCGTCATCTGCAGATTCTGCACCGTGATGTACTCTGAAAGGAGTGGTTTTGCACTTCTCAAACATGCATGGTAGGCTGTTTATGTCCTTTACCACATAAAACGAGCAGTCAACAGAGAGAGAGAGATGTTCACATTATGTGGAGAGTGGTGGTCGTATCATCTTTTCCTCACCATTTTGTGTTTCAAATTCAAATTCAAATTCAAATTCAAATTCAAATTCGATGTTATTCTTCCTGAAGCCTTGAACTACACTTCGGGTACATGCATAGAGTTGCAGGGGTGAAAACGCAGCAGGATCAGCAATCATTGAAGAATAAACTATATGGCAGCAGGGAAGATTCTTTGTGATCCAGCAAATTGAAATGGGTTTTGGAATTTCGTCCACATGCAATGTGTTGTAATGTGCTTTGATTGTCAGTGTGTTGTTGTCCTTTTGCTCGTGTTTATTCCCATCGATCTCGAGTACGCGATTCCGTGTTCTGTTTGTGGGTATAGGAGTTGGCAGGAAAAGAAGCTAGCATGAAAACTGCATGCCTTTCCTAGATGTGGAGAGGGCAACTGGATAGCAACTGGGGACAGTCCTGACTCCTGACCAGTCCCTATACCAGCCCCAATACCGGGGTTAGTACGAGGGTTATGCTGCTAGAACCTGGTTCCTACTCATCTTGGATTTGATATCATGGGACTGGAACAGGACAGCATGCTTTGTTCAAAGGAAGGACTGGTGGCCATGACAGAGACCATGCTGTCAAAATCACGTAGGTTTAGCGGCTGTAAAACTACTTCTAGAGAAGGAACGAAAAAGATCACGCCATTTGGGTATACGGTATACCTTTTCCATTGATGGTGTCAATCGATGAGGAGCATAGTATAGGTCACAAAGATTGGGGTGCATGTCATGTAGTCTGACGTTTGAGAGGCAATTTGGGGTCTGATGAAGACCTATGGACATCCTCACTGTTGGTAAAGGTTAGGTGCCTTTTTCTGCGCGCATTCAACATGGGAACGTTATATCATTCCCATGTTGATGAAGACCTATGGACATCCTCGCTGCCGAGTGACGGCAACTAACCTCGCGTTGACATGGGTCACAAATATTTCTGCCACCCTCGCCTGACGATAAACTTTGACGTAACAGCCTAAGATGGAAAGCACGCTGCCACATGAACCACCGGCTGCGCAGCATTGTGAAAGGTCATCCATCGTGGGGTAAGCAATGGCAAGTCAGATTTTACACCAGCGGGGCACGCTTTGGATCTGATCTGGTCATCACCTGTTTGCAGACAGGTTAGGTCGGTGCCACAAATACGAGCCTAAGAAACTCTGTTCTCTTTCGCAGTCTCTGATAACAGAAGACAGGATAGATCGGTGCCGGACTGTTCAAACGAACGAAGATGGGGGTGAAGCGCTGCTGGGAGCGCTGCGCCCCGCTAGTGTAAGCTGGCTGGACCGGCGCCGAAAGCACGATGTGAGAGTGGGCGGAGTGTCGTACACAATGGTGCTGGCGGTGGGCAGTGCGTTTAGGGTTGTGTGGTTACGTGGTGTTGCGGTTGCGAAGGGGGGGGCGCAGAGGTCGTTATGGTGTATGGTGAAGATGACGAGATTGCCCTGGCTACTCATCGTGGCGGCTTCACGTGGTGATCGATCGGCGAGCGCGCTGGGGGCATCTGCTGGAAGCGATGGGTTCTACATGCCGTTCTGTTCTATGCGATACTACTGCGGGGGGCTTGTCATCACAATAAGGGAGGTAAACAACATGAGTGGGGATCACAAAGATGAGGAAGCGTCTTAGGATCAGCATAGATTAGCTGATTTCGTGCATGGATGGGGTGGGGCGGAGACTGTGATAAGAGCGGGAGGGCTGGATTGTGGTAGGGAATAGCATGTTTCTGTTTGGTTCGCCCTCTTTCTTATCCTAACCTCAATGTGTTATGGTTATCTTTCCTCGAATGCTTTTTCTGTCTGCGTCTGCTTTATCTCTGCCTCCTTCTTGCTAGATCGGAACTCCCGGGAGGGGTCGTTGGCGGGTTCAACGGCGACTATCATGACGAGCTTTGTGCTCGGCCTGGTGGCCTTCTGCTTCCGATGGGAGGGGATAGGCTCTCCCTTGAGAAGGTGTGGGGTGTAAGTTTCGTGGTAATGGGGGAGGGGTAATGGAGATGGGTGGAGGTCAGTTGTGGAAGAAGGAAGAGCAGTAGAGCGATGAGCTTCCCGTAGAGTAGTCTGTGATTCTTGGATGTCTATACCTTAGTGCCCAATTCTATTTCCAACATGATGATTTTCTTGATCACGATGGATTTTGAACCCTTCTAATTTTCCTTCCCTTGATTGATTTTACATCTTCCCTGTCCCAACCTGAGGTTTGAATTTCTTGTTTTTTTCCTGATACTGATATTCTCAAATCAGAGTTCAACTCTGATATCAAAATTGTGATTGTAAAGTGTGATTTCAGTCTACTTGTGATTCTAATTTTGATTTCCAGCTCTGAGGTTCATAAAAAGTCTTAATCTCTAGTATCATAACTATCTTTCTATCTTGAAAATCGAAATTTCATCCTAATTGTCTAATTTCGATTTCCAGACTCTTAAAAAGTCTTACTAATCTCTTTGAATCTCAATTTGTTTTTCAATACTAAGTCTAAGATAGTTTTGCTGAGTTCGGTTGTTGACTAATTGTTCACTTGTTGTGATAAAAAAGTAAGAGGTGGTGGTGTGATCTTTGAGAGGGAGGGGCGGTGTTGACGGTTTGTCCCTTTCTGGGCCACACTGATTTCTGGGTCGGATCAGCAATGGTGGTTGGGGGGAGAGGACAAGGGGTGCTGATGCCAGCATGGTGAGATGTTGAAGGGTTGTTTCACTTGGAGGGGGTGGGGCAGGAGGGAAGGGGGATCTTTCGTTCTGCAGGGCATACTTTAGGGGGTACTGTATGCAGCTGAGGGAGCAGGAGTGGTATTTAGGGGGCTGTTCTGGACTGGGGCTGGGAGGCAAGGGGGCGCTTCCCCGTGGAGGCAGTGATCGGACAGGGGGTCGTTTTTGGGGGGGAGAGGAGTAATCTGTTTTGTTCTTGTGAGCCTTGTACATGCAATTGAGATTTGAATAGGCGCTGGAGTTTCCATGGGGAGAGAGGGTGGTTTTTCCCCTCCCCCCCCTCTTCTTGTGGGAATAATAGACGCTGGAACGTGTATATGTTTTTCTCAATCTTCTGATTTCCTGATTTCTTAATATGTGTTATTGAATGGGATTGAATTTTCTGACTAAAATATTCTTTATTCTTTATAAGCCGGCGCTGGAGGCAGGGGGCTGTGGCTGCGATGGTGGGGAATAATGCGCTCTGCGCCCATGGGGCTAGCCTGCAGAGTGGAAATAGGGTACAGCAGCGGTGAAGATGGTGGCTTCATCGCAGTAAGACTTGTCGTAATAGGGTTGTGAGGGATTTATTGTGGGACATCTGCAACCAGTGCCTGAAGGAGTTGAATGATCGGAACTACAGTTATGGTGCTGATTGGTGGCTTGTCTGGTATTTGCTGTAGTCTTGGGTTCCCATGGGTTTGCGAATGGATGAGGCCAGAACGACGGTGGTCGGTGCTGGGGGTTGGTCGCGCTGCCCTGTAACTCGAGTTGTACGAGGGCAAGAGACCTGGTAGAGAGATCTGGGGAGTTGTCGAGGGTGGAAGGCACTCTAGTGTCCTTTGGTAAGCTGGTACTTAGTCGACGCTGGTCGGAGCCGGGGCGGGTCGTTTTGCCCTGTAGCCTAGCAGGTGGGAGTCTTCTGGGGTGGGCGTGCCACTCTGTAACCTAGCAGTTGGGGGCGTGAGGCCTAGTAGAGACTAAGTATCGGGATACAGGGATGAGGCAGGTAGGGGTGGGCTACTGAAAGACTCTAAGGCAGGTATTTCTTGATCTGAATGGTCTTCCAAAAACAAAAGGGCCCTTCGCATTTAGTACCGTATAGATGTCTGTTTTCTTCTATTAGCCCCTTCGAGGCAGTTTTCATTAGTACTTGGTGCAAGTTGTTGTCTGTTTTCTTCTATTAGCCCCTTCGAGGCAGTTTTCATTAGTACTTGGTGCAAGTTGTTCTCAGACTTTTCTAAAAAAAAAACTATCATCAAAGGGCGTCCCTGCTTAGTTAACCCCCTGTTTCCGGGGCAACAATGCGGGCAGGGGGAGGTCTTCTTAAATTGTTTTCTCAAATTTTCTCAAAAAAAGACCCTTGAGAATGCCTTAGGATGCTGGGCACTCCTTGCAACTCATTTTAGGCATCTTTGATGCCGTTATATTCATGGACCTGCGGTTTTTCGATGCCAGAACGACGCTGGCCGGTGCTGGGGGGTTGCCCTGTAACCTGTTGATAGCAGGAGCGTGAGGCCTGGTAGAGAGATCTGGGGATGCCTTGGGCCGGGCATTCCAAGGAAAAAACAAGGGTTGCTGTCGGGACGACGCTGGCCGGAGCTGGGGTGAGTCGTGTTGCCCTGTAACCTAGCAGGGTGGGGGCATGAGGCCTGGGAGAGCTCGGCAGGGAATTAGACAGTGTTAGAGAATTTTAGAGTGTTTTGTCGTAGAGTCCAGGGGTTCTGAGCATTTGAAGGACTTTTTTGGTCATTGCTGCTTGAGTAGCCTAACAATAGGTCAACAGTTATCTACGTTTTTCCTAAAATCTTCCTGAACTTTTTTCATAGTTTTCGGATTGTTCTTAGCCGAAGCCAGGTAATGGCCCTGGTACTTCAAATCATTTGTATATTCTTCATGGGACGCTGGGCCCGGTTCCCAGCACGTGTTGCTCCCCACAAATAGATTGGAGCATTTGTCCCAAAAAAAAAAAGGAAAAAAAAAGAAGGGTAGATCGGTGCCACGAATACAAACGTAAGAAACGTTATTCTCTTTCCCACTCTCTGATAACAGAAGGACGTTCAGTTAGCTAATCATCAGCATTCCGTGTGTTGTGACGATTCATCGCTGTGTACACACTTTCAGTCTCTGGTGTAGTCGTCCACGGCACCCTTTTTCTGGCATCCTGTTCCAATGGAGCAGGGCTGTTCTTTTTGCAGGGGCTGTTTCTTTTGCAGTGCCTGTATAACCATGATCGTCATACCGCTGTGTTCCTGCCATGTGCGAGCCGTGTCGCCTGTGATATTTGTCTGCAGACTCTGCGCCATGCCGTTCAAAACCGTATCCTGTCATTGGGGGCTGTAAGAGGTATAGCTGGCGCATTAGACCAGAGCACTGAGAGCAGCAAGGTCCAATTCTCTGCGTAAGTGTTGCATGTGACCCGGGGACCCACGAGGGCTCTGGGCAAAGCGTCATAATGAAAGTTACTTGTGAAGTCTCGAGTATCGAATGGTATGGAAACTGAAAAATCTGAGCTCAGCACGTCGACGAGCGCATCAGAGCGACGGTAGGGATTATGGGATGGAGGTAAGGGAAGGGAGTAGGCTTAGAATCTTAGATACATGGTTAGGGAATTGCGCCCTACTCGACTAGTGCAAGGCCGCCTTGGGAGATCAGCCTCAAGTGTTGGTTCGCGTGGTCCAGTTAGAGCATTTCGAAAAATCCTCTGTGCCCGTATGCTGTGGCACATGAGAAATGCCCTCGGCTGATCCACCTCTGGCGCGGTATGTAAAGCTGCCACACATAGAACAGCAGCTCAATGGGGATGCACGTCCTAACCTTGGTGATAGCTCCTTAGGAGAGGTAAGGTGTGCCTCATGATTCCCTATCCTGTCATAGGGGGCTGTGAGAGGTATAGCTGACGTACTTGGCCGCAGTGGCAAGGCACAATCGTCTGCGCAATGCCGACTCCTGCATGAATTGCAATTGAGAGGGCTTCTGAATCGTGCATGTGGGGGAGGGCGGATGTATCGTAGTAGTACTAAGCAGCTATGGCTGCAACCTTATCTTGCCTCACTGAATGATGAGCAGCAATGTTTCCTCTTGCTTGAGCTTAAAGAACTCCGAATGTGTTCTGAGTGAAATCGATGCCGAGCTCACGGCTTTTGACGACCTAGTCCTCCCCAAGAGCGTACCATGTCCACTGAACAGAAAAATCACATATGTACAACCACTGCTGATGCAGAACCATCTCGAAAGGCAGTTTACCAATCAGGACGAAGAACATGAAGCGCCATATCCTGCTGTCCTCGTCAAAATCTACGGGAATGTTATGCATACATTGTGTACTCGTGATCACATCCCCGTTCTCCAGCTTGTACCTTCACTGGTGTAAGGAGGTCCTGCACATCCATGCACAGGTGCACCCTGCAAATCTCCTTCTGGGAGAGAGAAGTTGGGGTGGAGCCTTTGTCCACTGTTGTCCTCACCACTGACCTATTGACAATGGTGTTCAAAAGGGTGACCTCACCATACTTTTTGAGCCGCTCCCCTGCCTTCACAAAATTTTCTACTGATTTCGTCCTACATCCATATCACACTCTCCAATCATGTGCGCGACGCACGTCCTTTGAGCATCTGGACAGCACAGGCGAATACGTTGTGCCGACCACGACTCCTCTCTTCTCCATTATCGTCACTGCAGCAGCGATCATAACAATCTCCTCATTTTCCTATGCGTGCTGCAGTCATTGTGCTGCTCCCATTTGGTGAAGGTTGTTTGTACCACCTGAGATTGTGGAGTCAGAGAAAGTGGTGCCCTGCTGTGTGCAGTGATGTTCTCGCCAACCTGTGTGCATGGGAGTGCGCACCATGCACTGGTTCTGCTCGCTTGCTGTAGTTTCTTCCCTGCAGAAGTGCTCTTCCTGTTTGAGTCAGTCGTACCATCATGCACTCACCTTCCTTAATACATCCCATCTACATGTGGCGCCAGTGTTCCATCCGCCAGTGGGTCTCCCGATTCTGTCTTAGGGGTCCTAAATCACTGGCTAGCCATGCCAGGAGGGCCTTCATGAACACCAACATTTCCAGCTCCTCCCTGAGACCGAGCCCCTGCAGCTGAAGGATCTCGTCAAACCCTCTGATCAGATCGCTCACCCTCCGGAGACAAGTTTTGGCGTGGTAACCCTGGGGAGCACGTTGTCTTGTCTGGTCACGGTCATATAGTGTTCATCCAATTCTCGAGAATATGCTGCCCGACTGACCACCTGTGTGTATTACATAAAGTCTCGCTTGCCTGCTGCAGTTATTCAGAATCCGCCCATTCCTTGCAGCGATTGCTACCGTCTTCACCCGGTCATTATCCCTGTATTCGGGGAAACTTTCAGTCCAGACGCGATGATAATGACAGTGCGTTCTATTCGGGTGAAGATGGGAGGTCACAAACTAGAGTTTTTTTGTTTCTCTGTAATCTATTATGTAGTGACTCAATCGGCCAGACATTGCACAGGACTGTTGCGGCCTGCAGCTTTTTAGCCTTCTGTCGAGTGAAGCCTTGAAAAGCCTTCAGCGAGGTGCTATCAGCCTTCAGTGCAGCCATGTCATCGTGCTGCGCTGACTGCAGGACCGTTGCAGCCTGCAGCTTAGCCTCTTGGAGCACCTTGTTGAAAACCGACTTTGAATCCGGAAATCTCTTCCTTCCTCCTTTCTTGCCTCTTCTATGGATATATAATCTGCTTAACGTGTTTGTTGATTTCCTCCCTCTTGGCCTCTTAACTTCTCCATGGCCAGCGTCTGTTCCCCATCCATCGTGCTAGGAAGTTTAGCTTCAAGTAAGCTGTGGCAGGAAGAAGTGCCCAATGAATAGCGGTCATGGAATAGAAAAGTCAGCAGAAGTTGCTACAATAGAAAAGTCAGCAGAAGTTGCCACAATAGAATAGTCAGCAGAAGTTGCTACAGTCTTCCCCCGAATACAACGTACTGTTACGGACTCCGCCAGGGCTCGATCCCTGGTCTATCTTTTTGCTGTTTCGGCTGCATCCCGTTTTCGGCCTGGCACCCTTTTTCCAAACCTCTCCTTTGGTACCGTAGGATTTTGG
>BFEA01000703.1:691607-714309 GCA_003427395.1 Chara braunii | reverse complement strand
TTTCAGGCTGTTACTTTTCATGTTCGTCTTTTTTTTTTTTTTTTTTTGGGCCCCGTTTTTTGGGGACTACTGGTCGCACGCCGGTGGATATCCGCACGACGCGGCGCGTTAACGGCCGCGTCGATTTCTTCAAGCAGGGAGAGGTACTGGTGGTTTAAGAGCGAGGTCCCTTCGAGCGACTGCTCAGTCTGAGTCCCCGACAAACGCATCGTAAGCAAATAAAGCAAAGAGATTTCGCGAGTACTCTGTCGCAGTGAGCTTTGCAGAGATTTTGGGAACAACATTAGAGGCGAGTTGTCGTTCACAGGCTTTAACAACGCGAGGTGCACTGCGCAACAGTTTCTTCTTGGAGATCTAGTAGAGATCGTCCAATGGGCGATACATAAAGTGAACCTGGTATTGTCTGTTACGTCCCTTACCTACGTGCTGTTTGATTCTATCTATCTCCTGACCGCCATCGATTGCACTAGGAATCTTGTCTTCACGGTAATCGAAGGACTTAGCATCACAATGGATATACAGTTTTGATGCATGAAAGACAAGGTATGTGCGCAGATGAGGTGGCACAACAACTGTGTATGAGGGGCCAAACCCATCCATGCCAAACACATCCAAAACTTCCCACGGACCATAATAGAGAGGAAGAAGTTTGCGTGAGACTCCCTCTTCTTCTTAGAAATCAGACATCTTGACCCAGACATAACTTCCTACTTCAATATCCGAAGGTCAGCGCTCCTTGTTTGCATGATGGATCATTGCGTGCTGTCGCTTGGTCATTGCTACGATGGCAACTTTGAGCAAGCGATCGTACTTGGCCCTGAAGCCAGGGCTGCCGGGTGTTAAACCAGTTGGTTGTTCAGGGAATAGGTAGGAGAGCGGATTACGAATCTGCCAACCATAATGCAGCCCCTTTGGCATCATGCCGGTGGAAGAATGAGTGGAGTTGTTGTACAACCCTTTGACGGAATACAACTCTTCATCCCACGTCTCTTGCTCTAGAATGATTAAAGCGCAAAGAAGTTGAAACACTGTTTGGTTGATTTCCTCAGCCAAACCTTTGGCTTCGGAAGTCATGCACAGTCTGACGCCATGGAGTTGGGACGTGAAGTCCTTTCATTCAGTACTTACGAAGCGCGGGTCCCGATCACTCAAAAGAGTTTTCGGGGTTCTGAACTACAGTATGTACTTTTGTTCGAACTCACGAATCACGAATTCATTTGGGGCATGAGATGGCAAAGGAATCAAATTGAGGGATTTAGAGAAGCGGTCAACAATCACCATCAATTGCGAATAGCCATTCTTACTTACCTTTCCCATGTCGGTGAAGTCGATAGAAACGGACTCCTCGGGTCCATCGGGAATGGGAAGGGGTGTTAGTAGCCCCATGGGCTTTTGTCTACATGGTTTGATTCGTTGACGTACTTGACACTCCGCCACAAACTTTTCAGCAGATCCCTTTATACCAGCCCAATCAAACTGCCTTAATAGGTTTCCGTACGTCTTTGCCATGCCAAAGTGTCCACTCCGGCCATGAGCCAAGTCCAAGAAGTGCGTTCGAAAAGGCTCATGGTTGGGCACACACAAACGGTCGTGATTCCCATGGCGTCGGAAAACCAGTCCTCCATATTCGTGAAAATCAGGCTGACTGCTAGGGTCAGCCTGCAGCTGCTCAAGGATGGGACTAAGGTCCGGGTCCTTGGCAGTGTGTTCTACGATCTCCTCCTTCAGTTACTTCTGGAGGTCGTAGGAATTTACAAGGCAAGTCATGTACTCGGGGTGGCGAGACAACGCATCAGCAACTCGATTATAACAACTTTTTTTATGTCTTAGCGCGAAGTAAAAAATGTCAATCTCATGGAACCAGCGAAGTAATGTAGGGGACAAGGTGTTTTGCTCTTTGATCCACTTCAAGGTCTCATGATCTGAGAACACGTTGAAGTGGCGTCCCAAAAGATAGTGCTTCCAATGATCCAAAGCCATACGCAAAGCATAGAGCTCGCGCATGTACGTGGAAGTAGCTACCTTTTCGTTGGGCATGCGTTTGCTGTAGTACTCGAGCGGCTGCAAGCCATCACTGTCATCTTGTTGCAGCACTGCGCCAAACCCATACCGGCTAGCATCCGTAGTGACTACGAATGCTAGTTTGAAATCTGCAATGTGGAGTACAGGGTAACTTACCAAGACCTCTTTCAAGGCTTGAAATGCGGTCTCACATGTTGCATCCCATGCGTAAGGTACATTCTTACTTGTCAGTCGGGACAACGGGCGAGCAACAATAGAGGATCGGGGCACAAACTTCCGATAGTACGATGCAAGACCAAGGAAAGAACGCAGTTCGTGAATGTTCACGGGATGAGGCCAGTCACGTATGACCTCAACCTTGGTTGCCTCAGGCTCGAGGCCTGCAGCAGACAACCGATGCCCAAGATAGATGACGCTATCCCTCCCAAACTCAGATTTCTCTGAGTTGAGATGGAGTTGCGTTTTCTCGAGGATGGTGAACTCTTCCTCAAGGTGCTTTATGTGTTCCTCGATAGATTTGCTGAAGATCAGAATATCATCGAGCTACACCACCACAAACTGACCAATCTATTCGCGGAGGACCTTATCCATAATGCTTTGAAATGTGGCTGGTGCGTTCGTGAGGCTGAAGGGCATTACGATAAATTTGTAAAGCCCATCTCGTGTCTTTAATGTAGTCTTGTGCTGGTCCGCAGGATCGACTTCAATCTGATGGTAGCTAGACTTTATATCGATCTTGGAGAAGACCTTGCACCCACCGGCAACATCAAGCAAGTCATCTATGCATGGCAATGGGTATGCATTATTTCTGGTGATGTGCTTTAGACCGCGATAATCGATACACAAACGGAGCTTGCCTCCTTTCTTAGGGACAAACAAAACAAGTGCACCAAATTCAAATTCGCTAGGTTTGATCCAACCCTTGTCGATCATTTCGTCGATTCGTCTCCGGAGTTCCTCCAACTCGCCGGATCTCATTCGGTACACGCAACCCTTTGGAGGAACAACACCTCCGACCAACTCGGTTGTATGTCGGACCAATCGCGTGGGGACTCCATGTGGCTTGGCCAGAACTTTCGGGAATCAGTCAAGTAGGTTTTGAGTGCTTGTTGGGACAGGTGGGGGTGAAGGATCAACAAACGGGTCACCTAGATCAGGTCGCAGATTACGAATGGAGGCGACCAAATCTGAAGTAGAGTCATTTAGACTAGTAGAGGGTAGAGAGGTAGTACTGCTAGAAGTAGATTCATTAGGTGAAGTAGTATTGGTACTAGCCGCAAAAGTAAATGGCACATGAGTAGGGCGAACATAGGCAACGTACATTTCTTCATCCTCTTTGTTTTTTTTTTTGTTTTTTTTTTTTTTTTTTTTTTTTTTTTTTTTGGAAAAATCGGCCTCGAGGGACAGCTTGAGGTGCTGGTAGGAGCAGACGCCTCAAGCTCTCCCGGGGTGGTTCCATCTATTGGTGGGGAGCAGCACCTACTGAGAAGCGGGCCCAACGTCCCTTATTACAATTGTTTCAATATACCAGTCACATCAGCACATTTATAGTCCGGAAGGGGAGTAACTATGCCGCACAATCGAAGGACAGTAGTGTTGTGCACACTGGGAGGCCCAACATGATGACCACCCTTCCACACTTATTATGGTATTGGCATAAGCTGGAGTAACTTTGGTTATCGATCATGGAGCCCTCCGGCTGTTGAACCTCGTCAACATCCTGGTCCCTGGATCTTTCTGACTTGCAGATGTTGAAGCTCTTCATGGCCCATCCTTTTCTCCCTGCGGCCCTTTACTAGTTTCTCCCTGTGGCCCTTTACAGAATTGATCCCGGGAGCGTGACCTTCATGCGTCTTGTAAGTTGTTGTCGAGGTAATAGTCCGTGGGTGTCTTCAATTGTCTTCAATTGCCCCTTGAGTGTCGCAGTCGTTCTGCTTGCTGGATTGTGGCTCATGATTGCCTGCGGGGCCACCATACTCTTTTGTATCTTTCATCCTGTCGTTCCTGATTGAGGACTGGGGATCTGGGTAAGGGGGGTGGAACGGGGGGGGGGGAGAAGAGCAGATGGGGAGACTGGTGTGACAGAGGCAGATAGTTGAGGGATGTGAGGGGGCAAGACTGACGGATTCGGAACAAGGATGAAATTGGGTTGCATGTACAGGATTTGAAACTCATGCAGGGGTTTCCTACTCCATGTGTGCTCAGTGGTCCTCCATTGTTTCCACGTGATGTTAAGTTCGGTATCAACCTCACTAAAGCGTTTGAGAGGGTCCTGCCATATCTGAACGTATGTGTCCATGATGAGTTGTTTAGCCTATGGCTCCTTCTCACTTTTGTATTCTTGTTTTGCGGCCTTCCAGGCTTCGTATGTGTGGACTCTAATCACCTCCTCCAATGCTTGCTGGGCCTGTAGCAATCCAAACTGGTGGTCCTGTCTCTCAAAGGAGCATCTTGCACGCCAGGCCAACATTAGCACGTGAAGCCTGGTATATGAGAAGAGGTTGACTGCAAACGCTGGCCACTTTTTTGGGATGAGGTCTTTGCTGCCCAGCAATAGTAGGGCCATGTCCCAGGGGATGTGGAGGGTGGTGAGGGAGTGGAATGCTGCATCCCACCACCGCCAAATCTGGGCCACCATTGGGCATGCCAAGAGGCAGTGCTCGAGAGTCGCTCTTGCCGGGGGTGATGTATTGCCACAATAGGAACAGATGGGGGATAACAACCCTTTCTGTTCCAAGTCAGTTCTGGACACCAGCCAATCCGGTGTGGGGAGGCACTGATGTAGAATCTACCACTGTAACGATCTGAGGTTGGTAGGCATAATCTTAGAGTATTTGTTCCAGGGCAGATTTTGTACTTGGGTCGGGTCGATAGGAGAGTCCCTAGTCCATCTTGCAATGATGATGGGTTCTATCGGTAGTTGCGGTTCCGATTGTCTGTAGCCACCTTTGACTGTGTAGTCCCACATGTGCTTCGGTTTACCATTTGCCCACTCCCACTCCTCCGGGTTGAAAGATAGGGCTGCAACCGAAATCATGGACTCGTAGGCAAAAAACCCGTCTTTGTGGTCGCCGACCACTCTTATGTGTATGAGGATTTCCAAATTTTCATTACAGTCCAGATCTGCATTCCTTACAATCTGAGACATCCTCCCTCCCGGCATCCCAGGTTCATGGGCCTGTAGAGTGCATGTTCCTTGATCGTTCGTCTCCACTCTATAGACCACGAGTGGCAGTGGCAGGTCTGCGCGTTTGACCACCCAGTCCTCTTGTTGCACAGTGGGCCCAGTTTTCAGGGCAAGGAGCCAGGCAATCGGTATGGCCTCTTTCAGCAGATCCAATCTTGTGGACACTTGTTTGGAGTATTTCAACTTTTTTTGTAGTTGGTCCGGTGAGATCTTGTCCCTTCTTTCCACGTCCCACAGGTTACCTATAGTGAAAATGACACGTTTGACCCAGCCGAGCCACAGAGAGTTCGTAGTGAGAGTGAAAGGCTTCCCCTTATCATCTAATATAAAGGGATTGCCGAAGAGAGGTCGTCGCCATATGTCTTGCCACCTGTTAGGAGGCTGTTTCTGTTTTGGTCCCACTTTTCTCCAAAGTTTGAGCATGCTGGGGCAAAGTGGATCATTTGATATATCCTGTTTCGTGGCTTGCACCACATTTTCCGGTGGGCGCGGTTGGTGAGAATGAGAAGGTATACACCAGTGGGCATTTGTCAACCATTGAAAAGGGTGCACCCGGTTTTCGACCGGCGATTCCGGGGCCAAATTTGCAATTTGCAAGCAACCCATCGGCGCCCACGGAATGTCATCACCTATAAGGAGTCTGACAAGCACTTTAAAAATAAGGGCTTCGCTCTCTCTTTTCGGGTCAAGTATTCCTACTCCGCCTTTAGATCTCGGTTGTGTCAGTATATCCCATCTCACCCTGTTCAGGGCTCCTTGTGCCGTGGCACTGTTTTTCCACAGGTAAGACGTCAAGGTGTGTCTGAGTCTGGTATATTGCTTTTGGTTAAGGGGCCACACTGCCATTTTGTACCAGATTGCGGCAAGGATCGCATTGTTTATTGCCAGAGCCCGACCTGTGAGAGATGTATGCAATTTTTCCCACCTGCTCAGTCTGTCTATCGCAAGGTTAACCAAGTTCTCTCCGTGGTCCGATGGAGGGCCCAACGCTGTCAGATTTACCCCTAAGATTTTGATTGCTGTTTCCTTTGGAGCCCATGCAATCCGCGGTTCCGGGGGGGGTTGTCATCCTGGGGATGCAGCCACCAGCCTTCAGTTTTAGCATCCCAATTCACCTTCATATCAGCAGCCAGCGAGAATTGATGTATAACTTTCGTTAATGCCTGAAGGCTTTGCACATCTGCTCGGATGAGCACTGTAAGGTCATCTGCGAAGAGGGATGTCATCGGAACCAGGTGAGCGGCAGCTCTAGGATTGACACTTTTTGGATTTGGGGGTGGGTTCTAATTAGTGAGGCCAAGGTCTCCATGACAATGACAAACAACAAGGGCGCTATCGGGTCCCCTGGGCGCACTGATCTCTGGAGGGCGAAGGGGGCCGCCAAGTGGCCGTTTAACATATTCGTTGAGGCTGACCTATGAAGAAGTTGTACCCACTGACTAAAGACGGCCCCAAAATTCATCTTTATCAGACACATATCCAGGAAATCCCAGTCAACGTGGTCATAGGCTTTTTCAAAGTCTATGAAGATCACCGCTGTTGGGACCCTTCTTTGGCGGGCATATTTGATTGTCTCGTTGACTAGCAGTATGTTATCCTGGATGTTGCGGTTAGGCATGAAGGCCGTGTGATCTGAATGTATGAGAAGGTTCATAAGCGGCAACAATCTTCTGGTTAACGTTTTTGCCACAAGTTTATAGGGGACAGGAAGAAGCGTGATCGGCCTGTAGTTTCTAATTTCTTCCTTGTCCCCCTTCTTGTAGAGTAAAGTAGTGACCCCTTGACCTATCATACCCCCAAACGTACCTTCCCGTTGGATCGCCCCAATGTATTCCATCAGGTCTGCTCTCAGCAGGTCCCAGAACTGGACCCAGAATTCCTTGGGAAAGGCGTCCACCCCAGGGGTCTTTTCGTCCTCCATATCATCAAGGGCATCCTTGACTTCGTCGATGGTGAGAGGCGTGTCCAATTGGTTTTTTTGGGCAGGTGTAAGGCGTGTCTGGATTGCATGCATCATTTGTTCCCGTGCTCGGTTAACCTGTTGTGGGGGTTTTGTGGGAGTTTGCGATGTGAACAGGTTCTGGCAGTATTTAGCTGCATAGTCCACTATTTTATAGGCATTTGTTGCCACTGGCGCGTCTGCTTGAAAGGGGTGCTTGAGTCTTGGGACCGTGTTGGCTCGTGAATGCGCCTTGGCTCTGTCAAAAAAAGATTTCGCCATCGTGCCTTCAGTATGCTCTCGCTTGACGCGCGCTTGAATCCTCCAAGCTTGTGTTTGCTGATCTATGTAGTCCTGGAGGTGATCCCTAGCTTTTTGTAGCTCATCGAAGGATGGAGTGTGCAGCGGGTCGTTCACTGCCTGTTCGTCCCATTCTTCTAGTTTCTTCATGAGACTCTCCAATATCGCCTTGCGGTCCCTCGCATACTGGGTTGAAAACCTCTTAGCTCGTTCTCTGAGTTGAGCCATCCCTTCATTGAACCATGAGACCCTTTCTCCTGTGGTAGGCTTCTGTGTTTGCCAAAAATGCCAGAAGTCGTTTACCATTTCTTTGAATTTGGAGAGGGGAAGAAGAGAAGTGTTCAGTTTATAAAAGCCAGGGCCTCTCCGGATATGGGAGTGATAGGACAGTCCGAGGGAGATCAACCTATGGTCAAATGACTTGCACGGGCTGATGGGGAGAATGTTTGCAGCGATGACCAGGCCCGACAGATCTTTAGATACAAGAGTCAGGTCTATTCGCGAATTAGATATACCCTGCTGTCCCCTAGAAGACAGACAAGTGTACGCCCTTTTGGTTGGGTGCAACGTCCTATACACATCTTCTAGTTGTCTGTCCAACATATGTTGGTTGAGCATAACGATGTATGGACTAACCTGATGCAGCGCGGGGTCAGCCGGTACCTGGTGTTGTGAGGATGATCTGCGGTCCATGGTCGAGTCTAATGCAGTGTTAAAGTCCCCAGTCATTATTAACGGGCCATCCTCTGGCAGGTTTTGTTGCAGTGTCAGCCAGAAATTCACCCTGCCAGTAGGGTCATTCGGGGCATAGACACAAACTAGATATAGTTCCTCGTCATGCACTGTTGCTTTCAAAATCACCCAACGCCCCTAGTGCCTGTCATAATCGTACGAGATTTAAGTCTCGATGATGGCGGCAACCAAACTGCCACCCCAGTCGATGCCCTTGTTGTGGCTGGCGCGCAGAAGGACGTATGGGGCCATAAAGCTTTTGCTTTGGCGATGTGGGGTGGTGTGTCTTGCAGGTGTGTCTCCTGCACACATATGGCATCTGGCCACTGGCCGGTGTCTGTGGACCTGATCAGGTTCCAAATGGCGTCCCTCTTGCTTTGTGAGGCCTGTATAAGACCATTAACGTTCAAAGAGCGAATATCCAAATCTGCTCTGGCTAGCTTCTCTGCCCACTGCGGCTGTCTCCTGACCCGGGGGAATAGTGGGGGTGGAGGCGGGCATTGAGGGGGGGGCGGTGGAGGTGGAGGCGGGGTTGCCCTTGGGGGGTCTGGCGGGGGCGACGGGGGATGAGGGAAAGGGCTCGGGTCGTCGTCGGAGGTCTGCATCCTTGGTGGGGATTCGGCCAGCGGGCTCTGTGCGACGCACTGAGAGTTGATTCCAGCCATCACTTACGAGTTGTATTATCTTCGTTCTGAATAATGGTACAAAAGTGACCTTTCAGTCGATGGTCTTGACCGAAAGGACAAATGGCGGATCGTCCCATTGATGATGGTCCTCAAGAACATTGTCCTTTAGGAATAGTCTCACGAATGTGAGAACCCTCGAGAAAGTCCAATTGTGGTTAGTTTTGAAGCGATCCGGTGCAAGGTTCATGAGTTGACTATGTGAAAACCATTCAAAGGAAGTGTTTTTCTTGTGTGTGCTTGTTTGGGAGTCCATGAGGACTATCACCGGGATGATCCGCTTCGGGAAAGAGAGAGTGTTTGGGAGGACTACTCTGATCACCCCCCTGATATCAGATTCTTTTATCCAATATTTTAGTCTCTTCAGGATGACCGCTGTAGAGGGGTTCCCTCTCCACCCCTCCACTGTGAGTCCCAATCTGGCTGTGGGATTCACTGACTGGTCGGGCAGCGGTCTGAATCCCACCCGCCACTCCCTTTCTTCTTTGGCCCTTGTGAGGGGGAAAAGAACCACACCCGGAGGAATATCCTCAGGAGCACTGTCGTCTTCTTCTAGGCGCACCATGTCTTTCAATTTTTTTTGCAGTGACAGTGCCAGGGCCCTCTCATCAGTACTGTTTTCGCCTCTTCCCATTGTCGTGTGGACAGTGTGTCAACCGGGCTGTTTTCCGTAAGTGAGAATATTTTTAGTAAAGTCCAGTCTGTGAGGAAACACAGTTTTTGTTTCACCTCGCGGTTACTTGATAACACAAGGGCATTCTGCATTTCCACATCAGTTGACTGGGACGGCAGATGGTCCGGCTGTCTGTCCTGTTCTGGGTCTGAAGTGTCCATCTGTTGAAGTTCCAGCTCCCCATGTCGAGTTCCATCCAAACCTTCAGCTGGCACCTCGAGGAGCAAACAGTGGGAATCAGGAGGCTGTGGGAGGAGTCGTTGTTGTCCTTGTTGTTGTATCAGCAACCTTCGCCTTTCTTCCTCCTGTTGGCAGTAGGCAAGCAGTTGGTGTTGTTGCTGTTGCAAGACTTGTCTCTGTTGTTGACAGAGCTGCTGTTGCCAATAAAGGTTTACCTGGTGTTGGTTTTGCTGTTGCAGCATCAAAAGGTCGTGGTGATGTTGCTTTTGGTGTTGTTCTAGTTGTGCCTGCAACAGGAGGTGAAGTTGTTCTTCTATGTAACCCTGCTGCCATTGTTGTTGTTGGTGGTGCTGGTGTGTCTGCCACAGCGATTGTTGCAACATGTGCCTCTGCACCTGTTGCTGTTCTTGTATTTGTTGCTGTTGAATGTGCTGTTGGCGTTGTATGTCGTGTTGGATCGTCTGTTGTTGCTGCAGGGTTTGTTGATGTTGTTGCTGGTGCTGATTTAAGAGAAGTTGTTGTTGGTTCAGCAGAACTTGCTGCTCCTGCCCTGCTTGCTGCTCCTGTCCTGAATGCTGTTGTATTTGGCTGTTGTGGGCTGCAGGAAGGGTTTGTTGGTGTACCCGATCCTGCACCTCATCAGTCTTAACCAGGTCCTGGTGTTGTTCCGTGTCCTGAAGTAGGAGCGTCCGGCATTGCAGTTGCACTCGCTGTTGGTCTATGACCTGGTTCAGCTTTCCACCGTCATCTTCCATTGGGGCGTGCTGATCCCTAGCCTGTCCCTGGTGGCCGTGTAGCTGGTCTGCGTGTGAGCTCTGCTTTCCTCCGTTATCTCCCTTTGGGTCTTGCTGGCCATCAGCCTGCTCCAATAGGTCATGCAGCCTCGAGTGGTTCTGCGAGCTCGGCTGTTGAGGCTGATGAAGGCAGTGCTGTTGGGGGAACGACACACTTTCAATTTGTCAAGTAAGGAGGTGGCTTTGTCCCAGACCCCTTGTGAAGTGTGAGATCGGTCTATATCCTTACCTTCGAGGGATCGGATTGGGGTGTCTTTGAGACAGGGGGTGTCCCTGGCTGAAGGCGGGGGTTTGACTTCAGATAAGGGACCCGGTTGGACGGCCTGCGTCGCTTGGCCAATCAGTGAGCGATCTGCTGTTTCTGTAATTGCACTGTTGGTCGATTTCTGATCCAGGTCATGTTTGCACACCCTGGTCGATAGCAGACTCCGATCTTCTGTCTTATCATCAGTCTGTGGTTTCTGCACACTCTGGAGTGCACATAGGCCCAGTTTTGTATCACGAGCCTGTGTCCCTTCTGTCAATTTGTGAGACTCTGTCAGATCCTCTATCGATGGGGCCGGAGGGTCTGGACCTCTTCCAGATGTATCTTCAGTGGGACTGACAACAGACATTCGATCCTCCTTCTGTGCTCGCGAGGGGGAGTCTTTCTGGGTGCCCTGGGCGGGTCCATGCCCCCTGACGTCCTTGATGTTTTTGTCCTGCTGGGTAGGGGGCGACTTGGTCAATTCGTGCGGTTTGTGCGATTTGTGAGAGGGCTGCCCGTTATCTGGTTGCAACTTAGGCCTATACTTTGGCGGGGGACTCCGGGTTCGCAGTTGTCCTAGTGATGGTTGGCTGCCGTATAGAGGGTTGCAGAGCTCCAGGGCTAGGGGCTTGGGCCAGGCCAGGCCCTCGTGTAGGAACGCCTCATGGTTGCTGCTCGCATGGTTAGTCACCCAGTCATAAGCAAACTGTTCCATTTTGTCCAAAAACTCATTTATAACAAAGACTATAGCTGCTCCCACCTCCATCCAGTCTATAGCGGAGACCTCATCATGTCTCTCGACTGCTGCGAGGATCCGTGGACTGTTCATCAGTACTGTTTTCGCCTCTTCCCATTGTCGTGTGGACAGTGTGTCAACCGGGCTGTTTTCCGTAAGTGAGAATATTTTTAGTAAAGTCCAGTCTGTGAGGAAACACAGTTTTTGTTTCACCTCGCGGTTACTTGATAACACAAGGGCATTCTGCATTTCCACATCAGTTGACTGGGACGGCAGATGGTCCGGCTGTCTGTCCTGTTCTAGGTCTGAAGTGTCCATCTGTTGAAGTTCCAGCTCCCCATGTCAAGTTCCATCCAAACCTTCAGCTGGCACCTCGAGGAGCAAACAGTGGGAATCAGGAGGCTGTGGGAGGAGTCGTTGTTGTCCTTGTTGTTGTGTCAACAACCTTCGCCTTTCTTCCTCCTGTTGGTGCGCTACTTTTTGCAGAACTGCATGGCATTGAGAAAGTCACTGAGGACTCATGCTTCTCATCCAAGAGGACGAGAAACTCGTTCCCTTGAGCATCTTTGACCATGAAAAGTGGCTCCTCACCTGGTCCATTCGCATTGGGACTGCACCAAGCTAAGGACAGCGTCGAAGGGACACTTGTCAAGGACATAGAAGGTCAATGCGTGGGTGACTCTGTCTTGTCCTTGTCAATGGTAGTGCGCACACCTTTGACTGCATGTGTAGATGAGACAACTTCTTTGTTGCCTACTTGAGTCCGACAAGGGTTATGTAAAGCCACTTGCTTCATTCCCAAACCCACTTTGCGTATCCCATGTGGTGACATGAAATTAGTTGTTGCACCACAATCGATCAAGACACTGAGATAGCGGTGGTTTATGAGAAGCGTAAAGAAGATTAACCTCATTGTCCCTTGAGCACGCTGATGTTTCATCTCAGCCCAATGCCCTAAGTGACAGTGGAAGTCAACCGTCTCAGACTCCTCCCAAGGCTCAACATACAAAGCATGACAAACTTCAGCCTTGGAATCAGCAGACGACGGGGCTTCAAGAGAGGACTGTTGAATTACATCATATTCAGTCTTCCTTGCCGTAGAGGGTGCTGATGCCAACTCTACGCCTGATTCTGGTTTCCCTGCAGCCTATAGCAATCTTGCACTTTAGGGTTCGATTCCAGGCAATGTAGGCAACCCCGCTTCTTCATTCTAGCCTTCCAGTCAACCTTTGATCCGGAGGTCCACCCAAGGTTTAGTGCTTGCATCCTCCGGTTTGGCTGGGATTTTAGATCCCTTTAGAAGTGCGACAAAGCTCCTTACCGAATTCCGGTTCTGGTTTCCCTTCCCATGGGCAGTCTTTTTAAAGGCACAAAATTTATCATCATCATTGTTTATGTCAGATTCTTGAGTTGAAGAGCAGACTCTATCAGCGTTTTGTTCTCAGTCGTCGCCAAGAGTGAGGTCATCTGCTTCGACCTCTCTTTCCCCTTCCAACAAGTCAAGCGAAGCTAAGCGATTGCTGCCACGAAATTGCCCACGAACAAAGGTTTTTTTGCTGCTTGTAGCGGTAAGGAGGTCTCCTGCCTCCAAACTGACTTTTTTTTTTTTTTTTTTATTTTTTTTTTGCAACACCCTCGCCAGTGTTAGAGGTGCTGATAAGAGCAGACACCTCTAACACCTGGGGAGAGGCTCCATCTATTGGTGGGGAGCGTCACCTGTTGGGAAACGGGCCCAGCGTCCCATACACAGATTGGTTTTGCAGCATGAAAGGTCTTGCCTCCAAACTGACTACATCCTTCATTAAGGAAAACCAGTCAGTGTAAACCGAAGAAATCCCTGCCTAGGCGATTAGTTAAGTGAGTGGGAACTGTACCCTTGACTACATCCAAGCACGATTGCGCAGTCAGCTTCAATACTGGCGTTGCGAAAAGCTTGCTGACATGCAATTGCAGTTTATGCATGGTGCCCTGCCACTTGCTGCGCTTAAGCTCATCCAATTGTATACTTAATCTTGCTGCAACATGCGGGTCTTTATATTGCGCTACTAATATGTCCTCGAGAGTGGTAGCCGGAGTGATTTTAAGCCACTCAGATAAGTTGATCTTGGAATACCCAAATTGCATGGCTTGGACTTCAAGGAAGCCCCTTAGGACATACTCAACGTTCGTCCCCAGGATCAAGGACTGGTTCACTCTTTGAATGCCCTGTACCTCAAAGTAGACTCTCATGGAGCTGATCCAGGAATCTACGTCCTCTCCATCATATCTAGACGGCATCATCACCGCCTTCCTGTCCATGTATGGACTGCCATAGTTGGGTCCGACTATTGCTGTTGGATTCGATCCCAGGGCTGGGGCAGTTGCATTACTTCCTGCGCAGCTGCTTGTAACGACAGTGGGAACTGCACCTGTCACAGGTCCTGACTGAATCACCAAACTTAACGAAGAAGATTGAGAAGAAGGAGAGGAGTGGATGGGTGCAAAGGTAGAACAGGGAATAAAACTTGAGGTTTAGGCCTGATGCATGCTTGTCATTTGCTGCAGCTGATCGCGATGGTCTCTGGCCATTTCAGCCATTTGAGTACGCATCTGGCTCATCTCCTCGAGTAGTTGAGATTCGCACTTGGGAGTTTGTTGAGCCGATGGTAGTTCACTAGTGCACGTACATACACAACCAGTTCTTTTTTAAAGTCTGGATCAGATACATTTGGAACGTTTTTGAAAATAGCCCCAAGTTCGTCAGCGACTGTTTTCCGCCTAGCCTCTTCCGCCTTTTCCTCCTCAACCAACTCTTTCTGATAGAGGGCCTCATACAACCTCACTCGCTGCATCCATGCGAACCTTTACCATATCAGAAAGTTTGGCTGGTGCCATGTCGGAACTACTAGCTCCTTCGGTTGCCATGGCTTCTCTCGCCCTTCTCTCTTGTCCGCGCGTCTCAACGGGCATGTAGTGAATTTCAGAAAAGGAAACAAACTGAAAGTACAGAGAAGAAGATAGAACTCCTAGCCGAAGCGACAAATATTTGGACTAGAGAGCAACCAAAAAAAAACAATCAAAGAATACAATTTTTTCAGAAGAGAGTTCTGATTCCGCGTTCAAGTCCGGTCAGACTAAGTACAAGATCCCCTTGAGCCTAATTCAACTGGCATGGTCAAAGTACAACAAATCAGACTACAAGTAACATCATACAACAATGGAGAATTGAGTGGTGTATAAGGTGCAAGTCAAGCAGTGGATTGTGTGTCATCAGTCTAACAAAGCATCTCAGTCGAGATCCCCTCGGCAGCGAGCGCTCTAATAGAAAAGAAGAATATCGTATCCCAGACAAAACAAAGAGTGACACTGTGTCAACAGATTTGGGTCCAAGTAGCCCTTCTTGTTTGGGCCCGGTCCCACTGGGTCCCACTGGGTTCCAAGTAGGTCGCGACCAAGTCCCAACCAAGAAGAGTACCGCAAGGTCCTACTTTCTGCCTCTACCGTATTGAAAAACGAATTTCAACTTCAAGAGAAAACCTACAGACTATATCCGTTCAGAAATGAAACGACGAAGCACTGTAGAAAGATATGGCTTTTCAAGCAAGATACTTCATTTCTACATCCATCAGGTAAGTAAGTAGTTCGCACACCAATGCACACAACCAAGACTTCAGAGGAGTAGGAAAGAGACCCAGAAGTACCCCTGCAGGACAAACAATACCATGCACACATACATGGGCAACCCTTAGGTGCACGACACTTACCAAAGTGGCCCGGACTCTGAGATGAAGTATAACTCACCCTCCTTCCTCATGTGGTCTTCCTAACCCTATTCGCTACCTCTACACTCGTGTCCTACCATGTAGGAGGGTCTCACTTCCAACACCAGAGTGCAACGTCGGATCCCCCGCCGATGCTGAAGAACAAAATAGTAACTTCCAGTCCGTAGATGCAGAATGGCTACCTCCCTCAAAAGATCGCCTACTTTAGGGAGGCCCTCAAGTCACCAAGTGTCTCCCTTAGGTCAGATTCCAGGTGCTGGTGCCTCTCACTGTCGCCTCTCTCAACTTGTTGCATGAAGTCTTCTTGATGTGTCTCGCCACCACATACTTACTCTCAAACAACCTGGTCAGGTTCAATGCCGACCTAGCATGACCTAACCAGGTGGGGGCAGCGTCCTCAAGCCACGCTGCCCCACTTCCCACTTCGGACCAACCCTAACCCTAAGTGGTTAGCCCTTACCACTTACGTTAGGGTTAGGGTGGATAAGTCAATTCTCACCAGCCAGTAGAATCTTCTCTGATACCAATGTTATGATCCTGGCCAATTTTGAAGTACACATTCATCAGATAGTACAATGCCGTTCAATTGCAGAAAGAAATGAATGAACTTGAGAGGAAAGAGAGGGTAAGAAGAAGAAGAAGAAGAAAGAAAGAAGATTAAGATGATGTACACCAGCATARACAAATGMWAATGCTCTTCTTCTTCGCCAAACACTCTCCTCCTCCTTTACTCCTYTCTTATTYACACAAGAAATAATAGTACRATGTTGAATGGYTGAACYAGAATCAATGYCCRAATCCCTCTTCTACTGCAGGTATCACTTGAGGTCCACCATAGCCATGGCCGCCTCCCTCACTCTTCACTCTCATAGGCCGAGGCTATGGCGGACTACTCGGGCCTTGCCCTGATGTCCAAAGGACAACGCAAAGCAATTATGGTTGCTCTAGCTCAGGCTGCCATGCCTGACTCTGCCTCAAAGCTTCTTGGTGTAGCTCTACCCCAGCTGGAGTCTCCCTGTTGCAGCGCCCACCAAGGTGATGAAGATGGCTGCCACCATAGCCAGGTAAGTACCTCTGGCGCGCCCCCTTCCTCCTATCCTTCTTCCTCCTCTGTGTCCTTGCTCCTTCCCCAGTAGCGCTGCCTCATCCAGGGCTCCAACCAGTGTGTCGCCAAACTTGTACACCGGGTGAAAATTTTGGGGTCGAAGTATATAAGAAAAACTGATATGCTGCTCGTATTTTTCTCTGTCTAGAACCCCATACCCCTATAATAATAAACATAGGTAGGGCGGCCGACCGTACATAAAATAGGGCCCAATAGGGCAGATCGAGGCCTTGAGCCTCACATTTCCCTCCAAAAGGGAGGAGGTACCAGTTGCTTGGAAGGCCGAGCAGCCTAGAAGTCACCGCCCAAGAGGCGAGCAGGCCGCTATATCTCCTGGTCGGGCGAACAGCCCAGTTTCATTGTCGGTGTGCGACAGAAGGTTAACCGACCCCCAAATTTTCACCCCCATTTATAAGAAAACCAAAGGGCCATTTTAACCAGATTTCACATCAATCTATAGAGTGCACTTCTTACTAACTTATTGTTATAAAAAAAAACGAAAAGAAATAATTAAAAACATATAAAACAGCAAGTCAAAAGTGCACTTTCATGAAATTTCACCAACATTTCAATTTGTCGGTTTTCACAATTTTCACCACTCCCCAAAACAACCATCTCCAGGAACCCAACAAACACCAAACTTGACACATACACTTTTCAGGGTGGTGAAGGTTACCCTAGGGGTGAAAAGTGGGGGTACCTGTTAACCATTTGTGCCTGTCAAGTGAAGGCAGGCTGGACTCGGGGCCTACATGCCTAATTTTTGGGTCGTCACGCAACTGGGTAAATTGAGGGAGTTGCGCAGCGCCAGTTGGTTGAGAGCGCCCAGGCCCAGGCTGCCTCTTTTGAATGTAACTGAGGCAGGCCCTGGGCCAGATTCGCAACATGGACCGAACACCGGCCGCGGGCAGTTGGACACCACAGGCCCAGGGCCTGTTTCGTTTGAACTGGGGCTCAACCTCTCTCGACCTACCGGAAGCTTCTGGGCAGGGGCCCAGCGCAGCCAGGCTGCACGCAAGGCAGGCAGGCCACTTCCATTTAGGAAAGTGCCTGCCCATGCATTCGGCATTCGGGCACTGGCTGCATGCTGCACTAACGCTGGCCAACATTCACACGCTCACGGGCGAGTTGGAAGGAGCAGGCAGCCATAGCCGAGTTGCGTTGTTGTAAGCTGGATGGGACGCATAGTGGTCCTTGGGTGCAAGTGGCATCTGTGAGTTGGGGATCGAGGTTGTGAGTGATACGAGAGACATACCTGTGCTTGAGGCGAATGGCATTGGCCGAGATCTGCTCATACTTCAGGGAGCTGTTGACGTCATCAGCGGCATTGTAGATAGGATAGATAGGATCTGCCATTTATAGTTTGGGCACCGAGCGCCAGATAGGATGTCGACATTGGTTCTTTGTTGATGATGATGAGTCCACTCGAACATTGTCACTTATGAGCTTTTGCTGCACTCTTATTTGGTGCGACTCGTGATGCAATTCTGCTTTTGGTTCGAGGTCACGACTATCTAGTCTCATATGTATGATGCTGTTTGGTTTCTGAAGTTCGCTATCCCTCATTTTCCTTGCAATTTGGTAGCAGAGTTGTGGTACGGTACGCTCATCTGGCGCTTGTCTTCTGCCTATGCGGTACATGCATGCGGTCTGCTAGGCGAGTGGCCGTAGGGAGTCTGTAGTAAGGAGGGCGAAGGCAAGCAGGCGACCCAGGTGGAGAGGGGATCGCCAGGAAGGCTATGTGGTGAATATTGGGTGTTCGCAGTGTGATGAGAACTATCTGATGTGCGATCGATGCTGAGGTGGAACGACTGTGTAATGTTGGTTGTGCCGAAGCAGTGATTGGTAATCACAATTGGCATCGGGTCATCTGGTGAGGATATCTGTGGTTATGGGCATCTATTTTGAGGTACGTTGCGCCTAACCTTATCTACCCTCTTCGACAATTCTTATCGTGAGGATGTGTGTTCTGTCTTGAGAGTCCTCTCATGTGAGGAGTTGAGTGAGCTCAACCTTGAGAGTCGTTAGTGTTCACGTGGAGCATCTGGAAGGAGAGGGCGGTGCTATCTGAAGGGCCCTGGATGAAGCACTGGGTCACGGTCACCATGCCAACCCACCGGGAGTAGAGCACGCATGCTTTGCTGCTTTGTCCTTTGTCTGCTTGCTGCGCTATAGATGGGTTCTAAGGGGCAGGCCAGCCCTATGGGAAAGACGAGTATCGGGCGTCTATAAATAAGTACAGCGGGGACCTTCCATTGGCTGTGATCGTCATCCTGTTTGCGACGTTAAACAATTCCTGAGGACTTCGGGGGCCGTCCATAAAAACGCCTCTTGATCAACCGATCGGTCGGTGTAAGGCTCGCTGCATGCGAGGATAAATGTGGTGCAGGGCTGGCCAGCTCAGCAGGACTCGGGGCACAGGGGTGGGCCGTGTGCACACCTTTAGACAAGCACACTGTTCCGGATTGCTCGGGGACGTTGACGACAAGAGACATTTAGGAATAACTGAGGGAGGGGTAGATTCCAGGTGATAAGTTTTGGAAAGATTCCATCCTGCAAACAACCAATCAAATGATTCTGTTTTTATTTTGATTAGTTAGATGTACAACCATTAACATATGACAGACAACATAGTTAGAACTGTTTCCTGTTCATTGTGCTTTCTGTTTGCGAACTAGTCAAAGTCAAAATAGTTTCGTTTGTAGGAATCGGAACTTACTTGTTGGATTTTAAATCGGCCTGTGCACTACGCTGCGGTAGGCATCGGAGAGTGACCTAATGCAGATTGTGTATAGTTTTGTAGCGTATGAGCGATAGGGATACCACTAGCGAGGACGACAAGATCTTGCGATCAGCTAGACGCCCGATAGCCCACTTGGCCTTAGGACCAAAGGGTGACAGGTTACTGTTCCGCCGACTTAGGGAGAGGCAGCAGCAGCAGCGGAGAGCTAGGGCAACAGAGGCCAACAGGCGTTCGCAAGTGAAACTGTTGTTTCAACAACCATGGCAACTGCTGCGCAACAAAGTTCCTAGGCCAGCAGTTCAGGGACTCAACGGTTGCGCAAACCTTGAGTCAGTCCACTGGCATAATGGCAAGGCAGCCAATAGTGTTGACCCCTGAAGAGGTCGCCATACAGTAGGCAGCACTGCAAGAGGGACAACTACAGAAGGCTCTAGGAGAGATAAAGGTAGAGAAAGAGAAGATGATTAGAAGAAGAGCCAGGTTACAGCGGAGACAAACGGACATTCGTGAGTTAGAGGGGATGGATCTCACGCGCATGGATGATGATGTGAGGACTCTGCGTGCAGTCCTGCTAGACGTAGTAGAAATGGAGGACCACCAGACGGCTCTCTTATGGGACATTCAGCAGAGTCTGGCTGTATTGGTTGGGCGAGCGCAGGCAGCTCCATCGCTGTCCGGGCCCGGTGCCTGGCCCGTTGTACATCCTCCTCCTTTTGTCCCACCGGTGACTGGGGTATCCCCATATGTCTCTCCAGCATCGGTCCAAGCCGCTTCCCTAGGTATGCCGCTAACAGGAGGGTTCTCAGCATGTCCTAGTGTACAGGTTCCTGTACAGTCAGTGTATTCCTTACCTCCGCTGTAGGTTGTCATAACCGGGCAGCCTGCACAACCGCAGGGTACACAGCCCCAGCAGCAGCTAGTGAAACAGCCTAGTCCCCAAGGTCCACAGCCTGGAGTGGGACAGGTACCAGGACAAACCCAGTGGGTTCCAAAGACGGTCGTCGCCTCTCCCAAACCTTTTTCAGGGGACAAGAGGGGCAAAGACCTTGATACATGGTTGAGGTCAGTGCCAGTCTATGTCAAGTGTAAATTGACCTTGCCGCACGAGGAAGTGCTTGTGGCTGCCTCCTATTTAGAGGGGAGTGCAACAAGATGGTTGAGTGGTTTAGTGCAGCTACAGGGATACAGTTATAACTTCCACGCTTGAGCAGTCAACCAGAAACTGGACGACTTCCTCAAGCTAGTGGAAGATAGGTGGCATGATCCTCAGGAGGCTCAAAAGGCCACTGATGCGATCCTCACTTTGAACAATAGGCAGTTCAAGTCAGTAAGGGAGGCCACAGACGCAGTAGAGCGTCTGATCTCTGTTCCTGGAGTGCGCTACGACCCCGAGGTTTTACTCACCGCATACCTGAGATGCCTTCCTTTGCCTCTCAGGAACCAGTGCCAACATCAACATGCACAACTTCCCCTCGTTCAGCAAGAACGCCCTAGACCTAGAAGCAAAGATAGGGCATGGACATACACCCACGACGGACGGAAGGAAGAAGTCACTGCCTCCCAACTGGAAGGCGAAGGGGCGCATCATGTTCGTCGACAACGATGGTTCTACCATCGAGTTAGAAGATGACTTCCAGGCAGGTGCGGGTTCAGAGGCGGGCAGCGTAGAGGTTTCAGGGGGTGGAACAGTCGCGACCACTGTCCAGAAAGGTAAGGCGACCGGTAGACGCTGTGGAGGTTCCCGGTCTAGGAGTCAAGTTGACCCTAACGCTCCTCCATGGGAGAAAACGGGACTTAGTTAGGACGTGTGGAGAGACAGGTATACCCGACAGACTTGTATCCGTTGTGGCCAATATGGCCATAATCAGTTCAAGTGCCGTAACAAAAAGGTGACCGAAAAGATCCCACCTACGATGGGGCAGGCGTTGGGATCCTCCGCTCCCGTAGGTAGCAATGTGGCCAGCAGTTCTGGAACTGCTCCGGGAAACACGTTGGGCCAATAGGAATAGTTGTTCCTTCTAGGGTCGAGGTGGTGGACATACCCTCACCATCTCGAGAGATGGCCCAAGCTACAAGCTCCAACTTCGTCCCGCAAACACATTCGGACCCAGCGATCCTCTGCTTGTTGAATGTGTTTAAATCCTTAGAGGAGCTAGAGGAGGAATGGTCTAGATCGGACCCGCTAGCTTCTTGGATGGCCATGGCCAAAACCCCTAAGGGTGAGTTGTTCATCGGTGAGGTAGTCATCGGCGGCCGTAAGGCCGGGGCCTATTATGACACTTGCTCGACGCGGAACTTCATTAGTCGTGTGTGCGTTGAGAGGTTGCGCTTGGAGGGGCAAGTGCAGCGCTCGAGTCGACCTGTGGAGTCGACCTGTGCCAACAAACATCGGATGGTAGTCAACGACTACCTCAAAGGCATCGAGTGTCTTTTTCCGTACACGGGAGGGGAACTGAGACATTGAGTCTCGTTCCTAGTCAGCGATGATCTCCCTATGGATATCTTGTTAGGTATGTACTACCTCTCAGTTGCACAACCCCAGTTTGACTGGGACCGAAAAGTGGTCAAACACACTTTGCCCGGAGGGGGGACCGCTTGATTACGTAAGTTCAAGGCTAGTAGTCTGATCGAGTCCTACGGATGCATGTGTGCGGCCGCGTTCTACAACTATTATAAGCAACAAGCGGATGCCCGCCGCGGCTGCGGCGGAGACCATGAGCAGGAAAAAAAAAAAAAAAAAAAAAAAACGTACAAAAATAGTTGTGTACCTTCCCATGTTCCAGTGCAAGATTCATTCTGATTTTGCAAAAGAAAAGAAAAGATGATCACCACCCCCTTTGCTCCGCTACGCCTCTCCCCGACCACCTTCCCCTACTTCTTGGCCACCTTCCCGTGCCCCTCCCTTTCATCATCCTCTTCTCTTGGTGAGTTGATAGTGGTTTTACTCGTGAAGTTCCATCATCTGGATTCGAACACAGCTCCGTATTTCAACAGTTTATTGGTGTACAGACTGAGTTAGGGTCTGTGGTATATTTGGTTAGTTCTGGAGCCAGGAGCGACTGGATACGCGCCTGGACAACGAAGCAGTTTCATATTTTGTCTTTGGCCCAAGTAAGGGCAAAAAAAAAAAGTGGTGTATCTTCTCCGTTCCCATCGGGAGATTCACTCTCATTTCGAACATTTGGTGAGTTCCACGGTTGCACATGTGGTGACTCTGGTGAGTTCATTTTTTTTATTATTTTTTTTTTATAAGGGCGACTACCTCGAGATATCACCATTTAGCTGATAGTGGTTTTACTTGTGAAGTTCCACCATCTAGATTCGAACACATGTCTGCATGTCAGCACCCCACAAAATAGTCAAAAAAAAAAAAGATCTCCTGGGAGCTACTCGACGTGGCCCTAAGAACACCACAACCAGATCTCGTTGTCGTTTTGCACGAACAGCATTGACTCCACGTGGCCCTAGAGTACTACAGCCCTCGCTCCACTGCTCACCAGTTGACACGAATCTGCTTGTATAATACAGGAAGATACATGAAAAGCAAACAACAAATCTACCCAAAAAAAAAAAAAACGAACGAATGACTCTGAACTTCGC
>BFEA01000703.1:668714-678983 GCA_003427395.1 Chara braunii | reverse complement strand
CTCCCCTCTCTCTCTACGCGTATCGAAATTACATGTGGCATGCATGCAAGTTCAAGACATGGTTCATGGCAGAATTTTCTTTGCGTCGGTAATAATAAACAAACAGTTTCGTTGGCCGCTTGGCCAGCCACCGATTACGTGATCTCTCTCTCTCTCTCTCTCTCTCTCTCTCTCTCTCTCTCTCTCTCTCTCTCTCTCTCTCTCTCTCTCTCTCTCTCTCTCTCTCTCAGAGAACAACCCACGAAGAAAGGATGAGGCGAAAGGGTAGGGACGTGGAACGCGAGAGATGATGACGTGGAACGTGGACTGACGAGGAGGGTGGAAAAGGGACGACATTGTGGAACGAAAAAGGATGACGTGGAAGGAGAGGAAGGATGGATTTAGAACCGGACATATGATGACGTGGAAGGAGAAGAATAGTGGCATGAAACAGAGGATGACGGCCAGGGTGGAAAATGGAGAATGATATGGAAGGGAGGGGACAAAGCATCAGGTGGGGGGGGGGATGTTGATGTGGAACGGGAGAGGACGATGGGGAGGGATAATGGCGTGCAAGGGCGAACGACAACGACAGTAACGACGACAAGGAAGACGAAGGTCATAATCCCAAGGATGGTGATGGAGAAGGAGGACGAGGATGGACAGGGAGAATGACATGGAAGGGAGGGAGGGGAGACTCACGATGACATTGAAGGGGATGAAGGCACGATGACGTGGGAGGGAAGGGATGACCTCAAATTGGAAACGATGAGCACGGCGCAAAAAAGGGGATGACGTGGAACGGAGGGGGGAACGACAATTCATGTGCGAAGAAGAGCCGTTTAATTTTGTTTTGGACTGTCAGGGAGGATGACATCGAATTGATGGTGAAAGGACGACGTAGAAGGGGAGATGGCAGCAGGGCAGATATGAATGGCAGACATGAAAAGAATAAAAGTTCCCAGGCTGTCGAGGCAGGCCATGAAAAGAATAAAAGTTCTACACACGAGGGAGCTGGGCTTTTTTGGCTCGTCATTTTTTTTCTCTTCATGGGGAAGTGGAAAACGGGGAACACTCTTCAGCAGCTGCATTAAACTCCAAGCAGCGCAGCTCTTCGTGGTGGTTGGCTAGCGGCCATAGCTGGGGCCTTCCACCATCCTAGGTGGCAGTGCAGGGCATCAGGCCCCATGCGCTGTAAGAGAGGTTCCTCCACTGTGTGTTGTCGGGGTTTGATAGCTGCCATCGCAGCAGCTTTGACTTACCTTCTTTGAAGTGGCAGAGGTCTTCATCTTCATTGAAGTGGACGTCCTTCTTCCTCATCTTGGGAGCTGGAGCTCCTGCTGGCTGAGTGTTACCTACGCCAGGCCGGGTTGCGAGTGGTTGCTGACTGGGCGCTGGAGTCTCCTAGGGTGTTCTGGCGTATTGCAGGCTGGTGGGTTGGGCGCTGGGGCGCCATAGCTAGGGCTTGAATAGAAGGGAGGAAGAAGAAGACTCCCTGATACTTTAATGAAACTTTGTAAATAATCTGTCCGCGGACGTTGATAACGTGGTTGAGATTCTTGGAACAAGTACTCTGGATTGACTGGAGGAGGACGAGGGATTCCAGAATTGAAATTCGTTTTCCAATTCTTTGTGTACTTCGAGCTTCTGCTGTGCATATCTTCTCTCCGGTTTTGTGTGGATTTGCCTCCTTCGAGTCTACTCTGCACTTGCATGCGTGAATGGGAACATATGAATTCGTTGTGGATTGAAGCTCAATCGGGTACATAACAGTTGGTATCGGAGCTACGACCACGTGCGTTCAGCGGGCTGATTGATTAGCCAGCATCTATCAGGCCGGCGGTTGGCGGTTTGGGGCGGTGCCCTGTTATCTTCAACACTCGACGGTGGTGATAATTGCTGATTGATTGGTGTGCATCAGCAGGAAATTGTGCAATAAATAAATAAATAAAAAATCACGAGGAATGGTCTCCCAGTCTGAGCAGGCCCAAGCGTGACCAATTAGGGATGTCAACCCTAAGTGGACCGCTGGCAACCTGAGGGTTCCGCAACCCAAGTGGCAGATTAATTTCTGCGAGGCCAGCCACCGGTGTAGAGACCCAACTGCGGGGATCTTCCATTGCAGAGGAGAGTTTCAGCGAAGGTTCATCTGCGGTTCTTGATTGGAAGAGTCAGGTGTTGATCGATCCTGCGTCAGCCAGACCTTTTGCAGATCCGGTCAGAGTGGACCGGCTGGGACTTTGCCAACCAAGACAGCCGAGTGAGTTTGTTCTGGTACCTGTCCTCTTGACGTCAATTTGTCAGTCCGTCAGAGTCTGTCTGTCCGGTCTGTCAGTCTGTACTCCATCACAAGGTTAGGCTGAAGGTTGCAGTCCATCACGTACCAGTAGGGTGTCAGTGGTTGTCAGTCCCTCCTGCTCCCAGCGTGCTGTTGACTGAAGGGTTTGAGCACGCGCACAGGGCTCTGACGGACTCTGACGGACTGACAAATTGAACCGCAGACGTGTCGAGTTCCTGTATCAAGGGAAAGCAGTAGGGTGCCTGTGAGGATCTTCGGCACATCAACAGCCTTCACACCCAGGTCGTCTAGGAAAGCAACGAGCTTAGGAATACCTGTGCAATCAGACTGTTTTCCCAAATTTTAAGAGAATTCCCGCTAAGATAACAGATCCAGCGGTGGGTGCTTCTACATGAACTTCAGGTAACCAAACATAAACTGGTACCATAGGTACTTTCACTGCAAAAGATGCAAATAAAAAGCAATCCATAGCAATATTTGACGTCATTCGCTAAATTCTGCTCAGCATGCATGCAAACAGATGGCGAACACACTTTGGCACATGGCGCCCACACAAAGCTCAGAGATTAACGTGGCCAGGAACACAGCTCAGATTCAAACTTGTCCTCGTTGGCTATGGCGCAAGGCGCCAGACAAAGATTCGCACCCGATCAACTGTATCTCCAGCAACTTATTCACACACATGCACACTCACATCTGGATTACCCTGGATGTCCCGCATACACACACAAACACAACATACATACACACTCTCTACCTCTATCTTACGTGGCAGCTATGGCTGCTGTCTAACCCCTCCTACTTACTACCTCGCGGCTATGGCCGCGTCTTCCTTCTCTTAGCCCTCTTCTCCTTTGGGCACCTGCAGACCTCCGTAGCACAAGACGCTCCGACAGCTCTTCCACACAGCTCGCAGTCAGAATGAATGAATGACTTGACGCTGCCTCTTTATTTATACTTCGGATCGTTGTTGGTCTGCCCTTGGGCCCTGAACCCGCGGTGCACACAGTCCCACATGGTACTTGCTGACTAGACAAAGTGCGATCGAGACTGGGTACCGCTGACTGGGCTAGGTAGTACTAGGACTGCCCTTTGCTGAGTCAGACGCGGACTGCCTCCTAAGACCTGCGAAGAACCAGTCTACAGCTTCTAGAAGGTCGTGGGCTTGACCTTTTGGAACTGTAGCAGATACGACCTATACTACTACTATGACTCCTAAAACACAGACCTACGGGTCAAACCCCGATGACCGCACTATATACAACAGCCGGACGTATGACTTCCAGAAAACAGGTCGCGAGCTCAAACACATGGGCCAATGGGTACTGTACATGTGTGAAGGGGGGGGAGGAACTCAAAAAAAAAAACGCACTGCTCGTGAAGTCGTTTGGCAGATACTTTGCGGGTTGTATAAGAAGACAGCGTCAAAGATGTCTAGGGATCGAGCCCTGGGTACTGCATTTGTCACCGAGGTAGGTGAAAACCGTTTCACTCCCGCCGGCCTAAATTCAAGGCCCTCCGAGAATACTTCAACGCAAGATAGGACCTTTACCTTTCCTTTCTCTGTCATAGGCGTGGACTATGTCGGGAGTGGTCTCTAAAAGTTCGGTTCTTGTGAACCATCGGTCGTCCTCCGGTTCCTGACAAGCGAACCTGACTTTATATTGCTTTTCTGGATGACGTCTACCTCCGGTCCTAAACACATCCTCATCCACAACGCGATCTATGTCCTATGTGCCATCCATATCCGGCGGAATCATCGATCGACGCGACGAAAATTGCTGACTGGTGACACAAGGTAACAACTTGGACGCATGGAAGACTGGGTATGTGTGGAGGTGTGGTGGAATCTGTATTGTGTAGGAAGGTCCGTCCTCTCCACCTTTCACTTCTAGGATAGGCCACCGTCCCCTATACGCGGGTAACAACTTTTGTGAGATGTTCTCTTATGGGCCAAACTCCTTGGACTTGACCCAGACTAGGTCACCTACCTGGAACTGTGATGGCCGACGATGCTTGTTAGCTTGTTCTATCATCCGGTGTTGAGCTTTCCTCATATTGTTGGTCACCATCGTGATTTACTTTTCATGTTGTAATGCAAACTCTCTAGTTCCTAGTGGCAGTCTTTGTATTTGGTCACGATTCAGGCCGTCAAATGGCCTGCGTGGTCTAAAGGACTTGTGCAATTCGTTAAGAGTTCGACAAGGCGCTAGCTACTTTAGGGAGCATCTCATCCCAATTAATTTGATCCGGTCTAATATACATCCTGAGTATCTGCTGCAGGATCTTATTCATCTGTTCAGTCTGGCCGTTAGTCTCTGGATGACGACCAGATGACATCAACAACTTTGAGCCATAGACTCGCATAAGCTCCTGCCAATGCTGACTAGTAAACCGCATATCTCTATCACTGACTATGGATAGTGGAATTCCATGCTCCCTTACCCAGGAATCGAAAACCTTCTCTATCACTCATTCGGTACGTGCCTCAGAAGGCAAAGGAACAAAAACTGCATATTTGCTAAACAATCTACGATGACCATGACTTGGCTCTTGCCATGCCTACTCCTGACCCTAACATCCATAAAATCGACGGACACAGACTCTCTGGGTCCCGAAGGGATAGGCAGGGTCTGAGAAGACCAAATGGAGCTCGTGTTGTAGTTTTGTTCCGTTGGCACACTTTGCAACTACGGACATACTCTATGCAGTCAGCTTTCATGCCAGGCCATGTATATGCACGTGTCAGGCTGGCTGATGTCTTTTGCCAGCCTAAGTGCCTTTCTGTATCGTGGCATTCCCCTAAGATCAGACTCCGGATCTCTTCACCATTGGGAATGCAGAGCCAATCTACGACGTTTGTCTTCTCAAGCAGTAACCTGTTCGTGGTACGATAGTTAGGTTTTGCCTCGCAATAAGCGATTTTGCCCTTGAACAATTCTGGTCGGACTCTATGAAACTGCCGACCATCTCTGCTGCCAGCCGCAGATCATCGTGCTGTGCTCTTGACCTGCTGAACCACCTCTTCTTCTCTGCCCTCCTCCCCTTCGATTCTCCTCCACTCCCCCCTCCTCCCTTCCCCACTCATCCTCCTCCTTTTCCCACTGTCCACATCACGGGCTTCTTCTTCTTCTTCTTCGTCGTCGTGGTCGTTGTCGTCCTTTCTCCTCCTCCTCCTGGTCACCTTCTGACAGGAACAATTCTTTGGCCTTACTTATCAAGGACTCAACGCAATCGTGGGCATTGCGGAGAAATTTGATGGCGTAGCCCGGGCGCATGATTGCATCTTCCAGCGGATTTAGAAGGCCATACACCGTCTCTGAGAATTCCACTGATAAGCTGGACAGGTACAGGTTCTTTGGGTCTGAAAGTGAGGAGGAGGGGCGACCGCCCCATTGCCAAGCAAACCATCCTTAGCTCTGGAGGCAGGGTTCGCTCCACTAGTGTCCGGTTCCCCCACCCTCACCGTCGAATGATTGTCTAGATCAGATCGGACAAGTGCGCCCCGCCGCCTTTCTCTCCTCCTCATAATTTTGGAGCTCAGTCAGTTTCCCCCGTGTTGCACCAGCATCAAGGTGGGAACGGAAGCCCCTGTCCCGCGGCTAATGCGGGCCCAATCACTGTCCCGCCACCTAGTGCTCTCGTCTGCAGTGATCCTCCGACGGAAGATGTTATTTGGTGTTCGGAGGGATAATCCGCTGATATGTGGGCAACTTATTGCCAAACCTTCAAGCCTGCTCAGAAGGGTCACTCTTCTCCTCGTCCTCCTCGTCCTCCTCCAAGTCCTACATGACACTACAACCTTCAAAAATGGCATCGACCGAATCAACGAGGGCACCCCCCTTATTCGCAGGCTAGCAGTGCCTACATCCATGTGGCGACCAGCCACGATCATGATCCATGATGGTGAATAAGCTAGGCTTCTCATACGGGCACCGACGAGGTTGATTGTGGCCTTCACGTGGCCGATGCTCGTCAATGAACATGATGATGAGTCCGGCGTTCCATGCGAGTTAGCCAAACAGTGATAGCGCTTCGGACTACGGCATCGATGACCATCGTCGGGAACGCCGCAGTGCCGCACGCTCACCGCCGCGCCGCACGAAGATCGCTCAAATCGGTATCCCGTCGCCAAGTGTATCAAGGAGTTACTCCTCGTCCGACCCACCCAATGATGCCCAGGCTTAATCACTCCCACACTGCTCGACCACATCCACATCCATCCCCCCACCATTATCATCGCATGGCAGGATGACACGTGGCACTGTGACGCATCGGTGTTATACCCAGAAACCTCAGCTGCCCGTTCCTTCTGGGCCCTGCAGCCCCACTGGCCAGGGAACGACCTGCATGCATTGCAACCAAATGACCATCGCTGATGTGGCCTGCATGTCTGTGCAGTTCGTTTTATTGTGAAATTAACATTTTCTAGTGCCTACTCTGAGACTTTGTCTGTCTGTAGAGCCTCGCCTTTGTTTGCTCTCTCATTGTGCCACTTCTGTCCAGAGTAGTTACGAGCCAACTTGAAGGCTGTTAATTGAAGGCAGAGTTCAGTGGCGTATAAAGGGGATTTTGGATGTGGATTTGTGGGTGTTGAAAGCAGGCCGTGAGGTAACAGAGATTGGTGAGAAAACAAGGTTTAACGGGTACTGTGTACCAGGCACAGAGCGGAGGTGAAGCCCAGAAGGAGCAGAGACCAATGCGGGAATCGAGGCCGACAGATTTAAAGGCATCGCTGGAACGTGTGGAGGGCCATTTTGTTTTCGAAACAGGAAAATGGGGGTAGCAAGCTATGCGTGAGTAGCGCGTCATTTGTGAAAGAAAGAGGCCGTGAATTCGTCAGAGCGGGAGACCAGGGACCAAGTCTACTTGAGGGGTCAAGGATATGCCACATATGAGACAAAACAGTTCTGCAAGGAACGTGGCCATTGGATGGCGAGGGCCTCACCCACCCTCAATTTTGCACCCCCTAGAACCTCAAAAGACAGTGGGGTTCTGAAAAACTTGCCAAGCGACGCAAACTGCCAACATAGACTGCGGGAGCTGGCCCACAGTAAATTTGTTTGCAGATCCTAAACTCCCTTTCAACCATTTTCTAAATCCATCTGGTTAGTCCCAAGTAATTCACCCATCCCAATCTACACATGGCTTGAACATTGCCGCCAGATCCTAGTTATCAATACAGTAGATATACATATATATTCAGCCTCTCATGAATCTGCAAGGAAGATGAGCATTAGCGAACTTCAGCAATCAAACAGCATCATGCATATGAGCCCAGATAGTCTTGACCTCGAACCACAACAGACTTGCATCACGAGATACACCAAATAAGAACACACCAAGAGTTCAAAATTGRCAATGCTGAAGTAGTCCCATCATCATCAACTACGAACCAGARTTGAWATCCTRTTGGCGCTCGGYGCCCAGACTACAKGTRGCAGATCCTATCTARCCTATACTACGAAGCAGAATGATGACATCAACAGCGTTCCCGAAGTACGAGCATATGGCGACCAATGTCGCACGCTTCAGCACCAGGTATGTCTCTCGTAACACTCACAACCCCGATCCACACCGCACAGATGCCACTAGCACCCCAAGGACCACCCTGCGCTTCACCTAGCATACAGCAGCGCAGCTTGGCTATGGCTGSGTGCTCCCTCCTACTCGCCCGTGAGAGCGTGAGTGCCAGCCAGCCAGCGGATTGCGCAGCAGCGCTCACGCAGCATGCAGCCAGCACCCGAATGCCGAATGAGGAGGCAGGCCCTTCCCTATATCRAAGTGGCCTSCCTGCGTCCAGTCCAGGAAGCTTCCGSTRGGCCCCGGTAGGCAYAGGCCCAGTCACGAAGAGAGCAGGCCTTGGGCCTGAAGTGGTTGCATGCGCCCAACTGCTTTCGGCCTGTGTTTGGCCCGGTACCCGTATCCAGCCCAGGGCCTGCTTCACATTCATTTACACAGGCGGCCCAGGGCCTGGATTCATTCAACCAACTGGCGCAACGCAACTGTCTGAATTTCCCCGATGCGAGGTACCCTGAAGAATGAGGCCCGAAGGGCTTGTCGTGCCTGCCTTGACTTAGGGCGGCCGACCTTGTTGCAGATAGGGCCCTGTAGGGGCTAAGCGGGCGTAGCCTCGCATTCCCTCCTCCATATCTTCGTTAGTCCTCTGCGAAGATCAATCTTGTGCCATCTGGCGCTTCCCTTTCAATACATCCTTCTCATAGCGGGCAATGATTTGGGGAGCGGTCTGCATCAATTCCTCCCGAGTAAACCAGCGGTCCTCTTTCGGATCCGTATGATGTCTGAAGTGAACACGGAACTGCAGTTTTGGCTTTGGAGGACGTCCCCTTCCTGGAGGCTTCTGAACAGGCATCTCCCTGTGATCAACGATATCATCGATGTCGACTTCTCCGTCCATGGTTGGGGGCAGCATTGACTGACGAGAGGGAAACTGATCAGTTTCCTTGAACGCAGCGAGCTTAGAGGCGTGAAAGACAGGGTGAGTTATGAGATGACCAGGGATACGGATGACATATGATGGACCATCATGATCTGTCCCTACTACGTCTAGAACTTCCCAAGGCCCAAAGTACTGAGGCATGAGTTTGCGGGATATTCCGAACTCCTGTCCCAGTTCTGAAGACTTGACCTTGACTCTGTCCCCAACCTGGAATGTAGAAGGGCGGCGGTGTCTATTCTCAGACTCTATCATTGCTGCCTGCGCCTTCTGCATGTGTTCTACAACCTCCTGCATCTTCTGTTCATATCTATAGGCAAACTCCAAAGTGCCCGCTGTAGCAGTTGACTGGTTGTCTGGAAGTAGGAAGTCTAAGGGCAGCCTAGGCTTGAATGTCGGTTGTAGACTGTTAGGACTTGTCCCGGTAGCACTGTGTACAGCGTTGTTATATAGACTGACGACTAGAGCAAGCTTTTCGTCCCAGCCTACCTGATTGGGCTTGATGTAGTGCCTCAACAGGTGTTGCACAACGCGGTTCATTTGTTCAGCCTGGCCATTAGCTTCTGGATGATTTCCAAAAGTCATCTGCAGTTGAGTTCCTTGTTCAGCTGCAACGGCCTTCCACAATTCACTCGTAAACCTGACGTCCCTGTCACTGACAATTGACTTCGGCAGTCCAAAGTCTCTGACCCAGTTCTCTTTAAATAACCTGATCACGTACTCGGTCTTTGCTGTTTCTGGCATAGCTATTAATCTAGCAAACTTACTAAACCTATCCACGATGACAAAGATCTGTCTCATCCCACTCTTGCTGGTGACCAGCGTATCCATGAAGTCCATGGACAAACTTTCACCCGGCCTTTCCGGAATCGGAAGGGGCTTGAGCAACCCAAGAGGAGCCTGAGTACGGGGCTTGTCTCTTTGGCATACTTGACAAGTTTCCACGTACAACTGTGCATCTTTCATCATCGTGGGCCACCAGAACCGCTGCAGCAACTTGGCTGCGGTCTTTTTGTACCCAAAATGGCCGGTGGCATCATGACACTCACCTAAAAACAAACTACGCAAAGACTCGCTATTTGGAACACAAGCGTTTATTCCCTGCCTTCTCTAGGAACAGCAATCCATTGACCAACTCAAACTCGGCGGAGGTCTTCTTATCCTTCGCCTCTAGTCTGCGTATGATCTCAGACATGAACTGGTCCTGACGATAGGCTTCCACCAAAGACTGAGTAACATCGTCCGTCAGATCGAACTCAGTAATCAGCGCACCTGAGAAGTCCGGTCTGCGCGATAAGGCATCAGCAACCTTGTTGTACTCCCCTTTGAGATACTGAGGGTCAAAGTCATATTGCTCAATGACTTCGATCCATCGCTTGAGAGCATCTGAGAGTAGCGGTTGTGTTCTCATCCATCTCAGGGTCTGATGATCAGTCCGGAGGATGAAGAACCGCCCAAGGAGATAGTGTCTCCAATGGGTTAGAGCCTTGTACACCGCATAGAGTTCCTTCTCATAAGTAGACTTAGCCAACTT
>BFEA01000703.1:651362-661677 GCA_003427395.1 Chara braunii | reverse complement strand
CCCCCCCCCCCGGGAAAAAAAAAGAACCGTTCAGACTTCCGCTACAACACGAACAAATGCACCAGCCCCCCCCCCCCACCTCACCTCGACCCCACCAAAAAAAATCCCCATTCCCAGAAATGACCCATGACCCATAATAATTGACCTGTAATGACCTGTAAGAAAACCATATGAATAAAGTAAATGACCCACACCACCCCCAAAACATAAAACCGTGCATCACACCCGAAAAGGAAAAGGCCCAAAAAGATGTTGTCCACACAAACCGCACCACGACTCCCACTACCTACCGCCGGTTCTCCACCTATTAGGCTCTGGGACGACCACTATGCCGATCGGTCTGTCTAATGACAACGACTGCACCCTTTGCCTGTACCGCTAGACTCCCTGTAGACCCTGCTAAAACCTGATGACATTTCCTGAAAAGGCGTATGTGATCGTGGGTTTCGGCTGCGCATTGTGCAAAGCATAGATGAGCACATCGACAGTCAGGTAGGGATGTCTACACCTCGCCGGCGAAGATTAGACTTGACAAATTATCGAAGATTAGATAGAAGTGCCTGGAAAATGAGCAATAGTGAAATGACGGAGTTCCAGATTGCAGAATTACATTGAATGCCAGATAATCGTAAGCTGGCCAGAAAGCAGAAATGCACTGAAATCACACTGAAGGAGACCAAAGCAGCGAACTTGATTGTCAATGAGAGCCCTCTCTCACAACACCAACAATGTACTCGAAGCTCTTCCTCCCTACTGGCGCTTAGTGGCCAGACGACAATCCTACAACTACGAAGCTAGCCTACGGAATGACAAAGCAATCATTAACGTCAGCAGCAGCAGCCGAAGTACATGCAGATGTTGACCATGCAGACCTCCGCCAAGACCAGGTACGGGCAACATGCTCACCCTCGTCTTCTCCATCCACGTCCTAACACCAACCAAGGACCACCGCCTTCCCCCACAGACCGGCAAATCTCAGCCCGGCTATGGTGGGATGAGCTATGCATGCAGCACCCTCTCACTGGCGACCATGTGCTACCTCTGCACAGCACTTGCGCGCAGCACGCACGAGCCAAAGCTCCAGCAGTGCTGCCGCATGCACATGCATGTGCCCGAATGCCCTCCCTTGGCCTGGCGCTTTCCTATATGGAAAGCTTCCAGGCTCAATGCTGCCTGGACCGGGCGCCCGTGTGCCTAGTAGCTTCACTTTGGGCCAAAGTGTCTACGCCCAGGCCCATTGAGACAGTGGCATGGGACCGAATTGGTTAGGCCTGCCCAACCACCCAAGTGCAAATGTGAGGTGATCCCTGCTTCCACTTTGTTGCCAGAAGACCCTGGAAGGCTCGTGAATGTGTCTGATTTTTATGAGCAGGGCGGATGTAACCAACTGGCTCGTGGCAACTGTCTGGCGCCCACCAAGACTTTGCAAAATTGACAGATTCAGGCCTGATTGAGATTCAGAGGCCCGCTTTCACTTAGGGATGGCACATGCTTGCGGTAGGGGCCACATGCAGGTATGTCGAGGGCTTAAATCCTCACACTCCCTCTCCATTAATTCTATAGTCTTCTAAGAAGTCTTCAATCAGCAGGCTTCATCCCTTTCAGTCTTCGTTCATATCCGGAAATAACATGTGGAGCAGTCTTCATCAATTCTTCTCGTGTGAACCACCAATCTTCCTTTGGATTGACGTGATGTCTGAATTGCACACGATACTCCATCTGCGGTTTCGTGGGTCGACCTCTGCCTGGAGGCTTGGGTACAGGCATCACCTTGCGCTTGATGATATCGTCGATGTCAACGTGTCCATCCATGGTTGGGGGAAGCATAGATCTCCTTGAAGGAAACCTGTCTGTCTCAGTGAAAGGAGCGAGTTTGGAGGCATGGAAAACAGGGTGTGTGCATAGGTGACCAGGATATGAATGACATACGAAGGACCGTCTGGTTGATCTCCCACTATGTCCAGGACTTCCCACGGTCCAAAGTACTGTGGCATGAGTTTTCTCAGTATACCAAGTTCCTGTCCCAGCTCAGATGACTTAATCCAAACTCTTTAACCTACTTGGGATGCGGATGGCCATCTATGACTGTTCATGCGGATGGCCGTCTATTCCTGTTCTCAGATGCTACCATAGCATCCTTAGTTTTTCTAATCTGTTCGACAGCTTGCTGCAGCATCTGGTAATACTTGACATCGCATTCTATGCTGCCAGGTGCTGCTGTGGGCTGGTTCTCAGGCAGCAGAAAATCAAGCGCCGATCTGGGCTTCCAACCAAGATGCAGCTGGTTGGGAGTCATGCCGATAGTGCTGTGCACATTATTGTACAGGCTGGCGATGAGGGGCAACTTTTCATCCTAGTCATCCCGGTTCATTTGCTTAGCTTGGCCATTGGACTCAGGGTGGTTCCCTGGCGTCATCTGCAGTTGGGTTCCCATCTGTTGGGCTGTGCTCACTAATAAATCTGATGTCCCTGTCACTGACTATGGACTTAGGAAGATCGAAGTCACACACCCAATTATCCATAAATAGCTTTATTATATTGTCACTCCTAGTTGTCTTTGGCATCACAATTAGCCTAGAGTACTTGCTGAATCTGTCCATGGTGACGAAGATGTGCCTTTTCCCACTCTTGCTGGTTCCAAGAGTATCCATGAAGTCCATGGACACACTCTGACCAGGACCAGCAGGAATAGGCAAGGGCTTAATAAGCCCAAGCGGAGTATGCACCCTTGGTTTGTCGCGATGGCAAACCTTGCATATCTCTACATACTTCTTTGCATCATCCATCATTGTGGGTCACCAGAACTTCGTTAGCTGCTGTTTTTTTGTAGCCAAAATGGACAGTGTCGTCATGACACTCTCCTAGAAATAAATTACGCAAAGACTCTCTAGATGGAACACATAACCGTTTATTCCCGGTCTTCTCGAGGAACAACAAGCCATCAACCAGCACAAACTCGTCGGATGTGGCCTTATCCTTGGCCTCAAGTTTGCGCATGATCGTAGACATAATGGGGTCCTCTTGATAGGCTTCCACCATGGATCGAGACACATCGTCAGATATCGAACTCGGTCACTAGAGTGCCTATATAGTCCGTCCTCATAGAGAATGCATCCGCTACCCTATTGTACTCTCCCTTGAGGTGGTCCAACTTGAAGTCATACATATCTATGACTTCAATCCACCGCTTCAGAGCATCAGATAGAGTAGGTTGCGTCTTGATCCAGCGAAGAGTCTCATGGTCAGACCTCACATAGAAGAAGCTGCCAAGGAGGTATTACCTCCAGTGAGTCAACGCTTTGTACAGGGCATAAAACTCACACTCGTAGGTGGACTTAGCTAGCTTTTGAGACGGCATCTCTTGCTCATGTACTCGATCAAGCTCAACTTTTTCCCCTCCTGCTGCGCAAGGACCACACCAATGCCATATTGACTAGCATCCGTGGTCACCACGAAAGGCTTCTTAGGATCCGGAAGTTTCAAGACTTCATGGTGCGTGAGGGCATACTTCAATCTCTTGAAGGTTGCCTCACACTCATTTGTCCACTCCCATGGGGTGTCAAGGCGTGTGAGGTTCGTTAGTGGGGAAGCTCTAGTATTATAATTCTTCACAAACGACTGATAATAGCCCGTCATCCCCCAAAACGACCTCACCTCAGTCACAGACTGAGGTCTAGGCCAGTCACGTATGCTGGCCACCATAGCATTATCCGGTCTGAATCCCTCCGGGGAAATCTCGTGACCCAGGTACAAGATCTTGGTGCGACCAAATTTGCATTTCTCCAAGTTGATCTTATAGTGGTGCTGCCCCACGAGACCTAGCACGATCTCAACATGCTTAGCGTGCTCCTCGACAGTCCTACGAAAGATAAGGATATCATCGAGGTACACGATGATACACTTGTCTAAGTAGTCATGAAAGATCCTATTCATAGCGTGTTGGAACGTCCCAGGAGCATTGCATAAACTGGAAGGCATCACCACAAACTTGTATAGGCTGTACTTGGTCTGAAGGCTTTTTTGTGTTGATCCTCAGGTCAAATTGCAATATGATGGTATTCGGACTTGAAAACTATCTTTGTGAAGTACCGACAGCCCTGCACTCGATTTAAAAGGTCATCGATGCGTAGTAGGGGCTCTGCGTTCTTAACGGTGATGGCATCGAGGCCCCTATAGTCAACGCATATCCTAAGGGTACCCCCCTTCTTAGGAACGAATAGGACTGGTGCGTCATAAGGGGAGTTACTTGGCTGGATCCAACCCTTCTCTGTGAGCTCCTTGAGCTGCCGGCGGAGCTTATCTAATTTCACAGGAGACATCCTATAAATCCGCCCTCTAAGCACTTTGCTACCAGGAGCGACTTCAATAGCATGGACTACCTCCCTCTTGACTAGCCTCTACGCTCCTCGAAAAGGTTTGGATATCTAGCAACGTTTTCATCTATCTCTTGGGAGTGTTTTAACGGCCTCGCCTTTCTCAAAGACAAAGACTAAGTACATACCCTCTTCATTTTGCTTGTAATAGTTAAAGAAAGTTGATGCGCACATGCAGCCATAGGTCTCGAGTCTGCTAGCCTTGTGTTTCTGCAGACTAACGATCCTTCCATCTGACAACTTGATAACACCACCTTCCTATCCCAGTCAAACTTAGGTTTTGCTACTTCGAGGTAGTGCATACCAAACGAGTTCAACAACATGTCAAATGGAAGTTCATCGTTGACCAGGAACGAGATTTTGTGTCTCAGTTGCCCTCCTCGACAGGAGAAGGTACAAACTACATCCTTGAGATAGTCTGTAACAACCATGAAGTGCTTGTTGGCTAAGGTGGACGCTGCAGATCTGCTAAGCCGCAACACTTGGTCCCCTAAGCGTAGCCTCTCCACACAAGCACGATTGATGAAATTCCACGTAGAGCCAATGTTTGTGAAGGCTCCTACCTTACGACCACCTACATTGACTTCTACCACAAAATGTTCACCCCTGGGACCTCTACTCATCATCACCCAGGAGTCACGTGGGTCCTTCTCTATCCACTCTTTGTCTAACTCCTCTAAGGACTCGAACACATTCATCATACAAAGTAAAGATTGGTCCCGGATCTGTATGCGAGGCGATATGGGGGTCAATAACTTCGACCAACATCTGAAGTGAAGAGGGTGAGGCCACAACTTCAGCATGGGTAGGAGCAACTATAACTCCTACTGGCCTGATGTGTTTCTTCAGGGAACTGCTCGCAGAGGCACCACCCGAAGTAGGTGGTCCCACATCCACAATTGAGGATGCTACCTTCGTTGTGACTCACTTACTCTTGGAACGGGCCATTGTATGGCCATACTGACCACAATTAAGGCACGTGCCTCAAGCAATGCGGTCCAGCCACACATCGTACTTCAATCCAAGTTTCACCCATATGGGTGGTCCTTGTTATGCTTGACCCTTGGGCCGACTGCCAAGCCCCTGTCTACCTCTGTCTCTTCCCCAAGGTTAGAGAAATCTTCAACCTCAGTCACGTTGCCATCATGGTCAATGAACATGGGATTGCCTTTCTTCTTCTAATCTTGGGGGATCTTCTTCGTCCTCCCATCTCCAACCATTTGCTGCTCATTCCCAAGTCTGGCCTCAATGTCTAGGGCCTTCTTACTAGAAGAAAGGAAATCGTGTACATTGATGGAGGCCTCATCAACCAACTTATTTTTGACGTCTGTGGGCAGACATCGCAAGTAAGTGGTTATGAGGACCTGTGGATCATATTGCACGCCTGGGACAACGATCAGCTGCTCTACAGCGTTAGTAACCACGTTTATATTCTTGTACCTTCTTGATCCTAGATTTGCCAGTGAGTCGGTGACCTTCTGTGCCTCCTGCAGGTCATGCCACCTTTCCTGAACTAACTGTACAAACTCCTCCAAAGTCTGGGTTTGTGCCCAGCCATCGAAGTTCTGATTGTACCTCTGCTGCTATACTAACCCATCTAACCATTTAGCTGCAGATCCCTCTAAGAAGGATGCAGCGACGATCACCTCTTCCTCGGGCCTTGTGAGCTTGTGCGTCACATACGTTAGTACTGTCCTGAACCATGTGTTGAGGCTGTCCTCCTTTTCTTGTTGCCAGAAAAAAGGTTTAGGAGTGAGCAACAGTATCTTTGGCATCCATTGCGGCATCTGCCTAGATGCCTGTGCCTGCTGCACCGGTTGAGCTACCGGTGGAACAGGCTTCTGCGGCGGCTGCACCTACTGCTGCTGCAACACCTGTTGCAAAGGCTGCCGGACATGCAGCTGCCCTGTAGCTGCTGCCGCTGAACGGGGGACCGAAGAAGATGGTCCCGGAGTCTGCCCACTAACACCTGCTAATGTACCACCTAGTGGACCAATACCAAACTGTGGGCCGAAGGGACCTCTCATTGGCGGTTGTGACATGGACGGTCCAGCCACTGCTGCCGGAGCTACAGTAGGTTGCCCATGCCTAGCCATGGGCCTAGGCGGTTGTAGTGCAGCCATGATCTGGTTCTGGCTAACTATCAGAGTGGCCAACATCTCCTGCTGCACGGCCTGTACTTCGGCCACACTTAAGAGACTGCGCTGAAGGGACCTCAGTCACCTCACAGTAGGATCAAGTGCTGACTCATCAATAGCTTCCAGCCTACTTAGCGCCTTCCCCCTAGCCTCTAGTCTAGCTTTCCTTCTTCTAGCTTTCTCCCTCCTATCCTCTACATCCTGCAACTGGCGCTGTAGCTCTGCATGAAGGGTGTTCGTTTCCTGGATCTCGTAATCCTCCTCTGACATGGGTTGCTGCTGGCTGGCCTGTGAGCCAGCAAACCGACTAGTGAAAGGCCCGGACATACCCTTACTCACACCTGATGAAGAGGCCTTTGAAGAGGCCTGGGACATTGCAGAGGAGGTAGCCATTGCTACCTCCACTTCAGCTCTAGCATCTGCTGCTGCTGCAGCTGCTAATGCTCTCTCTGCGATGGTTGCTGCCTCCTGTGCCCTCTGAAAGCATCTCCTCCTCTCAGCTTCTCTCTGCAGTCTCCTTTCCTCTCCTGGGTATCTTCCAGAGAGTGGTCGGCCGATGCAGTGCCTGTCTACTGGTAAGCCTCTCATCATACTTGTCTAGTCTCTCAACCTCTGTGTCATCTTCACTCATAAGCTATGCGTGGAATGAAATCTGCACTAATGCCCTCGTGGGGACCTACCGCAGCATGGCATCCAACCGATTCTTAAAATAATAAAAATAAAATAATTATTCAGTCCAGATATCTCAGAAAGTAGTCAAGCAGTAACAGCAGATAAGTTCAGATCCCTACAAACAAATCTACTATTTATGACTAGTCTCGAACATATTGCGATGCAGCAAAGAATAGAATACTACTCTACCTGCAACAGTCTACCAGTTGTCAGCAGTGTCCGTAACAATGAACTAATCAAAAGTAAAATTAAAATCATTTGTTGGAATGTATGCTGAATGGAAATATCGCAGAAAATGACAATCGAGCAGTTAACTGGAACCCACCCTCCCCCTCAATCTTTCTTGAGTTGTCACTTAGTGTCAACGTCCTGAAAGCTCTGGTTGAGCAGCGTGTCTAAAGGTGTGCACACGGCCCACCCCTGTGCCTCAGGTAAATGCAAGACCGGCCAGCCCGTCCATACTACTTTTTTACTCGCGTACAGTGTGAGTTGTGTATCCCTACCGGAGTCTCTTTATAGATGGTCCGGTACTCGTCTCTCCCGCATAGGCCTGTCCTGCCCAACACAACCTCTACAGCGCAGCAAAGCAGACGAAAGGACTCAGCAGCAAAGCATGTGTGCTCTACTCCCAGTGGATTGGCATGGTGACCGTGACCCAAGTGCTTCATCCAGGGCCCTTCAGAGGCAACGCTCGTCTCCGACCAGCATGCTCCCCAGGAAGAATGTGGACTCTCAAGGTTGAGGTGTCGTGTCTTAAATGCCATGTCAGCAAGCTCTCGTCATCCAGCTTACACCCCAATGTCGCCACATGGCCTTCCAGACACGCCCACACGACACTGGGCCGCCTACAATTCCAGCGGACAAGCCTTATCACTGCCCATCGTACCACGAATAAGCACTGATGCAAAATCACATTGAATGCCAGGTAATCGTAAGCTGTCCGGAAAGCAGAAATGCACTGAATCACACTGAAGGAGGACCAAAGCAGCGAACTCAATTGTCAATAAGAGCCCTCTCTCGCCACCACCAACGATGTACTCGAAGCTCTTCCTCCCTATTGGCGCTCAGCGCTGAGACTACAATCCTATAGTTATGAAGCTAGCCTACGAAATGACAAAGCAACCGGTTGACGTCAGCAGCAGCAACCGATGTACATGCAGATGTCGACCATGCAGACCTCCACCAAGACCCGGTACGTGCTCTCATGTCACTCTCTACTCGCCCTCAACATGCTCACCCTCGTATTCCTCATCCACGTCCTAACACCAACCAAAACGCCGACCCCTGCTGACCAACCAAGCTCAGCTCGGCTATGGTGGGCTGGGCTATGGCGCTGCCTGCTTGAAGCGCCCTCTCACTAGTGACCGCACACTACCTCTGCACAGCGCTTGCACGCAGAACGCACGAGCCAAAGCTCCAGCAGTGTTGCCGCATGCACATGCATGTGCCCGAATGTCATCCCTTGGCCTGGCACTTTCCTATATGGAAAGCAGCCAGGCTCGATGCTGCCTGGGCCAGGCGCGCGTGTGGCCAGTAGCTTCACTTTGGGCCAAAGTGTCTACGCCCAGGCCCATTCAGACAATGGCCTGGGACCAAATTGGTTAGGCCCGCTCAGCCACCCAAGCGAAAACACGAGGTGATCCCTGCTTCCACTGTGTTGCCAGAAGAACCTAGAAGGCTCGTGAATGGTTCTGATTTTTAGGAGCAGGGCGGATGTAACCAACTGGCGCGTGGCAACTGTCTGGCGCCCACCAAGACTTTGCAGAATTGACAGATTCAGGCCTGATTGAGATTCGGGGGCCCGCCTTCACTTAGGGTGGGCACATGCTTGCCGTGGGGGCCACATGCAGGTATGCCGAGGGCTTGAAATCCTCGCAGAAGAACGCATAGATGGCTAATTATCGTGGCGGCCTTCGGCCAGCTTACTCGCGAGGTGGGAAATAGCGCAACACTGGTGCCATTTTTGAACCTCGGACGTTTATCCAAAACATTATTCAATGCAGTCATGGCAGATGCGCTTGAGCGGGCGAATGATTTGTTCGGAAGTTCATTGAAATTATTATCCGATTACAGTCATGGCAGATGGATTTGAGCTGGTGAATGATTTGCTTGTGTCCGCCCATGCTATTTGGGCGTGAATCAAAGCAGATGTACGTCTGACATGGTCGTTTTCTTTTTTTTTCTAAAGTTGTTGTCCTAAATTTACTTACTTTTAACTAAAGGTGAATCTCTTCATCCTAGCCTGGCAGCTGAAGAGGTGGAGTGGGAGAGTGTGCGAAATGGCTGGGTCTTAAGCAATGGCGGGGTTCTCTACGATTCGATAAAGGGTCATTTCTATTGTGTTCAGGGTGTACGCCTCTGAGGACATCCGGGAGGATCATGCATTGACATGTGCAATGAACCCAAGTTGTGGATACAATGTCGACACTGAAAGCCAAGATTATCGAACCAATGATAGATCTTCAACGACAATAGTATCCAGTAAGAAAGTGGGGGGTGAGATAATCATACACGGACGAAGAGAGGTGGGGGAGATTAGACAAGGGAGAGGGATAAGGCCCACTCCTTCTCCRGGCTCCTCCTAYGACAGCAACCCCACATCAGYAATGATCTGAATACAAATTAGAGACTCAGCCTCCGGGTGCCACGTGACACCGATCAATACATTAATTAGCGCTGGAGCCTCGTCGTCATGAAGACATCAGGTACGTATTCACAACACCTCACAAGTCCTGATCTCATCCCGAATAGTCACACGACCCCTCCTTGAAGTAACGAAGCCGATGATCAATAGCCGGTCGTAAGGATCCGACAGTACGACACGTGGCAACGCCACGTCAGCAGCAATACGTGGCGACTGCCACGTCAGCAGATCAGAGACAGTCGCCAGCCAGATAGCAAGCCAGCCAGCGGTAACTCACCATGTCATCAAATGCCGACCTTCCTCCAGTCTCGCAGCGTCAAACCAAGGCTGCGAGAGTCAGGCGCTGAAAACARCGTCAACGCAAGACAGCCAGAATCCCCAAAGTCAAGGAGCGAATGCTCTTATAGTGTTGACTCGGGGTCTGATCCCCGGTAGTATCCAACCTCAGCCGTCCAGATCTCCCTGCCTGGAGGGTCTGGATAGATCTG
>BFEA01000703.1:582692-594403 GCA_003427395.1 Chara braunii | reverse complement strand
CGAAAATGCCAAAGGGAAATCGGCCCACTGTCTGAATCTGGCCGCAGGCCTTGATGAAGGAGGCGCAACTGCATTGCCCCAGGGCCCAACTGTATTAGGCTGGGTTCAGCCTCTGGGTCCCGGTCACAGGCTGAAGGGAGGCCGCCCACACGCTGCACTGGCATATAGGCAAGCAGGGCGAGTGGGCAGGGATCTTGGCCAATGCTGGCATTGCGGGCACGCTGCGCGGATGCATGTGTGCTGCGCTGTGCAGAGCTGCGTTGCGCTAAGGTCAAGCAGGCTAGCACTAGGCGGTAGGGCGCTGCCTGCATGCAGGGCACTGGCGGCCATAGCCGGGCCGCATGAGGGTGCAGGAGAGGTGAAGGGCGAAGGTGGTTCTTCGGAGGTGAAGGGCGTTGTGTGGGTAACAGGGAAGAGTGTGGGTGAAGAGGACAYGTACCTAGTGGAGGTGGAGGTCGRCATTGGTGTTGACATCATCAMTCGCTRGTAGTCAAGTTGTCTGGTTGCTTTCMTAGCTGTAGTTGTAGGATAGGCTGTAGAGTAGATAGGGCGCCTGGCGCCATTCACAAGAGAGAGCTACATTTGGGTTATGTTGTTGGTGTTGCCCTGTTGGGCATGGACATTGACTCACGATTCTTCTGTATCATTCTCAATTGGATGGTTACTCGGTTCCATTGTGCTATCTGCTTTGGCTTTGACTACTTGGACTTCAGTGTGATATTGCATTTTGGATTTCTTTGCTTCGTCCATACTCATGTTCCTTGCACCATAGTTTATGACAGCACTTACAACCTCTCCAACCCCTCTCTCTCTCTCACATAAACACGCACTCACATAGCGAACATCATAACATACTCTTGCTCATGCCATTCTTTGTCTGTGGCTTTTTGCACATTGTTTGAGTTCTTGTGTTTCGTCTTTTTGTTTGCGCTTTTTTTTCTTGTGTAATGAGCCGCCATAACACAGACTGAGAACACTGCTGATTTTTGAAGTTCTGCCGATGGAATGGATGCCTTGCTGAGATTCCCGCATTCTCCTGTGTTTTCTAAGTCTGTATGTGTGCATGCCTGTTGACTTGCATGCCTGTCTGAGTGCTTGTCGGCATGACTGTAAGTGTGACCCGCAAGGGTACTTGCTTGTTTGGCAGGCCCGTAGGGCCAGTACTTACCTGTGGCCGTGGCATTGAGGGTTGCAGCAGGGGAAAACACTCAAGTGGTGGAGCCAGAGGCCCGGGGCCCTTGGAGTGGCGGAAAAACACTCAAGTAGCAGGTAGGCCGGTACCACACCCAGTGGCAGTAGATGTGCCGGGTACTCGAGGCCGAGCAGAAGAAGACAAAGTTGGCATTTTTAGAGGCTCAGTAGCGGTAGGCTAGGTCTAGGTCGGTACCAGTCCATCCAGTCTGAGTCTAGAGCCTGTACGGGCAATATCAGAGTCTGCAATGATGTTTCCCTCCGAAAGGGAGGAGGTACCGGTTGNCATCCAGTCTGAGTCTAGAGCCTGTACGGGCAATATCAGAGTCTGCAATGATGTTTCCCTCCGAAAGGGAGGAGGTACCGGTTGCTTGGGAGGCCTAGCGGCCTGAAGTCACTGCCCAGGAGGCAAGCAGGCCGCTATATCAAGAGGCCGAGGGAAGAGCTCGGCCTCATTCTTTAGTGTGCGAGTTGGGCGTCACGCTGCTGGAGCACCTGCTGGAGCACCGGTTGGAAGAGCGCTGGTTGATACAGCGCTGCTAAGAGGAAGAAGCCGGGAGCTTCCACCTTGGCTATGGTGGAGCTCTACCGGTAGGAGGAGGAGGGAGAAGGGGACCAAGGAGGAGAGTGGCGAGGTACTCACCTGGCTATGGTGGACACCATCTTCATCACCTTGTTAGGCGCTGCATCTGGAAGGCCCCCGTTGGGGTAGTGCCGCACCAAGGAAGCTCGGGGCAGAGACAGGCATGGCGGCCWAGTGAGCAGCGGCATAGCTGCTTTGCGTTGTCCTTTGCATAGGGAGGCAGCGTCATAGCTGCTTTGGGTTGTCCTTTGGACAGGAGGGTAGAGCCCTCAGTCCTCCGCCATAGCCTCGGCCTGCATGTAGAGGAAGAGGAAGGGTGGCCATGGCTATGGTAGACCTCATGTTGTGCCTGCAGTCGAAGTGGTATTCAGACATTGACTCTGGTTCAGCCATTCAACATTATTATTGTTATTTCTTGTTTGAACAAGAGGGGAGGAGACAAGGAGGAGATTGGTTGGCGAAGAAGAAGAGCCTTGTCATCGGCCTATGCTGGAGTACATCATCTTCTTCTTCTTTCTTACTTCTTCTTCTTTTGTACTTCTTCTTCTTTCTTACTTCTTCTTCTTCTTCTTTCCCTCTCTCTACTCTCAAGTTCATTCATTTCTTTTTGCAATTGGACGACATTGTACTTTCTAATGAATGTATGCTTCGAAATTGGCCAGGATCGTAACATTGGTATCAGAGCGAATTGTACTTGCTGGCGAGAGTTGGCTTTGCCGCCATAAGCCTAACCTAAGTGGTAAGGGCTAACCACTTAGGGTTAGGGCTGGAAGTTAGGGTTAAGTAGGGCAGCGTGGTGAAGGGAAGCTGCTCCCACCTGGCAGGGCCATGTAGGGTCGACATCAGACCCGACCAAGTAGCTTGCTTGCATGTTTGTGGTGGCAAGACACAAGGTGGGACTTCATGATGCAATTTGAGAGAGGCGACAGTGAAGGGCACCTACAATTGGAATCTGGACGTCAAGGAAAACGAGGAGTGACTTTAGGGCTCCCCTCAAGTTAGCCGAGCTTGAGGGTGGCAGCCATATCTGCACCTACGGACTGCAAGTTGCGACTTTGATCTTCAACATCGATGGGGGATCCGGCTTTGTACCTTGGGGTAGATGTTGACCATCTTAGATGATAGGACACTAGTGTAGAGGAAGCTAATTGGGTCAGGAGGACTATGTGAGAGGGGGGTGAGTTCTTTCATCTCAAGAGCCCAGGCGAGCTTGAGGGTGGCAGCCATATCTGCACCTACGGACTACAAGTTGCTACTTTGATTTTCAACATCGACGGGGGATCCGGCTTTGTACCTTGGGGTAGATAATGACCCTCCTAGATGATAGGACACTAGTGTAGAGGATGCTAATTGGGTCAGGAGGACTATCTGAGAGGGGGATGAGTTCTTTCATCTCAAGAGTCCGACCACTCAGGTAAGTGTCGTGCCGCCAGGGTGCCCATGTGTGTGTGCATGGAATTGACTGCCTGTTGGGGTATTCTGGGTTTTCCTTCCATCCTCCATAGTTTTGATTGTGTGTGACTTTTGTCGACTACTTACTCGCCTGATGAGTGAATGGATGGAGTATCTTGTGTGCCATGCCATATCTTTCTACAATGCTTTGTCTATTTCATTCTGAACGGCTGTAGTCTATAGGTTCTTTCTAGGGCTAAATTTCGTTTTTCAATTTGGTAGGGACAGAGAATAGGTCTTTGTGAAACTCTTGTTGGTTGGGACCCGGTTCTGATTCCACTGGGACCATTTGGGACTCAGTGGGACCGGGCCCAAACAAGAAGGGCCTCTAAGGCCCAAATTTGTTGACGTCAGTTATATTGCTCTATCTGATTGGGACTCGGGATTCATGCTTTTGGACCAAGACACTCGCTGCTGAGGGGATCTCAGCTGAGACGTTCTTAACGGACTTTACCGCACCCGCCGCCTGACTCGCACCTTGGACACCACTCAATTCTCTCTTGCATTACGTGGTACACTTTTGAATCTGATTTGCCGTGTCTTCATGGAGTTGAGTTCGACTAGGCTTGAGAGGACCCCATACGTAGTCGGTCCAGACTGTGTGGCGGAATCAGATCTCTCTGATCTTTATTTTTTTGTTGTTTTGACTGCTCTCCAGTCCAAATGAATTGCCGCTCCGACAAGAAGTTCTACCTTCTCTTCTAACTGCTTTCAAGAATGTTTCTTTCATTGGGTTCGTTAAATGCCTGCGTCTACACGATCGCAAACAAGAGAGAGAGAGAGAGAGAGAGAGAGAGAGAGAGAGAGAGAGAGAGAGAGAGAGAGAGAGAGAGAGAGAGAGAGAGAAGAGAGAAGTTTTTGAGCGTTGCTCTTGAGGGAGTGAGGAGAGCGAAGAGGAGTGTTCGTCCCAGAAGTGTGAGGAATTACGGACCTCTCTTGAGAGACTTATTGACTCCCTTGTCCTCCATCATGGCATCTGCAGCAGAATGGAAGCTGCAAATGGACGTTGCCCCTGAGGCAGAAAAAGTGCAGTACCTGTTCTTCTATGAGAAAGCATTGAAAAGGGAAGAGGAAGATAAGGAGAAGGAGAGGGAAGATAAAGTGAAGGCTCATGAAGTTGTCTTCAGTACCGTGCCCGCCTTAACTGATGCTGAGGTGGAAGAGAAGATTGTCCCACTCCTCAGGGCCTTAGTAGAAGTCCAGGCTGTTGAAGACTGTACTGGCCAAGCCGCAAAGGTGTTCAACGAACTCAAGAAGTTGTGCAAGGATATGGTCCTGATGGCGCGGCAGCATTGTGACCAGCTGCAACTGTTTGCTAACTTGCAGCCGGCCCAAAGTGTCCTTTCGTCTGCTTACCCTGCTTCCAGTACTGCATGTCAATCCGTTCTTGCCCCATTAACCGTGTCTTCTTCTTCTTCTTCTTCTTCTTCTTCTTCTTCTTCTTCTTCTTCTTTGAGTGTGGCCAACAACCTATCCGGATCTGCAGCAGGTCCAGACCCCGTTGTTGTTGCTGCTGCTGCTGCAGCGGCAAGTGGCAGTGCAGGGCATTCTGGAACTATTGCAGCCCCTAATTCGGACCCAGCAACCATTGGTCCTAGCTGCAGCTTTCCTTTCATGGATAGAAAGGAGGCACAAATTTCGTCTAAATACGACGAAAAGGACGACATTGAATCCTGGATCAGCTCTATGCGATCCTACTTTGATGTGTTGGGGACACTCTCGGTTACTCAGTCGTCGGTCCTAGGGACCAATGTGAAACCTGCCATAAGGGGTTTCTTAGAAATCCAAGTTGTACAAGCAGGCTATAAAAGAATAGTCTTGAACAAATGGCTGAAGGCCACGCCTGTAGCCACACTCGAGGAACTCTTGATCAAACAATATGCTGATCCACATGTTGCAGCCAAAGCTAGACTTAAGCTTGACAAGCTCAAGCACAGCAAGTGGACCGACACCATGCATAGTCTGCAACAGTATGTTAGTAAACTCTTTGCTACTTCGGATCTGGAGATTACTGCGCAGTCTTGCTTGGATGTGATGAAAGGTATGGTCCCTTCCACTGTGACACATCGCCGGGGGCTCATACTCACAACGCATACAAATTGGCTTACCCTCATGCGGGATTTCGTCAAGCTGGAGGCACAGGACCTCCCGGGTGGATCAGGTGGCAAAAAGACCAGCGGCCGCAAACGGTTTCCGGGCAGCAACCATTTTGCAGCGCACGATCTACTTGAGGATGATGAGGAGACCTTCGCAGAGGATCCTTCTCTTGATGACGATCAAGAGCAAGGTTGCGAGGCATCTTGCTCTTCGTCAACCCATGAGTCTGAGTATGTAAATGACGATCAATCTATGAATGCCTTCAAGAAGACTGCCTTCAAAAGCAAGGGACCAAGGACCACAGTGAATAACAATACTAACACTATTCTCCTTCCCAAGGGAGCGAAGATTCCACCCAAACCGAAAGATCCTGCCAGATCTCCGTATCAGTGAAAGTGAGTGGAAACACAGGGTGAAGAAAGGGGTTTGCCTGCATTGCACCAAACCAGGACACTAAGTCGAACATTGCTTCAGATTGCAGCAGGGAAACCAGCAAAGGGGGTAGAGACATCGTCAACACACTCTACAAACGGAGAGGCTGAACAAGTAAGTGGAAATCCTTCCCCGGATTTTGATCCCACTCAACAAACCTCTCTTGAGACCCCATCTGATACTGATTCCGAGGCTAAGAAAGTGCACATCCTATACAAGGAGCCTTGGGTGGAGTCGGAAGAAATTGACTTTCATGCTCTCTTGACGCGTTGGGCTCACATGAAGCAAGAACGCGTGTCTTCAAACTCCGCATTAACAGCCATTACATTCGTGCATTGGCTGATTGTGGCACAACCGCCAACTACTTCTCACCGCACGACATTCGTAAGGCACGCTTGGGAATGAAACAAGTGACCTTGCAGAATCCTTGCCGAGCCCAAGTGGGCAGCCAAGAGGTTGTCACATCTACGCATGCGGTCAAAGGTGTGCGTACTACCTTTGACGCAGACTGCACAATCACACATGAATTGAACTTCTATGTCCTTGATCAGTGCCCCTTCGACGCGGTTATTGGCTTGGGCTGGTTGCAGGCCCAATGTGAAAGAACCACGTGGAAGGACTCACAATTCGTGATCAAAGATGCCATGGGAATTGAGCGTTCAGTCCTCTTGGATGAGCCGCACGAGTCCCAAGTAATTTTTCTCAATGCAATGCAATTCTACAAAAAGTGGTGCAGGCGCAAAGTTGATGAGCAAATGTATATAGCCTTTGTTAGGCCTGCTCATGTTCCTTTTATTTTTGTTGTACATAATGATTCTACTCTGCATGTCGTTTCTACTTCTAATGCAAATACTTCTACCTCTACTAAGTCTACTTCTAGTCCAAACGACTCTGCTTCAAATTCCGTTGTTTTGGTGGCACCTATGCAATCCGGTATGCTTGCACCTGAAAGTGATGATCCACCTCCGGAAGTCCCATCAGTTTTCCACAACCTTCTCAACCGATTGAAGTCTTGGTCGAACCGCATGGAGTCCCCGTGCATCTGGTCCGACACAAGATCGAGTTGATAGAAGGTAGCACTCCTCCAAAAGGTTGTGTCTATCGAATGGGCTCAGGCGAATTGGAAGAGTTGCGAAGACAGATCGATGACATGATTGGGAAGGGATGGATCAAGCCAAGCGAATCTGAATTCGCGGACTGAATTGAATAACAAGAAAGAATGCATACCCTTCGCCGCGTATTGATGATCTGCTTGATGCTGCAGGTGAATGCAAGGTCTTCAGCAAGATTGATCTCAAGTCTGGCTACCACCAGATTGAAGTCGACCGTGCAGACCAGCATAAAACTGCATTCAAAACTCGCGATGGGCTGTACGAGTTTACCGTCATGCCCTTCGCCCTCACGAATGCACCGACCACCTTTCAAAGTCTCATGGATAAGGTGTTCGACAATCAGATCAATCGATTTGTTGTTGTTTATTTGTGTGACATACTAATCTTCAGCAAGTCGATGGAGGAGCACATGGGACACCTTGAGGAAGTGTTGCAGATCCTCAAGGATGTGCAACTCCATCTCAACTTGGAGAAATCTGAGTTTGGGAGGGACAATGCCATCTAGCTTGGACATTGGTTGTCTGCCGCAGGCCTAGAGCCCGAGGCAACCAAAGTTGAGGTCATCCGTGAATGGCCTCAACCGACAAATGTCCGTGAGCTGCGTTCTTTTCTTGGTCTTGCGTCATACTACCGTAAGTTTGTACCCAGATTCTCTATCATTGCCCGACCCCTGTCCAGATTGACCAACAAGAATGTGTCCTACACATGCGATGGGGAATGCACAACAACCTTTCAAGCATTGAAGGAGGTTTTGGCGAGTCATCCGGTGTTCCGCATTGCAGATCCCGAACTTACGTTTGTAGTAACTACGGATGCAAGCTTGTATGGGATTGGTGCAGTGCTGCAACGATATGATGGCGACGGCTTACGTGCGCTCGAATTTTACAGCAAACTCATGCCCAGTCACAAGGTAGCTGCCTCCACTTACATGTGAGAATTGTATGCCTTGAGAGAGGCATTAGATCATTGGAAACACTACCTCTTGGGTCGCCATTTCAAAGTGTTCTCAGACCACGAGACTTTGAAATGGATTCAGACACAGAATAATCCATCAACTACATTGACCCGTTGGCTGCATGAGATTGTTGTGTATGATTTCGAATTTAGGCACAAGAAAGGCTGTTACAATCGCGTTGCGGATGCTTTGTCTCGCCACCCTGAGTACATGACTTATCTTGTGGGCTCCTATGATCTCGGTAAGAACTTGAAGGAGAAACTAGTTGAGCATACTGCCAAGGACCCGGAATTCAGTCCCATCCTTGAGCAGATCCAAGCTGACCCTAGCGGTCAGCCTGATTTCCATGAGTGCAAAGGTTTGCTCTCCCGACGTAACGGGAAGTACGACGGACTGTGTGTACCCAACCATGAGCCTATCCTCACCCACTTCTTGGACTTGGCTCATGGCCGGAGTGGGCACTTCGGTTTTGAAAAGACATACGGAAGTCTGTTGCAAAAGTTTGTATGGCATGGGATGAAAGGAATGGCACGGAAGTTTGTGGCTGAGTGTGAAGTCTGTCAACGCATCAAACTGTCTCTGCAGAAGCCCTATGGCCCTATGGGTTGCTACATCCTCTTCCTATTCCCGATGGCCCGGGTGAGTCTCTTTCCATCGACTTCACGAACATGGGAAAGAAGAGTAGGAATGAATATTCACAAGTAATGGTGATCGTTGACCGCTTTTCAAAATTTCTGAATTTGATTGCATTACCACCTCACGCCCCAACTGATCATGTGATCAAAGAGTTTCACAAAAAGTACATTCTGCAGTGTGGGCCCTCGAAAAATCTTGTGAGTGACCGGGACAGTAAGTTCATAAGTGCAGATTGGAAGGACTTCACCTCCCAGATCTATGACATCAAACTCAAGATGAAGTCTGGTCAACATCCAAAAGCCAATGGACTGGCCGAGGAGATCAACCAGACTGTGATCCAACTTCTCCGAGCTCTAATTGTGCCTGATCAGAACTCTTGGGATGAGGAATTGCCGATTGTGCAGGGGTTGTACAACTCCATACACTCCTCCACCGGGATAACACCTAACCGGTTGCACCTCGGGTGGCAAATTCGCAATCCCCTATCCTATTTGTTTCTTGACCAGCCACCTGGTCTAACACCTGGCCAGCCAGGCTACAGTGCTAAGTTTGACCGTTTGCTCGAAGTTGTTGTCACAGCTATGGAAAGGCGACGCAGTGCCATGATTAAGCATGCAAACAAAAAGTGCCAGCCTGACCCTTTCACAGTGGGAAGTTATATCTGGGTCAAGATGTCTGAGTTTTCTGAAGAAGAAGGTGTATCACGAAAGCTTCTTCCTCAGTACTATGGTCCGTGGAAGGTACTGAACCGAGTAGGAGATGATTCCTTTGGTCCTTCTTACACGATCGACATGCCTACTCATCTGCGCACGTACCCAGTCTTTCACGCGTCGAAGTTGTTTCCGTGTGAACCACCTGAAACTTTTCCGTATCGAGAATCAATGATCCCTCGCGCAATCAATGGCGGTCACGAGGTTGATAGAATTGTCGTGCACAGTGGAAAGGGGAGAAACAGACAGTATAAAGTTCATTTTCTGTAGCACCCGTTGAATGACTTTTACTGGATCGCTAAGAAAGATTTGCTGCAGAGTGCCCCGCGAGTCGTCAATGCATATGAACGACTGATTAGCTCCGGACAACATCCTAAATTCACTGCTACCCTCACTCCTACAGAACATACCCTATTTCTCTTTGCTATTTACGCTTATGATGCATTATGCAAGGACTCTGATTGAGTTACTCGCTCGAAGGGACCCCGCTCTTGAGGGGGGAGTAGTGTAATGACCCGCCATAACACAGACTGAGAACACAGCTGATTTCTGAAGTTCTGCCGATGGAATGGATGCCTTGCTGAGATTCCCGCATTCTGCTGTGTTTTCTAAGTCTTTATGTGTGTGTGCCTGTTGACTTGCATGCCTGTCTGAGTGCTTGTCGGCATGAGTGTGTGTGTGACCCGCAAGGGTACTTGCTTGTTTGGCAGGCCCGTAGGGCCGGTACTTACCTGTGGCCGTGGCATTGAGGGTTGCAGCAGGGGAAAACACTCAAGTGGTGGAGCCAGAGGCCTGCGGCCCTTGGAGTAGCGAAAAAAACACTCAAGTAGCAGGTAGGCCGGTACCACACCCAGTAGCAGTAGATGTGCTGGGTACTCGAGGACAAGCAGAAGAAGACAAAGTTGGCATTTTTAGAGGGCCAGTAGCGGTAGGCTAGGTCTAGGCCGGTACCAGTCCATCCAGTCTGAGTCTAGAGCCTGTACGGGCAATATCAGAGTCTGCAATGATGTTTCCCTCCGAAAGGGAGGAGGTACCGGTTGNCATCCAGTCTGAGTCTAGAGCCTGTACGGGCAATATCAGAGTCTGCAATGATGTTTCCCTCCGAAAGGGAGGAGGTACCGGTTGCTTGGGAGGCCGAGCGGCCTGGAAGTCAGCGCCCAGACAATTAGGCCGCTATATCAAGAGGCCAAGGGAAGAGCTCGGCCTCATTCTTCAGTGTGCGAGGTGGGCGTCACGCTGCTGGAGCGCCGGTTGGAAGAGCGCTGGTTGAAGAAGCCGGGAGCTTCCACCTTGGCTATGGTGGAGCTCTACCGGTAGGAGGAGGAGGGAGAAGGGGACCAAGGAGGAGAGTGTCGAGGTACTCACCTGGCTATGGTGGGCACCATCTTCATCACCTTGTTAGGCGCTGCATCTGGAAGGCCCCTGTTGGGGTAGCGCCGCACCAAGGAAGCTCGGGGCAGAGACAGGCATGGCGGCCTAGTGAGCAGCGGCATAGCTGCTTTGCGTTGTCCCTTTGCACAGGGAGGCAGCGACATAGCTGCTTTGGGTTGTCCTTTGGACAGGAGGGTAGAGCCCTCAGTGCTCCGCCATAGCCTCGGCCTGCATGTAGAGGAAGAGGAAGGGTGGCCATGGCTATGGTGGACCTCATGTTGTGCCTGCCGTAGAAGTGGGATTCGGACATTGATTATGGTTCAGCCATTCAACATTATTATTGTTATTTCTTGTTTGAATAAGAGCGGAGGAGATAAGGAGGAGGAGATTGGTTGGCGAAGAAGAAGAGCCTTGTCATCGGCCTATGCTGGTGTACATCATCTTCTTCTTCTTTCCCTCTCTCTCCTCTCAAGTTCATTCATTTCTTTTTGCAATCGGACGGCATTGTACTTTCTGATGAATGTATACTTCGAAATTGGCCAGGATCGTAACACTTGTTTTGTTTTTGTTTGTGCGCTTCTCTGTTAATGATTTGCTTTTCTTTTTCTTTTGTACAATTCTGGGCTGTGTCTATTCTTCAGGTTGCAGAAAATGCACCCCAACTGCTTTGCCTTAGCGTTGAAAATAACCTCATGCCAACAGTGGAATACCTCCAAAGTTTGGGAATATCGGATCCATCGCTCAGGAAGGTAACATAGGAAGTCATCCACCAGAAATCTGTGAAAAATCTGCGAAGGCAGCAGAGTAACGTATCTTGCTTCTCCCCTTCCCTCCCCTTCAATTCCCCTTTTTGTCAAGAAAGTTTCCAGTGTGTTTTGGGGGGTTGTTATGTGTTTCTCGTTGTGTTGCTCTAGTTCCACCCATATGGGTACTAAATTCAATCGGAGTCTGTTGAAGTCCATCTGGGACCTTTTGCAGTGATTGATGCCGGGCCTTCACGGTCCACCTCCCTCACCTGACTATGATTGATATTTATGGTCTGCATTTCACTGTTATGTATGTCCCCAGTCTTGCAGTAATGAACATATTTGTTTGCACAACTTCACAAACACTTCTCTTTGTGTGTGTGTGTGTGTGTGTGTGTGTGTGTGTGTGTGTGTGTGTGTGTGTGT
>BFEA01000703.1:467704-509327 GCA_003427395.1 Chara braunii | reverse complement strand
ATAAACATCGTATTACTTTATTTTATTTTGGAGCTCTCTTAACGGAGCAATTTTGACCCTATATTCATTGCCACTGCTACTCGACCTCGACCGCGTGCGTGAGATTCCGCGTAAGCGATTTAGCGATGTCAAGTTTAGGGTATTATTTTATTTATTTTTGCGGCTATGTCAATAGCTATGAACACTAAAAAGAACGATGAAAGGGAATATGAAATTCTTCTAGGTTACCTGATCGAACGTCTGGGACCCCCCTGACCGTCCGGCGTTGTTCGGTCGGACATCCTCCCCGGGTAGTCTGTCCGAACCCGAACGCCCAAAAAAACTATGTTATGCAAAAATAAATTGAACAATGTTTCCCTTGGGATGACATCGAAATTCGTTAAAAAAAAAAAAAAAAAAAAAAAAAAAAAAACACCCTGAATTTTTTTATTTTTTTTTTGCTTTTAAACCATTAGTGCCTTCACCAGTGATGGGAAATTACGAGTTTTTGCCAGTTCCGAAGTTATCGGGAACCGCAAGAGGCTCGGCATCGATTCCCAAACACAAAAAAAAAAACGATTTTTTAATTTTTTTTGCGATCCTATTTGGACATGGTCGGGCCCATATTCGTTCATGGACAGTGGGCGTGTTGTGGAAACACTACCGGGTCCTACCGGGGAGGGTTGGTGTGTGGCAGGTCCGCCATTCGCTGCTCTGCGATCGTCGGTTCGTCCTGGTTGACTGAACGATCGCCTTGTGTCGACACGCGAAGAACCGTCGACTGCGGACGTCCCAATGTAGGGTTCTTCACCGGCCGCTGTCAGGACAGAAACCCCTGTGAGGGTTTCTGCCCGAGTTTTTCAAGATCGGACATTGTCTGACCTTTTTGTTGGATTGAGAGATTCGTGTCGAACACTACCCGACCCTTTTTTTGATTGGGAGACTTGATGAGATTGGCGTTGCCAAAGATTCTGACCTATGACCGAGAGACTTGAACCTTTTTAGAACTTGGCGTCGTTGACGCATGATGACGTCGTTGACGTCCGATTGAAACAGCGGGAGTCGGCGGTATAACCTGTCGTCCGCGGTTTCCGACAGGGCCGCAGAGGTACATGGTCGTGGAAAAACTAAAACTAGACTATGCTACCTAAAAGACTGCAGCCGCGCGATTCAGGGCCTAAGTAGCCTAAAAAGAGGGAGCTGCGCCGCAGGGGGAATAGGAAGAAGGGTTTTATTTCCTGGGCCGTGGGGGTTGACACCGAGCCAGGGGGTTGACAGGCCGATCTCGAGGTCACGCGGCTAACCGGCAGGACAGGGCCTGCCAGCAAAGCCTTTTAGGCTTCAGGCAGACGGGATCTACAGATCCGCAGACAGGCAGAGCCTGCAAGGCCACGGCATGGGGGAGAAGTGACTGGGCAAGCTCTTCACATAGAAGAGTTGCTCCTATCACTATTGTGATAGGAGCTAGCCCAGTAGGATACAACACTTAACTCTTACCCAACGGATACCGGGATCAAGTCTGGCTGTGCGCTTCCTATCGGGCTAGCTGCGCAATGATGACACGCATAAATAAATTAAAAAACAAAACAAAACAAAAAAAAAAAATTAAAAAACAAAACAAAACAAAAAAAAACTAAGTTGCAAATGAAGCGCCACATGGCGCGAAGAGAAGCAACTGAGGGCTTATAATCCCCAGAATTGTTGCAGGTGCCCGTCGTGAACGGGCAACCTAATTGGTCTTTTTTTTTCTAGTTTTATAGATTTATTTTGATTTTTTTTTTTTTTTTTTTTTGATTCTTTTTAGATTCTTTCTTCATTTACTTTTCTTTAGATTCCCTCCCCCGTTTCTTTCAGCTGAGCAAGCAGCCGTTCGTTTTGACGAACGGACTGCAGATAAAAAAAAAAAAAAAACATCACTGCTAGACTGTTTCGTCGGACTTTCACCGACTCATCAGGAGGTTGGAGGCTGAGCCTCGACAGTCTGTATGACTGTATGTGGGAAGAGCAAAATTGAAGGAATCCGCTACCAGAACATGGAAATATACACCCCCCTCCTCTGTCTTCTTAGATTCACCTACAGCTCGTTCGTTTTGTTGAACGGGTTGCTGATGGGCACCCAAACCTGCCACTGATGGCGCCTCGAAGCAGGGGTAACGGTGTCGGGGCAAATACCCTGACAAGGGTATTTGCCGGGGTTTTTCAGCGCTGGACGTTGTCTGACTCTTTCGTTGAATTGATGGACTTGATGAGACTGACGTTTGCCACAACGTTTATTCAGACCTGACCTATGACTGAGAGATTTAAAGTTTTTCGAGCTTTAGTCCGGATGCTTATGGCGTCCGAGTGTAACGATAGTAGTTGGCAATACTCCACTCTAGTTGAGACCGCAGAGGCACGCGGACGTGGGAACGCTAGGGCTAGACCTATTCTACCTAAAATAATGTAAGCCGCGCGATTCAGGGCCTAAGTAGGCTACAAAGAGAGATGCGCCGGGTATAGGACTGCGACGCAGGGGGAGTAGGAAGAAAGCATTTTTCTGGGCCGCGGAGGTTGACATTGAGCCAGTGGGTTGATAGGCCGATGCCGAGATCACGCGGCCAACCGACGGGGTAAGGCCTGCCGGCAGGGCGTGCAAGGCCACGGGCAGGCAGGGCCTGCAGGGCCACAGGCAGGCAGGCAGGGCCTGCGAGGCCATAGGCAGGCGGGGCCTGCAAAGCCCCGACAGGGGGATAACGATTGGGCAAGCTCTTCTTATAGAACAGCTGCTCTTATCACTGTCGTGATAGGAGTTAGCCCAGTAGGTTACAGCAGATGACTCATACCCAACAGGTATCGGGATCGAATCCGACATACTGCGCCATTGGGCTAGCTCCTTTTGGAGATGGCCACCTTTTTGTCGGCGCGGTCGATTTCGATCATCGATCGCGAAGATCACACGGCCGAGATCGACCGCACGAAGATCAGCATGGCCCTGCGCAAAGATAACACGCATAAATCGAGGAAAAAAAAAAAAAATCCGGACTCGAACTCAGGTCTGCATTTCAACAGTTCGTGGGATGTCCCACGAAGTGGCCATTGGCTAAGGCCGACGGGGCAAAAAAAAAAAAAAAAAAAAAACTAAACAACGAGGAGCGCCACTTGACGCCTTTAGAAGTGATTGGGGCACTTCAGTCCCCAATCTGTGTGACAACGCCCGTAAAAACAGGCGACCGTTTCTGCAGAAAGGTAAGAGTTCTTTTCTTTTTTTTTCTTGTTTTTTTTGTTTTTTTTCCTCAGATTTTCTTTAGGATTTTCTTCTTTTAGATTTATTTTGGATTTTGTTTTATTTTTTTTCTTTAGATTCTTTAGATTCTGTCTTTCTTTCTCTTGTTCGTGATTCTACTAGAGCACCAGTTCGTCTTGACGAACGAGCTGCTACTGCCATCCACGGATGGGTGAAGTTGAATGTATCGACTGCTAGAACAGGGAATTGTTCACTACCGAGGCTACCACTACTACTACTACTACTACTACTACTGCAGGAAAGAGAGAGACACGGAGGCCTTACCTACAGACGACGAGGAGCAACGCAGTGGCCAACAGGTAAGCCTCCAATTGTGCAGCTCCTATGGCTCGGCGCCTGTTCACATAGTGAACAGGCTGCAGAGCGTCACCTGCACCCGGCCACGTGGGCATCCGGGTACAGGCGTGTGGGAAAGGGCACATTTGGAATTTGTTTTTTAGAGTTTCGTTTTTTTTATTTTTTCTTGTTTTTTTTCTTTTCTATTCGTTGGTATTGCCCCCTCCCCTCATCTTACCTGCGCCCGTTGGGTTTTGAGAACGGGCAGCAGAATGACACCGTACCTGGCACTATTGGCGGCCAATTACGGGCGCGCGGTAGGACAGGGGAATGAGCCCCTGTTGAGCTTAACTCTAGTTCGACTCCGTGAAATGACCAAGGGGGAAACGAGGGGGCAGGATGAAGAAGAAGAGGGGAGAAAAGGAAGGGAAGAAAAATATAACGGCCGCGAATGTGGCCGCGGCTGTAGAACAGGTGCAGCCCCTAGAAGGTTCCAGGGGCTGATGGGACAGGCAGCTTTGAAGTGGCTGAGTACAGCCATTTCCAAGAGCACCTGGCCTGGGAAAAGGCCAGGTACTCCTGGAATCTGACGACCCTAGTTCCCCTAGTAGGGGAAAACCAAGGCACAGGGCTCATGGCCATTGATTTAGATCAAGGGTCAGGAACACTGACAAATTTTGCCTGGCTGTGGGCAAAGCAGCTGCCCATAGCCATCGGCTGGCTATAAAAGTCAGCACTCTACCCAGCAGCCTCACACTTGTGGCAGTGCTGTTGGGGCATTCACTTGAGTGAATGTTGGCTGGCTGCTGCATGCTGCTGGAGAGGGACGGTGCTGCCGGTGGAGGTGCTGGAGTGGAGAGTGGAGGTCGTCAGTCAGAAGGGAAGGGAGAGGCTGGCGTAGCCACCGTGCTGCGTAGTGTCAGTAGGGAAGTGTTGCCGTTTGTTTTTGGCATGGTGGCTGCAACATTTTCGGTGGGATCATGCTGTCGAGATTGGCGGTGGTATCGACGCTATTTTTTTGGGGGTTATGTTGTCGGCAGCACTATTGTGAGGGAAGATGTTGCGGGTCTCTTACGTCACAGTGGAGGTAGTTTTTTGTGTGTGATCTGGCGGTGGTGTTGCGGGGCAGCCATGGTACCGGTTTTGACAGCACAGCAAGCAGTGGTCCGTGCTATTTTTGTGGTGCGCGGCGGTTGGTGGATTTCAGTGTGGCCTAGAGGTTGGGCTAATGCTGGTGCATGATTGGGTCTATGCGGCAGAGGTGCGTGGACCGGCGGCATGAAAAGATCGCGGAGTGAGTGCACGTGACACTGGCTATTGGAGTTGCAGCACTTGCGGTTGCGCCGGAAGGACATTGTAATAGGGTTCGCGACACCTGCGGGTTTCACCGGGGGCCACCTTTATTTTTTTTGCCGCGCGCAATGCAAGCGGTTTTGAGTTTTGGACCATCCGGTATTGCAGGCGATAGTATGGGATTGCATTAAGACCATCTGGGACCATTTTGGGACTAGGTGGGACTGGTTGTTGTGATCGGGACCGATATGTTGGTGTGGCTATTGTGAGCGGACATGGTGATGGGAGGCGGTGTGAACTTGCGGTTGGTTAGGGAGTATCCTTGGTGGTGAAGGTGCATTAGGGACTGCGTTGAGACTGTTTGGGACGTTGAGAAGACGTGGGACTTACTCTTGAGAGCACCCTACTGGAAGGTTATCCCATTTGAATTCTTTCAATCAACCCGGCCTTTGTGTGATCGGACACTTGGAGAAGGACGCGCACCTTGATTCAGGGGAGAGGTCACAACTTGTGGAGTTGTGAGCCGCATAATTTTATACGACGATTATTTTCTTCTGTCTGAAATATTACCTGGCTTTCTTGAGTGGGCCGGATCAAACTTCACTCAAGGTCATTTGATTGACTCAGATTTCCTGTCACACCTGTGTGAACCCACACTTTGTTTGACCTCGTTCAATCGAATGTTCATTGAAAAGGCAAAGGAATGTGTGTTCGCGTGTGAATGGTGAAGTTTGACTTGGATATGGGGTTGTATTGGTTTCCTTTGAATTTGTTTGTTCTGCTTTGAGGTCTGTGCAGGTAGGTAGAGTAATGCTTGTAAAGGAGGCTTATTGTGTCTACATGGGCTGATGCAAAAAATTGTTTCCTTTCTGCCTTCCACCTGCCTGCTTGTGGAAGTGAAAACCGTTGTTTTGAAAAAGATAAATTCAGCATGTTGTAAAATGAATTCGATTGAAATAAAGCCAAATAAGGTTAAATGGACTTAGCCTCTTACTGAGGAAGACCCTTTCTATCCCGAATTACCTTTTCCACCTCTAACTGTCCAAATGATTCTCGTTTTTTATCTCCTTCGATTTTTTTTCGTCCAAGTTACCCTGGACTTAGGAGAAATGAAAAATATATGGAGGCTACTTGCAGTGGACACGTCTTCTATCTCTAGGAAGCATCTGGGGCGGGGGGTTCGTTGCTTCGGGAGCCCGCCCTGTTATCGACCCTGAGTGGACTGTTCTACGGGAGGGTACTTCGCCGATTCGGTGGAGACGGACCGACTTCTGAGATCCGAGTGTTGTGCTCGGACGAGGAGGAGTACCCCAGACCACTTCCTAGAGGGAAAGACATATAACACTTCAGGCAATGCCCCTGATTAAAAATTATCGCAAAGAAACCTGTTAGCCAATAAGATTGAGGAAGTATGGAGATAGGTGTGAGTGTGCATAGTCTTAGGTTGGCGGTAGGCTGGAACGAATGAATTTGGCAACGCGTCTCATCAAGTCAAAACTAAGGCAGTCCGACTACCATGTCGGTTGTGGTTATGTTATTGTCGATAACCGACTCCTTGTTGGTGGTTGTATGATTGTTTTGTTGAGTTCGACCTGAGATGGTCGGATTTCGATTTGATATTGTGTTGTTGGATGTGTCAAATGAGGATCTGAATTCTTTTGGTTATCATTTCAGATTGGATATGTTCCTGTCGACTACGGTCGATCCTTTTGATGTAATTATATGTGGTTGTTGTAACTTTCGCTTGACTATGTGTGAAAGGGATTAGGATTAATGTTGGTTTTCACGCTTGGCTGAGATCGTCCTAGTCGACCGACGTTTGCTTCGTACCTAGGAGATCAGCGCCCTAAGGTACGAACGGCGTTCGGGTTCGCTTGGCGTTAACCAAACGTATTTATACTTCAGCGAACGAGCAAACGCCCTCGGCTGACCTACCTCTGCGATTGCATTTAAAAACTTTCGCATGTAGGTCGGTAGCTTGGTAGGGATACGCCCCTAAGGGTGGTGACAGCCCCTTAGGGAAGGAAAGTTTATGCCCCGCGGGAACCTATCCTGTCGTAGAGGACCACGGAATGTACAACTGGCGCACCCGGCTAGAGCGGTGAAAGGGCGACACAACCGCGGCCGTCTCGGCGGCTCACAGGATTAGTTAGGCATCGTTCCCGAGTTGTCACTTGGTTTGGTTTTGTTTATCTCCTGCGTGACATGGTTGGGAGGGCTCTCGCCTTTGCGAAAAAAGGTGGGAGCCGATGCGCTCGACAACAGGAGGTAAGTGTTTTTTGTCTTTTTTTGTTTTTAGATTTTTTTATTTTTTTTTAGATTTTTCTGATCTTTCTTTTTTTTCTATTAGATCCGCCCCTCGTCGTTGGTAGCTCACCTGCGCCCGTTCGTTTTATTGAACGGGCTGCAAATGGGCGCCCGAACCTGACACATTTGACGGTCGGGTATGGGCGCACGGGGCAGGGGAAAAATAGACCTTGTTGAGCATGCCTCTAGTTCGACTGTGAGAAATGACTTTAGGAAAGGAAGGCTGCTGCCTTGAAAAATGAGTTGCCCCCTACACAAAAATACGAGGGGGTTAAAAGAAAAAAAAAAAAAAAGGAAAAAAAAAAAGAAGGAATGAGGGGAGGAGAAGAGTTGGAAAAATAAAAAACAGTCACGAATTCGTTCGTGACCTCAGTCCAGATGCAGGGCAGAGAAGCATCTGGACCTTGAAGTGACAGCAGACTGTTGGTTTCAATAGTGTGTTGAAAATGTCTTGATACAGCCACTTCGTGGCTGCACCTGGCTGGGTGAAGTGGCCAGGTGCATAGCCAAAGCCTGGGACTTGATGTTCCTAGTGGAACATCAAGATTCCCAGACCTCGATCGAAGTTCGGATCGAGGGCTAGGCTCAGCCCCGTTTTTTTGGCTAAGCCTCAAGTGGCTGCCCACCACTCCAGCAAGCTATAAAAGCAGGGTTGACCAACAGCATCCTCACTCAGTTGAGATGCTACCCACATTCTGATTGAGCGTGGAGTGGAGAGCAGCATTATGCTGCCACAATGCTGAGGGGCAATGAGTGAGAGGAGTGGAGTGGAGGTCTGCAGTGAGAGAGGAAAGGAGAGGTTGCCATAGCCACCGGGCTGCATGGTGCCAGTGGGAGGTGCTGCTGCTCGCGACAGGTCTTCGGCAAGCGGTGCAGGGGAGACTCTGCCCGTTTTGCACGGTGGCGGCAGGTCTTCGACAAGTGGTACAGGGGAGACTCTGCTCGTTTTGCAAGGCAGCAACAAGTCCTCGGCAAGCAGTGCAGGGGAGACTATGCCCATTTTGCACGGCGATGGCAGTGTATTTTTGGTGGTGGCACGGAAACGCTGCTCGTTTTTTTTTGTGGTTGCGGCAATGTATTTTGGATGGTGGCGCGAAAGCGCTGCCCGTTTTTTATGACGACGAGGCATTGACACAGGGGAAGTGTCATCGAAGTGGCGGCGTGTTTTTTTTTGAGTTAGTGTCGGCGTTATGTTGTCCACATAACGCGGCGGCAACACGTTGACGCTGGTGATGGTGTCACGGTGAAGCTAGTGGTGGTTGATGGCAGCATTAACGGTAAGGGTGCGTGAGGCTGCCCGGGTTGTCTTAACTGTGAGGGACATTTTGTGGCAGCGTATTCTGGTATTGACGGCAACGGGGTGGTGGCACGGTTTGTGTGACGGCGACGCTGAGACGTCGTCAGATTATTGGGAGGTGATTGTGCGTTGAGAGGGTATTGTGGCAGACAATCGTTGTAGAGAGTGGTGTGGATCACTTTGTTGTCAACTTATCGTGACGAACGACCACCAGGGTGTGGTGTGGATTGCTTTTTAGGCGATCTTTTAATTTGAAACGAGATTTCATACGGTTTTCTTGAGTGAGTCGTACATCATTTTCACTCAAGGTCGGTTAGTCTGACTCAGATCCCTTCACACCTGTGTGAACCCACACTTGCTTGACCCTGTTTCTTTGAATGTTCACAGAAAAGGTAGAGAAAATGTGTGTCTGCGTGTGCGAATGAAAGTCTGACAACAGTAAAGGATTGCGTTGTGGTCTTTGTATGGTTTGTTTTGTTGGATCTGACTGCAGGTGAGGCGTGTTGAAATGAAATGGGATATGGTTGAGAAATGGTGAATGAATGGTTGTTTTCACATCTCCGTACTCGTATGTATATGTCAAACTGAAAGAAAGAAAAGACGACAAAAAAAATATAAAGCGACCACAAAGAAGAGAAATATAATTGGACACAGACTTATTCCCAAGGTTATCCATTCCTTCCCGAACGACCCTCTCTGTTTGTGCCCGTCTGTCTGAACGAATTTCTCTTATGTGATCTCTCTTTTCATTTAAGTTACCCTTGACGTCAGGCGACGAGGGATCGTTTTGCCCGTCGTGGCAGAGGTTTTTCCCTTTTCTAGGAGGCATCTGAGGCGGGGGTTCGTTGCCTTAGGGGCCGACCCTGCTATCGACTCGGAGTGGACCACTTATGCGGGGGGGATACCATGCTGTTGTGGTGGAGCCAGGCCGACTTCTGAGATCCGAGGTTCGCTCAGGCGAGGACAAGGGGTATCCCAGACCACCTCCTACGGAAATGACGTACGCCTATTCACTGAAGGGCCTTAAGTTTCTTGACGTCTCACGTTAAGGAGATATGTCATAACACACCCCTCTAGTGGTCGTTTTAGGGGCCGCTCGCGAATGGGGAACTGAGCCACAAGAAGCTCATCTCATGGCTACTAGTTGAAATAGAGTGCAGCTGGGCACTCTTGTCGTGGTTGGCCTCGCCACAAGAAGCGAGGTCCCAGGGGGTTGATGTGGCGAGCAAGGCTTGGATAGTTAGAGCCCGAGAACGACCCTTTTCAGCAGGGTCAACGCGGGTCGCAAGGACAAGGTAACCAACAAATTTTTGAAAGCGGTTCCTCGTCCTTAATAAGGTATCCAGTATTTCGGTTGTTAAAGTCGGCCGCTAACTTGTATAGTGGTAGCCGGGTTACTTGCAGATGTTATTCATATCAATCTTAGAGCGAAAGCGAAGTCACCACTAGAGCGAAAACATTTTAGCTCTGCTTGGAAGTTGGGAGATGTCGGCGTTTCTTTTCTAGCAGTCAGTATGGGGCGGAATGAAGAAACTTCGCGACGCATCTCATCAAGTCAGAAAGTTGTGTCAGCCCAGCCATTTGACAGACAGAGTGGAGATATTTTGGTTAGACGTCATTTGAGCGTCGATATGCATGTTAATCATGCTTTTATCCTTTTGTTGATAAATGTTATGTGAAGTCAAGTCAACTCATGTTGGCTCGTCATTGGATGACAAGTCAACTCAACCTTTGTTGATTTGATCTGAACGAGTGGTAGGCATGATTACAATATGTACATATCGATTTAAGAAGATAAGTCAACTTACGTTGACCTGAGTCTTGTTTTGAAAGTGTTTTGTCTGATTAACTCTTGATTGTTTTTGAAAGAAGGGACTAGGATTGATTGAGATTTCCTTACGCTTGGAATATCACGTCCTAGCCGATCAGCGTACGTTTTGATTCCTGGGAGATCGGCGCCTCAGGGACAGACGACGTTCGGGTTCACTTTGGCGTTCAACCATGCGTACCTACGCTACAGCGAACGAGCAAACGCCCTCGACCAGCCTACCTCTGTAATTGTATTATAAAAGCCTTCGCATGTGGGTCGGTAGCTCGGCGGGGATACGCCCCTAAGGGTGGTGACAACCACTTAGGGAAGGTAAGTTGTGCCCTGCGGGAACCTATCCTGTCGTAGGGGACCGTGAGATGTATAGTTGGCGCACTCGGTCGGAGCGGCGAAGGGTCGACGCAGGTTACCGTGTCATCCCCGAGTTGTTTCTAAAAAGTTGAAAGCCTAAGTTTCTCCTGCGTAACGAGGCCGGGAGGCCCCTCGCTCGAGCGGGGGCCGATGCACTCGACACCGCCATCACCTCTCTCTCTCTCTCTCTCTCTCTCTCTCTCTCTCTCTCTCTCTCTCTCTCTCTCTTTGGTGAAGGTTTCATTGTCCCCAAAAACTAGTGTGGAAGTGTATATTTCCATATTTTAGTGGTTGATTCATTCGATTTTGCTCATCCGATCGATTGAAGTACCATGAGACCATTCGCGAGGTTGGAGACTTACCTGTTATCTCTCTCTCTTCCTCTTCTGAAACCTTCACCAAAGTCGCCTGTCTGAACTCTTTCGTCCTAAACTCTAATGAGGTCCTCCTTCACGTTCCTTGGGAGAAAGTGTGCCGCATCTCTGTAAATCACGATGACCATCCACTCCCTCAGCTACTGGACCTTCAAACGATCTATGGACACCTTGACGTGTAATCTGACATTCTGCCCTTGTATCGTCATTTCGCCAGGGTCTATGTCTCTGGGGAGGATGCCATCCTCATAACAAAGTCGAAGGAGTTCTCTTACTCTTCCCTCTTCCTTGTCTTGCTCCCCTAGAACGAGCGGGGGGACCTGTTTGTCGTCCCTATCGCTGTTTCAGGTTCCATGAGCCAAGTGGTCACTACGGGATTCAATTAAGGAGGTGGCTATGAAGAACTTGGGGTGTGACGTGCAAGGTCGGAGGGGTTAGGTTGGCGGCAAAGGTTGGTAGTACTATCTTGAGCATAGGGAAAAAACGAATCAAGTTGAGGTGAGTGTCATTGAACTATCTTAATGCAATCGGACTGGCCAGTGTGGATGCCGCATACCGATATGGTGCAGACCAAAAACAAGAACCGACCTTTCTCACATAGTACATGATAGCATAGTGGAAAACTGAGATACCAATGATCAGACCAATCAATGTTGCAATGCAACCAAACATACATAATCATCATCGCAAGAATGTTGTCAAATCCTAAAGTCACAAATCTCTCTCGCTCTCTTTCTCGCTCGTAGTATGTCGATAGTGAGAAGTCGGGTCACTAGAGGGGGAGAGAGAGATGATGAATTGGAGGAGGAAGAAGAAGAAGAAAAGTTTTTTTTTTCTGTGTGTGTGTGTGTGTGTGTGTGTGTGTGTGTGTGTGTGTGTGTGTGTGTGTGTGTGTGTGTATGTGTGTGTGTGTGTGTCAGGTATCAACTTGTGAAAGGTGGTGCCTTGTTGCAGGTACTGTGAAGACGAAGTTGGCGCAATGGCGTCACAAGTAAACTCCCAGGTAAGTTGACCTGGCCTCCAACACTCTCCTCCCTCTTAGCGCTATCCTAAAATCCTTGCAGCGCCCAGCGCTGGAAGACTACTCCTATCGTCACCTACTACCACTGCAACGTCTCCGGAGAGTGCCGCTGCTGAATGTCTGAAGACCGAATGTTGCCTCGTAGGCGGACCAGCTATAAGTGCTGGTCCGGTTGGGAGGTTGTTCTCAACTTCTCACCAATGTCGAACAACGTCAATCCCTGGCGCCCAAAAGTCCGGCGCCTAAGTTGGTGCTCAAATTCGAATCTTCGAATTTTAAATAGGGCCTGAAAACGGTCTGGCGCCTACTGGGCCTATACCGGGTCTGGCGCCATAATGGGCGTCAGGGCCTACCTACGGCCTACCGACCTACGGGGCCTACCTAGGCTGAAACGACATAGGTCTGACGGACATCTGCCTAAGTTGAACCGACACAGGGCTCAGAAGTCTCTGAGGGGAAGGACTAGATGTGGCGGTCTACTGTGGCGCAGACGGTACCTCGATAGACAGCGGGGCAGAGGGAACTGAGTTTGTCGTGTCTTAAGGAACCCCTTGGGTGGTAGCCAAAAAGGCAAACCACGACTCGATGGTCAGGAAACCGGCTACGTGTGAGGTCTGGGCGGTACACTGCACCGTGGGTAGCTGGATGGGACTGGTCGGGCGAGGCCGGGGGGGAACTGAGATCGAAGCTGATGAGAGATGTGAGCATAGTGCCGATCAAGGGCGGCATGGTATGGACACCGTGAGGAGGTGTGTTCATCCTGGGGGCAACGAAGGCAACCGCGACGGACCTCGAGGGTGGCGCGCTCCTCAAGGGATAGGGGGTGGAAAGTCTCAACGTTGCATCGTACGTAACGAAGAGCACAACGATTTTTGTTTCGCTCGTGGAGAAAAGATGCACATAAGTGGAACTCGGAGGCTCTACCTATAAGCTTGACTTTAAGTCTTGGCTCACCAATGCACAGCTGAGGGAACAATGAAGACAAGAGCAGCTCATGACCTTCTGGGTCATTGCGGTTCAAGTACCGTTGGATGCTATGTTTTACCTTCAGACTCGCATACGACGTGCCATCGGCCCAATCATCCAGCTGCATCCTCCTGAGCAAAATCGTTTGAAACTGACGTTGGCAAACATCAAGTTTGACCTAGACCCTAAGGTCAGGCCAAACATGAAGGACTCGATAATTGTGGACACCTTCGAAGGAGACTAACTCATCGTCAAACTCGCATTGTCGGAGACTCCACGATGTCGCAAGTGTTGCGCCTTCTTCCACTCTATGAAGGAATGCAAAAGGGGAGGTCGAGCACGACAACAACAAGGTAGATCAGGATGGTAAGCAGGCAGGGAAGAAGCGGTACATGAGGTCTCGCTCGAATCCGTATACCTAGGGGAACTCAGCCTTGGGTTGACGCGGTCAAAGCATGCAAAACACCTTTCTCCCACCTTCCCCCTAATACTTCGTCTGAATTCACTCAATGATTATCTGAGCTCTCATATATACTTGTTTATTTACCTGCATATCCTGACAACATAAAAAAGTAAAAAGTAATAACCTTTCACATATATGTTCTGATACCCAAAGGAATAACAGTTTAGGGAAGGGATCACACGTGTCAAACGGGAGTAATACCTGAAGTTCTCTGCCTCCAAAACCCCGCCTGGGCTCCGGCAGAGCTCCCGCAATCGGTGGGCGGATCTCCCACAAGGTCTTGCTGCGGACCTACGGGTTGCAATCCCGCCTACCGCCTTCCTCTCGTAACCTTAAACTAGACTTAGAATAAGGAGGGCAGAAGGAGAAAGTTCAGGCTCTCAGATACAAGAGGGGTGCGCTCAAACTCGCGGGAGAGGGCCTTGTTGCCTTGATTCGCCTGAGGGCCCCCCAATGGTGGCCAAGAGAATGCAGTGAAGTCACTCGAGCCACAGCCAAAACGCAGCACCTTCTGACAATCTCACAAGTCGCAGCAGTAATTCATGTGCAAAAGCCTGATCACACTCTCAAACCACCGCACTCCAACTGTTGGCCGATGATGTAATGCACAGCCCAAAAACACATTGTTCAAATAGACCATGCCCCCGTGCTCTACTTGAGACACAGTAATCGCAGTCGAGCTCAACTGGATGCGGGCGTAATTAGCATACAGTATTGTGACAAGATACAACCAAAGCAGTGATCCACACAGTAAAACCCAGCAACTTCAGCCACTCATAGTAGCGCAGCCGTGCTAGCAGTCTGAGGAAAACAACAGCCTCCGCCAGAAGTGTAACTGTAGGATACCGCAGTTTGGGGTTGCGACATTAGTCTCTTCAAAAAGTAGTTCTTACTGAGGTATGGAACATCATCCGGTTCTCCTCCGCATAGCAGCTACTCTCCGAACAGTAGTGAACACGGATAGAGAAAACTGACAGGCCATCCACAACAGCACAATATACGCAGGTGTAGCTCATACCCATCAATGATGCCAACCCCAAACGTGCCCTCTCAGTCTATGTCTACACCGAAAGACCGAAACTTGAGAGCCAATTCGTCGTTGTTCTCGCAGCCTATACTTAATACCAGGGAACACTATCAGCAGAGGCCGCTGCCTCCCAGTCCCCTCCCAACAGAGGCGCTACCCCATTCGACTCAGGTATGACCAGTGCTGCACATGGGGGAACTTTCAACTTCCCTTGCTCATAGTGGGAAGCCCCGTACATCCTCCTACTCGATTGCAGTAAACAGCGGCTGACCTCTCAAACTCTCTCCCTCTCTCGTCTCAGTCCACCTCGTCCTAACCCACTTCCCGACACCACACAGGCCGAGGCCGAAGTGCCTTCCCAACTGTCCTAATTCTTCCCAACACACCAGGTCAAGACAGGTGCCGAGGTCATATTGTGCTGATAACAAACTCCGTAGAAGGGGAACGGATTTTCTACGGGAAGCTGACCAGGTGCATGCCTTACCTTCCTCACGTATACAACCAATTCCGTCAAGCCACCTACTGACATGCCAGGTGAGGGGGAACCCCACACTAGAATAGAAATATATGCTGCCTTTCCAAAATTTCCCCCCCCCACGGACAAAACAAGAATGAACCTTCCCTTTTTACAAAAAATACAAAGTACGAGCGAACCTACCTCTAAAACGCAGGAGGATTCACTCAAAGGGGAGCATCGATATAAGTACAGGCAAAGGGGCTTTCTAGTGCAGACTCTTCAGTCCACGTAGAAACAGGGATAGGGAGAGAGAGTTTTCGCCTATAGGTTGGRTAGAATCAAAATGAATCTATCGCTAAGACGCGGGTAGATACATCACACACCTCTTGAAAAACAAACTACCTTCCTCGGCGCAATTTCTAATATTGACCATGGCCAAACTAACATCCTACAGATAAATCCTACACCCCTATGAACTTCGCAATACTCCGAAAACCCAATTTATGATTTTTACTTCCTTCGGTCTCACACAGAATCGGGAAATTTCTCAACATTTTATTCCTATGACATCTGCACCCTCACCCTATTCATGCAGCCCATCGTTCATACAGTGCTCCGCACACTAATCTGCTGTAGAATCTCATTATGCCATTCACCTCGCAGCATCCCAAAACCACAGTCTAGCATCTCATCTTGCTCGAATCCATCGAGGATCGAGCGAGATTAAGACTTTTCACTCCCATGTACTTCCCTTTCCTCCATAGCTCCGCGGACCTTATTCCTCTACTAACTCTAATTTTACTAATCTAACAGCGAAACTAACGTTACCACTAAGCTCGCCTTGCCTTAAAACCCCTATTTTGCTCCTTCTCTCGCTCGATTCCGTGGAGAAACGAGCGAGTTATATGTTTTCTCATCCCCCCTTCTCCTTCATTTTCTTCATCTCCGCGCACAAAATTTTCTCCCTACCTCCCTGCACATCACTCTATTCACAAAATTGACTGCGCCATCTGACTCGCCTGACCCAACAACCTCCAGAGTGACTCTTCCCCCGCCCGTTTTCATCAAGAATGGGGCGGGTTTTCAGATTTTTGCACTCCCTCCAGCTTCATCCATAGCCGTACTCCTCTCATGCACCCGGCGCGCTTTCCAACCCGGGTTCGTTCCTCTGTCGTCTGTCTGCTACCTCCGCCCTCCGCCCTCTCTCGCCCCGTTGCTGTACCCGCCATCTCGAGCCCCGAGCTGCGCCGACTTCACGACCTTCTTCCCCGCCTACCATTCGTGACTGTTCTCTTCTACTGTACCTGGCACTCGTGCGCGTCCATGTTCATTCTCCCTTGTTTTCTGCGCCTGCCGGCCTCGACTCTTAGTTGCCTGCTCATTCCTTTCGGCCAGCGCTGTTGTCAACGACACTTGGTGGTGAGAATTCCGCAGCAACTGATCAGCTATCCCTGGCTCATGGCGCAGCTGGAGGGGAAGGGCCGAAGGGAGCCAACTACTGAACAAGTAGTCTCAATTTTACTTTTCCTCCAGCTATACCCATGTGCGGCCCCGAGGAAGTACCGCTACAGCGACTCAGGCCCAGTTCCGACAGCCTGTCTACTTATAGTACTGCTGCGGACCTTTCCATAGAGTTTCTGAGTTTCCGTTGTTCCGCAGGCAGTCCCAGACCTTTGTTGTTCCGCTCTACAGGTAAGGGTCCGGTGATGACATTGGTGGTGGTAGCAAATATCCAATTGGGAAATTAGAAGCCCGAAGTGGGCAGGGATTTCATGCACACAGTTGAGCATACTTAGTGTTGTTGCAGCCTCCTCCCTAGTTCGCCCGTCCCACTGTTCCAGGCACAGTTCATCATCTTTCGAGCCCCAATGGGCATGCTCACACTCAAAACCCCTCCCTGCAGATTGCGGGCGACGGACACCTGCCCCGCAGCAGATCGTGGTTGGCAGATTGTGCACCAGCAGAGGGTCCCCGCCACTTAGGTTTCTTCCGCCTCGTGGGTTAGTTACCCACTGGCTCGTATGCACGTTGGACCCCGCGACCCATGCTTCAACAGTTCATGGGTGTGTCAACTGAGCTAGGCCCATAGTTGCTGGTCCCACGGGCCTGTTTTACACAACCCGCGGCTGTTCCAGCTGAGCTTGATCTCAGGCCTGTACTTCAACTGTTCGGGGGGTGTACCACCTGAGCTAGGTCCACAGCTGTTGGTCCCACAGGCCTATCAGCAGTCTGCGGTTATACCAACTGAGCTGGGTCCGCAGTTGTTGGTCCCACAGGCCTACCAGCAGTCTGCGGTTGTACCAAGTGAGTTGGCCCACTGGTACCTTTGCCAGCCTCGAAACCCACGCCAGGGCCGCATCCCAAACTGATACCAAAGGGTTAATTCAAATAAGTAAACATCAAACAAAAATAAAATAAAATAAAACAGCAGAATGGGGAGGGGTTCCATGTGACCAGCTAGCTACCACTGCGTGCCTCCCTACTGCGCCCTAGGCCGCTCCGCCCTAGCACAGTTTACCGTCTTTCGCGCCCCAGCAGGCATGCTCAAGGTATACTCACACTGCAGGCCCCCACGACCATGGTTACACTGCAACCCCAAGTCTGGGACGGGCCAATTTGAGGTTTTGGACATGGTTCCGGTCACACACTGCTGTCCCTTTTTCAGATGGGACACGGCCCCGAACGTCTGCAACAAACAGCAATTTGGTCCCTTCCTCGTCACACGACACCATCCACAAGTTGCGCAAAAAAACTTCGGGTCCCGAAGTAAATAACTAAAAATAAATAGGGCATTTCCCTTGCCCCGCGGCTCCACAGGCTGCTGAAAAAAATAAGCACACCAACGGTTCATCCGGGTCTTCGGCAAAATCTGCGCGACCGGTCCCGTATCTCATGGGCCCCGCCGGCATGCCCACACTCAAACCTTTCACAGCAGATCGTGGGCGACGGAGGGTGCATGCGCTGAGGGTCCGGCCACTCAGGTTTCTTCCTCCCCCTCGTGGACTAACGACCCACCAGCTCGCACGCACGTTGAACTCGTCGGCCCGCGTTTTTTTTTTTTAAACAGTTCATGGGCGTATAAATTGAGCTACGCCCGCTGGTTCCCGCACACAACTCCGGTACCAATGCTTTCGCCGCGCCCCAGAGACGGGACCGATAAGTAAAAATGACTGAAGAAAAATAAAAATAAAGGTAAAAATAAAAATACGAACGTCGGAAACCGACGCTTTTGGGGAAGGGAGACGACCAATACCACTCTTAGTTCCGCCCACCGGGCCTACGGATGGACCGGCAACAAAACCAAGGGGGATAGCCCTGCCGGACCCTCAACCCCTCGGCATCTTCGGCCGCTCCAACGTTCCATCACCGCCGGTCGCCGCCCTCGATCCTTGTACCGTCGCTTAGAAAGTCCAATGTCGTTACCGATAGTGTTGTTGCCCAAAGTTGAGACGGACTACTGGAAAATTCAATATAAATTGTTGCCGCACCGCACGCGGGGCTACCAAAATACCCCGAGGCCACTCCTTCGCCTACGGTCCCAACTCACGACTGTCGACCTCCCACATCTACCGCGAGGAGGTCACCTCTTGCGTTCTACTTTCTCTCACACACCCCAATTACTGCCCAAAGCAACACCACTTCCAATGACGCATGCCGTATAAACGCAAATGTACAATGGTCACTTCAAATAAAAAAAAAAAATCCTAGTTTTAATCAAAGCCAGAAATTTTGCCGTCAGAAACGCCAACTCTATAACATCAAAATTAAATTTATCACGCGCGCCTCAAAAACCGCGCATCCATACACTCTCTTCTTCCAGTCAACCATTCAATCAACAGGAACAAAACGCAACCGCGACTCGCGCGGGGTACTCAAATGTCGAACAAAACTTATTTTCTGTCATTTGCAAAAACCAGGGCGGATACCCTTGTAAGGGTATTCGCGCCGACAGTTTACCGGATCTTATTAAGCGACGTCCCCGTCGCGTCGGATAATCAAAACTATCAATTCAACCATAATTCCAAATGCTGACGAGAAAAGATCCAATCCGATTGGCCGACCGACTCCGTTCGAGTGTTTAACAGACAGTACCCAATATGTCTCGCTGCTTCCAGGTTTCAACCTAGGTCTCCTGCCAACGCAGGTGTATTAGATCAGTATTACAACGTAAAGTTCATGCTGAGTAGTTGCTGGTAATCCTCTCCCTTTGTCCTAGACATCTGTCGGTTCATTGTTGGGTGTCATGTTTAGTCATCGTCCTGCATGCAGGGTCATACCTTAGGACGCGGACCCTGACCGAGATCTTTATAAGACTCTCTCGCCTTTGTCACACAATATTCACAAAAACATATATAACTGTTATCACATATCTCTCCTACAGTCTAGTACAGTAGAGTCAGGTCTCCATTGGCCCACCATAGTCTGGTTGATCGAGCAAGATCTACGGTCCGTCGCGTTGTTATTTTAGCGACGATACCCTCGTTGGTTGCGCAACGATAGGCGATTCTCCTTATAAATCATACTATCAGGACTCACAAAAAAATACGACTCGACTCTTATCCCTCCGACATCCCGCGGGAATAAGACTCTCTGAGGCGGCCACACCCCTCAAACCTTACCCTTTGGTGAGATGTGGGTCCGCTGCCAGGTTACGCCGGTCAGCAGCCAACACTAGGGGTTGCGCCCTAGTGATGCCAGATTAACCCCTAGCTCGGTCTCTCATATATGTCTTAAGATTAACATCATAGTGACTGGACGGTGTGTCGCAATAATCTCAGGCCTACAGCGGGACGACGCAGAGGTCTATCTCACTCACAGTCTCAGAGACATTTACCAGCTTTTTATAAAACAACATAGAGAGCACCACGTCCTCTCCAAAATCCACAAAAAAAAATCACTGCTAGATTTACATGGTCGTGACCTCCCACTTGATCAGAGCAAGGCAGACCACACATCTTAAAGACATCTTTCAAAATTTCACCAATTTGTGACCTTCCAAAATTTCACAAAAATAATAATTTCTCTTGGTCTTTCTCGTCAGAATTTATCATTCAAACCGCTTTCCATGCCATTTTAATCATTTAACCACCTTCCACCTTTGAAGGGGACTCACTTAAAAAATCTCACCACCACCTCCCTCATGGAGAGTAATCAATCATAAATTTTTACACCCACCTCCCCCATGGAGGGGAGTCAATCATAAAATACCCATTACTGAAAGACCAACTTATGGGTTCTCTCCAAAACTCAACAATTAGCATTTGACATGAACAAGCATTTAAGTCTAAAAAAGACTCATAAATCCCTTTGGATTCTTGCACATTCTCACAACCCGAACTGCGCTCCCCTTACTCATACTCGAGCCTATTGCCTGTCTGTTGGCACGTTGCGCGACTATACCAACGAGTAGACAATTTACACATTTCACATTTAAAAAACACACGAGTTGCATCATGTGCATCTCTCACATAAAAACCAATCCTCATATATCAGGATAAATCCACACATGTCAGGGTGATAGTGATCGCCAGACAAAGAGATAGTCTCAAATCGTAATTATGTACATAATTGGGATATCTCAACTCATAGAAAAAAAATAGTATCAAAGCCACACACGTTCTCCAAGTTGAACAACCCAAACTCAAGGATGATTAGGATAATCCATGCCTTAGAGTCACTTTATCTTATCAGTTCCTTACCGGACCTTATTGCTAAACTATCATTCGCTCTTTAAAAGTTCTCTCTCTCAATGGTCCTGACCATAAAATAACATATATATCGTAATGCTATGTATCATAATGGAGAAGTAATAATCATGAATAAATAATGATACTACGATCAAGTTAAACTTCCCAACCACAAAGGTTATCAAATGCAACAATAATAATAAATATTGTATTATATTTCCTGAGGCTTTGTCAGAAATATATTGTGTCGAGGAGCAGTGTAACCCTTTCTCAAAGGGATAGCATCTTACTCTTGAGTCCCGCTCAAGGATCAAGCCTCACTGCACCTCCCTCCGATTCCAGCACTTGCACCTTGCAGACCCTTGCCGATAAAGTAAACAACCTCACCATACATACTCCAGAATGATCTGTCCCTTCGCATGCAGATGAACCTACTTGACACAAAAGTAGTTCGGGATTCACCCCCTACCTCTCTGTGGCAGGTAGTAGCTGCCCTCCTTATAGGCCATAGTCTGACACGGTTCAAACACTTTCCTCCTATTAAGTAGTAGTTTAGTCATTTTATCACAAAGATTAGACGACAACACCCCAATATGGACCACAAACAAGTTCCGGCGTGGGTCTCACTACCCTTCAAGACTACATTATAACTTCTTCAAAACTATCTCTCAGGAAAATGATAACATAGGGTTGCAACTTTCTTAGGGCAGACTTCACACATTGACCATTTTCTTGTGAAATTCACTTTTCGAAGAAACCGGTCACTCAATTCACCTCCGAATCCGTATCGAACGTGGATTCTATGTAACATTTCTGACCCCTTTTAAAAGATAAACCCATGCATATAGATTCAAAAACAAACTAGATATGAATGAATAATCCGGATAAACACAGATGCAAAGGGTTATACCTAGGTAGAGTAAAATTAGACAGATGACACATGCAGCTAGACATATATGAATAAGACTCACATAAATAACATCAAGCACATAGTCTTATATGAGTCGACATTTAAATACGCTTACTTTAAAGGGAAATTTTTGTTGCAGATGGATGAATAGACTCAAAAATTTACTATAAAATTGATAAACTCAAATGCTTAAATAGATAGAATGTTTATGACTTTTCCTCACGAGAGTCCTTAGATAAGAAGAAAATACCTCTTTCTTAGCCAAGCCATCTCCTATCGCTAGTTCACTGTAATACTGCCATGATAACTTTAGGCAGCTTTAACGACTATGTTAGAGAACCAAAGATCCTTACTTGGGTAACTGAATATGCAGAGTCGCATCAAAAGCGAACGACGATCAGTCTATGACATTAGATACGCATAGCATCGTCTGTATTGTTGTACGGTACCTCAATCTGCAAACTTCTAACTGTCGTTGGCACTACTAGGTGTCACAGTACCCAAACGTCCCTATCTCGTACCACCTTTCCATAGTGTAATCCCATAAGAACCACCAACAAACTACTCATGATTCACTCACCTACTGCCATTAACAAAATTTGTCGTTTTGCCTGGATCATCAGTCTGCACTTAACCTGGGTTCGTTCTCTTTAGGAGCCCGGTAAGCAGCCGAGATCCCCGGCAACGGCGCCACCTGTCGCGTGCATAGGTCCCGCAGGGGGACCCTCCCGACCACGTCACGCAGGATTTGGCAGGACTTGTCGTGGATGAACGTTTTGTCGCTCCGGCCGAGTGCGACAGCCGTACCTCTGGTGGTCCCCTACGACAGGACAGGGTCACGCGAGGCACCGCTACCTCCACCTGTGGGAGTTGTCACCATCCCTTAGGTGGGCGTATCCCCGCCGAGCTACAGAGCCACATGCGAACGTTTTTCGTATGCGATTGCAGAGGTGGCCCAGCCGAGGGCGTTTCTCGTTCGTTGTAGCATAGGGGGGACGCGCGGTCAACGCCCGAAATCGAACCCGTACGCGAATCGACAACACTGGGGGGCTGAGGTCCCAAGCTCAACTCGGCGTCAGTCGACTAGGACGCATCACACACACCACGCGTTACACCGCTTTAAAACAAAATTGAAATAACCCGCACGCACACGCACACAAACAAAAGGGAAACAAAACACTCCCAGTCCCTTTGGTATCCGACCCATAACCTTCTGAGGCGAGATTCAGGTTGGCATCTTGTGCTGGACTTGATATAAAAGTCGCGCGGGCGCACGGCCTTCCTATATACACCGGTCATGCGTGCATATGCAAGCATTCACAACGATGGGGTGCTATGTAATACTCATAATCACGCGATCCTCGATAACCTGGAGGGTCACGTTTGACACTCAAGTGTCGGCTGATACGCGCTTGAAGGGTTAATCTCTCGACGCTAAACAACCGTCAAGTGTGGTTAATGAACACACCCTCTTCTGCACCCTGTGCAGCGAGGTTGAGTAGACAGCTTCAAGCTGTCGTGGCAGCCATAGATCAAGGGGTTTGACTTTGACGGCTGCCACGGACTACAACGTCCAACAATAAAATTCTAAAAAGCAAAAGGATAAAAGGGGAATCTCTCTTTTCTTTCAGCGCATAACCTGTTTAACTCTTGCACACGGTCACAATAAGTCGCGCGAATATCCAACACGTATGTATGTACATATATACAGAAGGTTATAAATATGTGACGGTCACTTCTCACAATCACAGTGGGATTCCTCTCAGCCATATATACTTAAGTGATCGTAGGCAGTTCAATCCAAAGTCCGAATCACCAAACATACCTGCAATCTCATCAAAGATCCATATCAGTAGAGCACACACTACACGGGGTCAACTTCAACCATTCTCTGCGCTCATATCCCTTTGCCTTATCCACACAAACCCCAACCTTTGTCCAACCTCCTAAAATAAAACACTCAGTCCTTTTTAAATGGCAATTCAATCAACTTCGGGTGAAAAACCAAAGGAAACAATTCAATCCACAGGGGCTAAGGCCTTTAGGTTGAGAAGCGAGAATGAATTAGAGTTGAGTCGGAAACCGACATGTTATCAAAGGATAACAGAAGATGATCCTTGTAGGATCAGCCTGAAGCTAGTCACGCCTTTAATCAATTTGAATAGAGATGACCTTTAATGCAGCACAGGCCAGTACCCAAGTCATGCTTGAGTGATCAAGATATAATCCTACCTTCCTAACTAACTTCTGATGTTTATCTAAAAATGTAAGAAATTTCGACAGTATATCCCCTAAACAGGATGGATTGCCAGATTTATCCTAACTGAGAATATTTGAACTCCTTAATTTCTGCAAAATTTCGGCAGCGCTTCCTGTAGGAAAAGTGCCTTCCTAGAATTTCTACGACTCCAAAAATGACCAACTCTTTTCAAAATTGTAGAAATTTCGGCAGCGCTTCCCGTAGGAAAAGGAGGCTGCCAAAATTTATACAAAGCTGAAAACAGAAAGACAAAGCAAAACTATACTTGGGACTAACTCCTAACACCCGCTTGATAAGTCAGAATCAACGTTAGTCTGCATGATCTCTAGATGAGGCCGTGAGCTAACACTGATCCTAACTCCTAGCAGAGTCAGTCCTATCTTATCCAAGCTTCCCTCCCATCATCCATCTCATCTGCCTATGGCTTCAGCACTCAGCGAGCATCTAAAGCAACTACACTATCAAAGAGATGCCCAAGAGTGAGAGCCCACAAACATGCATAACCAAACATCTCTCACAATCCCATATTAATTTTGTCCAAGTAGTTCGTTAAATCGCTCAATTCCTTCCCTTTTACATCCCCTTTTCTTATGGCATACGGTCAGACAAGGCCCTAACCCTAGGGTACGCCTGACCTGCCTAGGTACACAAGTAAAGTACGCACATTTCGACTGCCCAAACCCCAGGGTATGCCCAACATAACATGAACTATACACATAAGGCATATGACCAGACCGCCCTGACCCTAGGGTACGTCTGGCTTCTGCCTAACTGACGATAAAAAAACATAGCACTGGGCTGCCCTAACCCTAGGGTGTGCCCAATCTGCTCTAAACAAAGTTACATACAGCATCATTCTAGACCACCCCTACCCAGGGGTAGGTCTAGCTTGCCTGAACATAAGTACAAACGACAAAAAGTTGGACAACCCTAACCCTAAGGTACGTCCAACCCACAACACATTTACGACAAAAGCATATCACTAGGCCGCTCTAACCCTAGGGTACGCCTAGTTAGCCATACAGTTTAAGTTACATAAGGCAATGTGATCAGGTTGCCCTAACCCTAGGGTGTGCCTGGTATGCCTGAACAGTTATAAACACCGAAACGCTGGACCGCCCTATCCCTAGGGTACGTCCAACTTACACTAAACGACAAAGGTTTATCGCTAGGCCGCCCTAAACCTAGGGTTAGGCTTAGTTAGCCATACAACATAAAATAGGGTACAAATACTTTCACAGACTTTATGTCTTTCCTTCTCTTATTAAGTAGTCGATTGGACCTTTTCAATAATGGAACTTCCGATCCACGCTCATGTCTAGAAGAGAAAATAAAACAGATTTATACTAACTCTCTGCTCCTTAGTGTTATCATGAGCATATAACTGAACCGCTCTAACCCTAGGGTACGTTCAGTCTGCCCAGTTACCTTTGTTCTACTCTTCATCTCTTTCCCTCTTCCTTAGTTCTACCTGACTTACTGACTGGCTTTCCCCACCCGGGGTGCTTGTCTGTCAGAAGTATTAGTACAATCAAATATATATATATATATATATATATATATATATATATATATCAAAATTTATACTTTTGGTTGGCCAGTTAATTCGTGGCTCATGACTAAGCCGCCCTAACCCTAAGGTACGCTTAGTCTTATGCCGTTATTCCCTCAGAAAAAAACATGTCCCATAACTCATTAAAAGAAACATCAGGACTCTGAGCCTTCCCCACCGGGGCGCCCGTCTTCCTGTTCAGAAACTCTCAAAGAAACGACGACTGAGCCATCCAACCTAGGGTAGGCCCAATCCTAAAAAGGTCATTCAGACAGCCCAGCAAACAAAAATAAACATAGCACTAAGTCCACACCAACCTAGGGGAACTCAGCCTTGGGTTGACCCGGTTAAAGCATGCAAAACACCTTTCTCCCACCTTCCCCCTGTTACTTTGTCTGAATTCACTCAATGATTATCTGAGCTCTCATATATGCTTGTTTATTTACCTTTTTACAAAGCATATCCTGACAACATAAAAAAGTAAAAAGTAATAACCTTTCACATATATGTTCTGATACCCAAAGGAATAACAGTTTAGGGAAAGGATCACACGCGTCAAACGGGAGTAATACATGAAGTTCTCTGCCTCCAGAACCCCGCCTGGGCTCCGGCAGAGCTCCCGCAATCGGTGGGCGGATCTCCCACAAGGTCTTGATGCGGACCTACGGGTTGCAATCCCGCCTGCCGCCTTCCTCTCGTAACCTTAGACTAGACTTAGAATAAGAAGGGCAGAAGGAGAAAGTTCAGGCTCTCAGATATAAGAGGGGTGCGCTCAAACTCGTGGGAGAGGACCTTGTTGCCTTGATTCGCCTGAGGGGCCCGCAATGGTGGCCAAGAGAATGCAGTGAAGTCACTCGAGCCACAGCCAAAACGCAGCACCTTCTGACAATCTCACAAGTCGCAGCAGTAATTCATGTGCAAAAGCCTGATCACACTCTCAAACCACCGCACTCCAACTTTTGGCCGAGGATGTAATGCGCAGCCCAAAAACACATTGTTCAAATAGAACACGCCCCCGTGCTCTACTTGAGACACAGTAATTGCAGCCGACCTCAACTGGATGAGGGCGTAATTAGCATACAGTAATGTGACAAGATACAGCCAAAGCAATGATCCACACAGTAAAACCCAGCAACTTCAGCCACTCATAGTAGCGCAGCCGTGCTAGTAGTCTGAGAAAAATAACAGCCTCCGCCAGAAGTGTAACTGCAGGATACGGCAGTTTGGGGTTGCGGCATTAGTTTCTTCAAAAAGTAGTTTTTACTGAAGTATGGAGCATCATCTGGTTCTCCTCCGCATAGCAGCTACTCTCCGAACAATAGTGAACACGGATAGAGAAAACTGACAGGCCATCCACAACAGCACAATATATGCAGGTGTAGCTTATACCCATCAATGATGCCAACCCCAAACGTGCCCTCTCAGTCTATGTCTAAACCGAAAGACCGAAACTGGAGAGCCAATTCGTCGTTGTTCTCACAGCTTGTACTTAATAACAGGGAACACTATCAGCAGAGGCCGTTGCCTCTTAGTCCCCTCCCAACAGAGGCGCTACCCCATTCGACTCAGGTCTGACTAGTGCTGCACGTGGGGGAACTTTTAACTTCCCTTGCTCGCAGTGGGAAGCCCCGTACATCCTCCTACTCGATTGCAGTAAACAGCGACTGACCTCTCAAACTCTCTCCCTCTCTCGTCTCAGTCCACCTCGTCCTAACCCACTTCCCGACACCACACAAGCCGAGGCCGAAGTGCCTTCCCAACTGTCCTAATTCTTCCGAACACACCAGGTCAAGACAGTTGTCGAGGTCATATTGTTCTGTTAACAAACTGCGTAGAAGGGGAATGAATTTTCTATGGGAAGCCGACCAAGTGCGTGCCTTACCTTCCTCACCTATACAACCAATTCCGTCAAGCCACCTACTGACATGCCAGGTGAGGGGCAACCCCACACTAGAATAGAAATATATGCTGCCTTTCCAAAATTCCCCCCCCCCCCGGACAAAACGAGAATGAACCTTCCCTTTTTACAAACAATACAAAGTACGAGGGAACCTACCTCTAAAACGCAGGAGGATTCACTCAAAGGGGAGCATCGATATAAGTACAGGCAAAGGGGCTTTCTAGTGCAGACTCTTCATTCCACGATGTCGGCGCGAATACCCTTCCAAGGGTATCCGCCCTGTTTTTTTGTAACCAACAGAAAATAGTTTGGTTTAAAGTCTGATTATACCACGCTAGGCGGCCGCGTTTGTGAGTTACGTTGACGGGATGGGTGACTAGAGTAAAGAGTGTGTGGGCGCGCATGTTTAAGGTGCGCGTGATTTTTTTCCCCCGTTTGATCATAAAGCCGGCCGGATATCGGACGTTTTGTCTAATAATATTATTAATACTTGTTTGTATTTGATTAAGCGAGAATTGGGGGTATTTTCGGTTAGTGGTATGTTTGACCGAGACCTGCGCGGATACGGAGAACGACCTCGGCGACGGCATCCGCAGCGATGGCGCGATTTCGTGCGGGGAATGGGGTGTCGTAGGATGGCGCGCAGGGCAATTATGGCCCGGTATAAGCAAGCCGGCGTGGGCACTAGGAGCCGGGCAGCCGGTTTGTTGACCCAAAGCGCCGCGCCGCACCGCCTTGTATGGTACTCTGCGGGCGTTGGCCTCAGGCTTGGGGTTAGCCCTATAGGTTACGGCACTAGGTTGATGATACGGAGGTTCAGGGATCGAGATCGAGCGGCGACGGCACGGGAGTATCAGGGTAAATAAAAGGCCAGCGGGGCCAGCGGTTATTTTTTCGAGTTTCTTCTAATTATTATTTACTGCCGTTAGTGTTTAATTTTCTGATTTGACTTTTCGCAAGTAGGGAATGACACCGGCCCCGGATGGCTGCCACGGTAATTGAGGACCTTGAGCACGCGCCCCCTTTAACGGTCCCGACGGGTTCCTGCATGTTCGGGGCGCTGGCGGAAGTCTTTCGTCCCGCCTGTCTTGGAAAAAGGGGCCGAAGAGTCAATGTGAAAGGCAAACGGGTGTGTGCTTGGCCTACGGCGCTCGCGGGGGCCAACTGACGGGCATACCGGCCTAGTCGTGCTGTCCGTTGTGACAATTTTGAGTGTGAGCATATGCCCGTAGGGCCTCGGGTATAGGAGCGGAGGCAGGCAACAGGCAGCAACGGGCGGGGCCACAGCGCAGAGGAGTGCAGCGGTGGGGGGGGGAAATCGGCAGCGGTACCTGTGGGGCACACCGTCTGTCGGGCAGAGTAGAAGGAAGAGGAACTACTCGGGCCGTCGGGTAGTCGGCCACTCTCGAGTATCGCCAGAATAGCCCGACCGGACTGCGACGGAGGTTGGAGTGCGCAAGGGGCATTCCGAGCTACGACGAACTAAGCTGGCGGACGCAGGCAGTGAAGGAGTAGAAGAAGGAATGGATCCGGGCGCGTTTCGGCGCCGGATTCATTCGAAGAAGGGAGAAGCTGTGGCGGGGATAAAAAAACTTAGTATGCTCGTTTCCTAACGAGCGGGGAAAGATGATGGGTAGGGGTTTCAGGATCGGGCGAAGCCGTTTATGAAGTTAGTTTTAGAGAGGGGTTAGTAGTTTAGGCGGTTAGTGAAGAAGACTGTGCCCCGGGCTATGGCGAAGGGAGAGGTGTGGGGAATGGAGAATCGGGATGTCGCTCGATTAGCGATGGAATCGGGTGATGCAGAGATCGAAAAGGTGGTTTCGGACGTTTTGGTACCGGGCGAGCGCGATGGTGAGGTTAGTTTTAGTTTAGATTAGTAGATAAGGAGGCTAGCAGAGAATGTGGTGCGCGGAGCTATGGCCGGAGGAGGAGAAGTGAGGGAAGAAAAGTATGAATCTTTCCCGTTTCTTGATGAAAAAAGGCGGGGAAAGATTCGTAGAAAGGGTTTAGAGGTAGGGTGAATGTAATGGTAGCATTAGATTTGGCTATAGGTTAGTAGATTAGAGGTTAGTAAGAAGAAAGACCGCGCGGAGGTGTCGAGGTAGAGAAGAGAAAGGATGGCGGGAATGAAAAGCGGATAGCTCGCTCGATTCTCCTCGGCATCAAGCGAGCGAAGATGCTGAGTGGGGTTTTGGGGTCGGGCGAAGCTAATGGCAGTGTCAGATTCGATGAAGGATGGATGGTATGGCCAGTATGGGTTATAGGGGCTGCGCCGGGAGGAAGCGCTTCAAACTAGCAATGTACGTCCCTTTGTTCTAGTGGGAGATTCATTCGGTTCTGCCCACAGTAGCAACAGGAACAGCAAGCGAGAGGGAGAGTTGAGGAGGAGAGGGAAAGAAACGGATACGTACCGGGCCTCTTCCTCGAGGGAGATCCGCTTTCGGCTGGCATATCCGGAAGCTCGACGCTGATGTCGGTCAGGCTGCTGAGGAGTGCGGATGGAGTCAGGGACCGCACTACCTACGGTGGGGTCGGATGCGAGGGAGGGGGCTTGGCGGGTAGAAGTGTACCTATGTGTGCTGTTGCAGAAGGCTCGTTTGACCTTTCCTAGGCGGATTAGTGGAGGGGTGTGAGGCCAGCCGGGAGGTAGGGGACTCCCCCGTTGCTCGGTGTGTTGTCCACCCCGTCGAAGGAAGTAGCCCCTCCCTGTTTCAGGCGCTCGGTGACATCTGCATCTGACGACTTCCAACCCGTATTTAGGTTGAGGTCGTTTGCATGACGCGGCGTGCCTCCCTATGTGTTAGCGGAGGACTCGTTCAGAATCCAACCTGCTAATTTGACTGAAGGAGTCGCGGGGAAGCGAGCAGTGAGGCTGGTAACTTACCTGTTAGCCAGAGCGAGGGTCGTACTGCCAAGTGAATAGCCAGGTTCGCTCGAGGGTTAGTGGCAACATACGGAGGAGTGGCAGCGGAGTTTGGAGGACTTGCCTGCCCGCAGATACTGCGACAGATTTGGTGACTGTGTACGGCTGCCGAGGGTGTTGACTGTGCGCCAGTGGTCGTGGTCAGGAGAGTAGTAAAATAGGGACAACCGCAAGGTTGGAGACTTGCCGAATGACTGAAATGCTGCTCATTATACTGACCGAAGTAGCGGCGAGGCCAGCAGAAGGGTGCAGACTAGGGTAGTGACCGGCATGTTGTTAGGCCTATCGAGGCAGAATAACTGGGAGCGAGCCGCGAGGCTGTGCGCATGCCTGCAGTTTTGGTTGCTACTCAACCTGTATACGGAGCGGTCAGAAACAATTGTGGGGTTGCGAGCTTATTTGCTGGTCGGGGCGTTGTTTATCCTATAGGCGGAGTTAGTTGGAGGTAGGCCGTGAGGTTGTCAGAAGTTTGACTTCGGCGCTGACCAAGCTGTTGTGTCGCTCGACTGCCATTGTGGGGCCCTTAGGCGAGTGAAGGTACCAAGGCCCTCTGACGCGAGTCTGAGAACACCATTCTTGGATCTGAGAGTCTCACGTGTTTCTCTCTTTGCCCTTCTAAAGTCTAAGTCTACTCTATTGGCTACGAAAGGAAGGCGGCGGGCAGGATTGCAACCGTAGGTCCGCGCTAAAGCCTCTGTGGGAGGTTCGCCCCACTGATTGTTGGAGCTCTGCCGGAATTCAGGAGGAGTTCAGGAGTCAGGGAATCGTCAGGTAAACCACTTTCATCTTTATAACCCACTTCTACCCATGTTTGCCTATCTCCCTACAGTATGATTGATGTATGCATGAGTTAATCCCTATGATTATTGTTTTCTCTTCAGGACCCAATCAGATTAGAAGAAAGGAATGTGTGAGGGTGAAGTTTAAGTTTCATTTTTGTTCTGATTGAAAGCAGACTAAGGATGAACTGGAGGAAGGTGGGAGGAAGGCAGTTTGCATGTGTTTGGAAGGGTCAACCAAAGCCTGAGCATTGTTTCTACTGTGAATGGTCTGGTTGCTATGTTTATCTAGTTGTTTTTTGTAGGACCAGACATTGTTTCTACTGTGAATAGCCTGTTTACTCTAGTTGATTATGGGGGTTCGCATGGTTGAAAAAGTTGAAGTTCTTGTTTTATTCCGAGGGAGGATTTATAGTCTAAGGCTAAGCATTGTTTCCATGGTGAATGGTTTAGCCTGAAAACCACGCACATAAATTAAATTGAGTATAAATGAAAGTACTTTATGTATATTTGCATGTGAACTGGCAGCTGGACATTGTTTCTACTGTGAATGGTCCAGCGTTAAGCCATATCATTAAAAAGAGAAAAGAGAAAATATGAAGTATAAATGGAAATAGTCTGGGCAAGCTGAACATTGTTTCCATGGCGAATGGTTCAGTCCCCTGCTCATATTTGTTTTCCTTTTTGAAAACAAAGTCAGAAAAATACTAAATTTTAGATATTAAACGGCCTAGGGCGGCTAGCCATTGTTTCCATGGCGAATGGCCTAGTCATATGCCCAAAAGAAGAGAGAAGTAGTTATGTAACCTGTTCGTGTATATCTTAAAGGCAAGATGAACATTGTTTCCATGACGAATGGTCTAACCCTATGTCTTATATAAGAGGGAAATAAGGTTTCCAGGACTTAAAAAATTCATAAATTATCTATGTGGAATGAACGTTCAGATGGTGAGACTACTTACCTTTGTGATTTGGTCTGCATGTGACTGAGTGAGGCTACCATTTGGCCTAAGTTTCAGTTGATAGGTAGTTGCTTTAGTTGCTCGCTACGTGCTAGAGCCATAGGAGTTAGTTTCAATCCCTGCATTTTCTAAGCTAACTTTTTTTTCCTTGGATCAATTCTTGCATTTTCTGGGATCTTTTCTTATTCTTGACTTTGTATAAATCTTGGCAAGCTACTTTTCTACGGGAAGCGCTGCCGAAATTTTTACAGATCCAAGGAGTTAGTCAAATTTTGACTTGTCGAAGTTCAACTTGTCTTTTCTTTGTATCTGACTTAGTAAAAATCTGGAAAGTCTCCTTTTCCAAAGAGAGTGTTGCCCAAATTTTTGTTAATTCAGGGAGTTAGACAAAATTGGACTTTGAGAAGTCAAATTTACTTTCAAATTCAAGACCTAGCCTTGTATAAATTTTAGAATAACACTTTTCTAAAGGGAGTGCTGCTGAAATTTCTGCAAAACTAAGAAGTTAGCTAAATTTTGTCTAAGTTGAACCTAAGTTCTCTCTTGAGTTCATATATGACTTAGTATAAATCTGGGAAGTCTCCCTTTCTAAAGGGAGTGCTGCCAAATTTCTACTAATTCGGGGAGTTAGACAGAATTTGACTTTTCAGAGTTACAAAATTATTTCTGCTTTCATATTTGGATTTATATAAATTCTGGAAAGGCAATTTTCCTACGGGAGGCGCTGCCGAAATTTTCTTAGTTTGAAGGAGATAGATTATATTTTGACAGGTGGCGATTCTGGCAGTCCACTCTAAATAGGGGAGATTTCGCCATGAGTTTACCTTTCTTTGAGCACTTGCTTAGAGGTAGGCTTAAATATAGTTAACTAGGATGATTCTTGAGTGAGATCGTGACATGGGGATTATTCTCCATGGACTTATAGGTTTAGCGTGGGGCATTGACCTTTCATGTGTTACAGGTCCTCTTGATCGTTTGATTCAAGTTCAGGACTAGATTCAGCTTGATCCCTTGAGCACCATCTTTTGTTATCACTGATAACAAGTCGGTTGCCGATTCGTCGGTTTACGACTCAACTCCAATTCACTCCTGCCACTCAACCTAAAGGCTTTGGCCCTGTGGTTTATCTGTTTTGTTGTGTTTTTACCCGGACTTTATTGAATGTCCATTTAACGAAGATACTGAGTATTTTTATTGCAGGGAGGTTGCGCTGAGGTTGAGGTTTGCATGGCTAAAGCAAAAAGTGTGAGAGCAGAGAATGGTTGAAGTTGAATCCGTGTAGTGTGTGGGCTGTTGATTTGACTCGTTGATGTGATTGCAGRTATRGTTSTGGTTCRGACTCWMGATGTGATTGYYTGCGATTACATACTYATATAGYTGAAAGGAGCCCCACTGTGACTGTGAGAAGTGATCGTCCTATATAACTAATCCTCATATATTTATGAGTGTCCTGGGTATTTGAGAGACTTACTGTATTTGTGCATAAGGGCTATCCAGATTTTGTCTTGAGAGAGAAGGGAGATTCCCTTTTTATTCTTGCTTTTTAGAGTTGTATGGTTGGACGTTGTAGTCCGTGACAGCCGTCAAAGTCAAACCCCTTGACTTTCACCCAGGCCTGGAGTAAGGCTCGTCTCCAAGGCAGTAAGAAGCGACTGCCACCACACGGACCTGTGTACCACCCGCTGTGCATAAGGTGCAGAAAAGGGTGTGTGGTCTTCAACCTCACATGACAGTTGTCCAGCGTCGATGGATTAACCCTCAAGGCGCGTGTCAGCCGACACTTGAGTGTCGAACGCGACCCTCGAGATTAACGAGGATCGCCTGAGTAAGGGTACTACATAGTACGCCATTGTCGCGACGGCCTGCGTACGCTTGCATTGCGAGTCGATATGAGTTAGCCTGCGTCCGCGCGGTTTTATACAAAGTCTCGCGCGTGATGCCTATTCGATTTCCGCATTGGAAAGTTATGGGTTAGCTACCGAGGGGCTAGGAGCGTTGTCGTGTTGTTTGTGTTGTGTCGTTTTGTATGTGTGTGTGTGTGTGTTTTATTTTTGTGTCCGTAAAGAGGTGTGCGCGTGGTGTGTGGGATGCGTCCTAGTCGTCCGACGACGAGTCGCGCTTGGGACCTCAGGCCCCCAAGATGCCGATTCGCGTGCGGGTCCGATAGAGGCGTATTACCGCGTGTACCCCCTATGCTACAGCGAACGAGAAACGCCCTCGACTGGTCCACCTCTGCGATTGCAACTGATTAGCTTTCGTACTGTGGACTGGTAGCTTGACGGGGATATGCCCACCAAAGGGAGGTGACAGCTCCCGTAAGGTGTAGGTAAGTCGTGCCTCGCGTAGGCCCTATCCTGTCGTAGGGGCTCGCGAGAGGTATGGCTGGCGCACTCGGCCGGAGTGGCTTGCGGAAGCTCCATATGTATTATTTACGACGAAGGACTTAAAACCAACTCCTGCGTGACGCGGCCGGGAGGGTCCCGCGCTGCCCTGGTGCGGTGCCGGACCGATGCACTCGATAGGTGGCGCCGTTGACGGGGATAACAGTTGCCTACCGTTGTCCTTGGTGGAACGACATCCGGGTATTGGAAGTGAGAGAATAGGCAAATAAGAAGTTTTTGTTAGATCGTATGAGTAATTTGTTAATGTTATGATTATCGTTGGAGATGTTGCAAGACTGAGAAGTCCTTAAAGATCGAGTCTAGGTTTGAAGCAGGATAATGACTCAGGCGAAAAGATCACTTCTGCTTTATTGATTGGTTTAGACTGAACGGTTGGTTACAGACGATGTTTGATAAGGCGTGAAGTGAGGGTTGATTGTGTAACTTGGTTCTGATCGAGACGACTGGGTTTTGATTAACGCGGTATGAATGGCTCAAGAGTAATAAGTATTTTGATTATGTGTTCACGAGCCTTGACTGGCATAACGATAGCTGAAATTGATAACCCTTCTGATCAGATGGCCGACAGATTGGGACGATGCTTTGCGTGCTTGACGTGGTTAAGGTTAAGCATCGCTATCGTGAGAGTTAGCCCTATGAGGTACCCCTTTTGACTACCATAAGAGTCGACTGAGTGATTGGGAAAGCATCGTAATACGGCTGCATTAGAATGGAGTTAAGGATGAGCGAGATAATATTCCCTTGTCAATAATTGAAGGTATAGATCCTCTCCTAGGTGTCAAGCTAGAAATCGTCTGTGCGCTTTGATGAGAAGTAGGTTAAGGACAGTTGAAGGATATTATTTGCATGGGCTTAGGTGTTTGAAGTTTGAATTTCGAGCGGTTGTTCTGCTACGAGACGTAGCGAGCCTGGGTAATACCTTCTTTGCGTAAAGGGCATGTCAGACCTTGTAAGCCTGGGTTATGTTTAAGTGTGTGAAGCTATATGGTTAAGCAGGTATCCTTTTCAGAAGCATTTCGTGGGGGCTATTTTATTGGGGTTATACTCGGAACCTTATCAGTCTGTAGGGATTTATATGAATGTCTCCAGTCCAATATTTGACTCATAGTTGGTCACTTTGCCTGTACGTTTGGGTAGCTTTTCCAAGAGAGGTAGGGATTGTCAGTTTAAATAACGAAAGGCGTATGCTGGACGTTTGGCAGAACCTAGACAAAGCAAAGGCAACTCAGGATGCACGGGAAGACACGCGTATGCTCGGGCCAGTTGAGAAAGAGGGAGGGCTCGAGGTGTTTTTACCCAGGCGGGTCAGAGCAGGGGAGTATATTTCATCATGGTGGGGCGTGATAATGGGCACGTACGTCTTTGTCTGGATCGAGTCTGGGTTCAACGATCAGCAGGAATGCGCAATTGTAAAGGTGACCCTGTATGCCTCAGCCACCTTTTGGGTCGAGCATGGGATAGAATTGACACTTGGGCATGGAAGCTTGCTTGCTAAGCCTTTGAGGGTAGTTGAGGCAGCGACAACTAAATGGGCGAGGGAAGTGTCCCGTGACGGAGAAGAGCAAGTACTAACCCATGTAGAGGTTAAGTGCGCTGGAGAGTTCGCGCTTTCATCTGCTCCACTGCGAGTCACCCTGCCTAACTTCCTCATAGAAAAGAGCTTTGGTGGGTCGGCAAGGGTAGAAGCGGCAGCTGAAGCCGCTATGAGGGTGCAAGATTGGGAGTATGGACGCTATACGTATGAACTGATATATGGTCTGTACTTAGATCCGAAGTTCTCACCCTCTAGTCAGAAGTTAAAGAATACGGCCGATATAGTGGACGTATATGCCATTTCACATGATCCAAATGAGGAAATTGAAGACTGGGATGGGCTACAGGCAGCAGTGGGCCGATAGGGAATACCTCTTTCTCCACTAAATGCGTTTCTTTTGACTTGGTTGGGGTCGCCTCACTACCCATTGACGTAGTTGTAAAGGTAAGTGTCAGGGTAACTAGGGGTTGAGGCCTAATTGCATGAGTGAAGGGGTAGATAACGTGATGTAAGTGTTAGCAGTCAATCTTTATCTGCCTTAGCTTACTTGAATCACTGTTCGATGGTCTATTGCCCGCTATGCGTATCAGGCTGCTGTCAGCATCATGGCGGAAGAATGCGGCCTCACCAAAATCCTGCGCTGGAGGAATTCGTGCCTCATGAAGGTGCTGCTGCACGAAGTGTTGCAGGAGTCAATGCCCCCAGATCTGCGCGTCTTGCTGTTCCAAGGAAGAAACTGGGCTAGCTTTTTGCGCGACTTTCAGGATTTTAGCCTTATGAAGAAGTGGGACAAGAAGGCGATGTGGTACATGTTCCCCTTGTTCGTTTGTGAGGAACTAAGCGAGGAAGTATATGCCCTCAAGCAGGAGGCGAAGACGTGAGATGAGTTGGAGAGTTTCCTGAGGCTAAGATTCCCAAAGGATGGAATAAAAGGCCAATGTAGAGAATGCTCTGTGAAACCAGTTGTGGGTGCCCCATCGCAGGCAGAGTTGAGTGGATTGCAGAGACAAGTGGGAGTATTGGAAGAGAGGTTACCACGGTTGGAATAGGCCAGGAAGGGTAAGCGGAAGATTTCAGAAGGTTCCCCAAGTGAGCCTACTGACCAGGGAGAAAAAGGAGTGGAGGAGGATGACCAAGAGTCACCCCTCCCGATAGGAGTCCCAAAGAGGCGAGCCGGTGTTCAAGCGAGCGACAAAGGCAAAGCATCCATGGAAATGAAGGAGGAGCAGGATGCTACCATGACCCTGCCTGTTATTGCGTCGGACCCGGAGAGAGGGCTTGATAACTTGGAAGCATCCTCGGCCGCAGGTCGGGTAAGGCAAAAGAGTGGGTGGTGGCCAGAGCCCTGGGTAAATGTCGTATGTGATTGTTGGGGAAAGACTGGTCGTACCCCTCAAGGAAGTAAGGAAAAGGGTGTGACGGGAGAAAGAGGGAAGCTTGAACCTCCCAAGTCGGCAAAGGCGCGGCGGAAGGCAAGGAACCTCGCTCAGGGCGGTCAAGGTACCGAAAAAGGGCAGAGCTCGCGGCAGGTAGCAAGTACCCCGCGAGAGTCGGAAGGTGAGGCAAGACCAAGGGGGCCTCCTCCGATCGAGCAGGCTTTGCCTGGGCAGTGGGCGCCATGTAACCAAATGAGCTTGTGGCCGGCGTATAATCGTTACATGCCCTGGGCGCAAGGTAATTATATGGGCCCTTTGATGAACATTATGCCCCGTGGGCCCCCGCCAGTCTAAATCCAACCTGTCGGACCGTTATGGCCGCCGATGCAGCAAGTGCCGCAGGACGGTATGGCAGGTGGAAGGGGCCAAAGGCCAGCAGTTGGAAGGGGCCGAGGAGATGGCGGGCGTGGCAACACGGGCCGCAAAGATTGCGGGCGTGGTAATTTGGGTTGTGGAGATGGTGGACGCGGCAATGGAGGTCGCGGGAGTGGCAGGCAAGGCGCCGAAGGTCGCGACGGGAGCCAGCGAAACCATAAGTGGGGCTCAAAGAAGAAAGGGGCATAATGGTGCTGAATGAGATGGCCATTAGGGTGAGTCAAATGATCAAAAGCGCGGAGAAGGTAGATGGGACGACTAGGGCAGAAAAAGTATAGTAGGATGTAATGGGGATTCACCCTAACCCCTGAGTTGGGAAGCTTCTGTCAAATCGCCTGCCCCGGATCCTTGGATTCGTGCTGGTAAAATCTAGTTGTACATGTATTGATCTGGAAATCGGAGTAGCAGGTTGACCGTTCCGTGACCCTAACCCCGTATTAATTGGTAAAGGCCCGTTGCCTATTATGTGAGTCAGGACAGACATATACTTTGGGGTATATGTATAGGCTAGATCCGGGAAGGGGTTTCGCAATAATGGTCCGGTAAAGTAGCTTAGGCTGTAGATAGCTTAGCTATATAGGTGAGACCAGGGGCAAGGAGTGAGTGAGGACTGGTTCGCCTGTACATCAGTAGGATCAAAGTTTTTTGTATATGGGGACTGAGCTAGATATGTGCATAGTTAGGTATAGCCACAACTAACTTGTCCGTCTGTACATATGCAGATCGTTGTACTGGACGAATCATTCGTTTTCTCTTTTGGCGTGATTTAGGTGGTTGTGTCCAGATGTGTGATATGTTGGTGTGTACAGTTGGGATAGATTTGTGTGATTTGAGTTTTTGTGTATGTTTGGGTATACTCCGAGGTATTCGTGGGTTCGAGACATGGGTTACTCAGCAGAGTAGGACGTGAGGGCTAGGTACCTATGTTGTTTTTGAGAGAGACATTTTATCCTGGTGTACATATCGAGTTGAGACCCTATGAGGCTTGGTTTTTGTGACGATCACTATCACTCTCACCTGTGTGGTTTTATCCTGATGAATGTTGGCTTTGTGTGAAAGATGTATGAATGAGTGACATGTAAAGTTGCCTACTCCTCGGTATACTTGTGCGACCTGCCCATGGGCGGCTGATAGGGCAGAGTATAAGGGAAGGAAGCGCAGCCTGTTTGTGAAAAGTTGTGAGGATTTTGTCGGTTGTTGATTGTCTAAGTGTGATGAGGACCGATAAGATGGTCTCTCAGTGATATTTGTTTTATGGTGAGCCCCCCTTGGATTTTGGAGAAGGGGATGTTTTGTGATATTGTGTGTTATGATGGGACCCCCTCGAATTTTTGAGGGGAAGTTTGGTTTTATGATGAGACCCCTCGTGATTTTTGGAAGAGGGAGTGTTTTGTTCTGTAGTGAAACCCCTCGTGATTTCTGGAAGAGGGGGCGTTTTGTTTTATGATGAGAGCCCCTTGGATTTTTGGAAAAGGGGATGTTTTTGTTGTTGGAAAACTTACCTTCAAAGGTGAGTAAATTGATTTATGGCATGGTAAGTTGTCTGACGAGCGATAAAGTCTGACGAAGAGGGCCACTTTTGCTTGGAATATTTGAGAAAGTTGCAATGAGTGCAGGGCGAGAGACGTTTCAGGACGGGTGGCTGCTGGCTCTAATCAAGTCAGGGGTCACGGCCTGGTGGACCTAGCGGTGATTTTGTTTGTGAGTGTGCGAATGATGCCATGCCTGTTGTGGAAGGGCTGGTAAATGTCTTCGGACCCCTGCGTATCGCGCAGTGGGCCCGTGATTTTATTTTGCGACGCCCCGTCTAACCACTTGTGCTAGTTCTGGGACATATTGAAGAAAGGCCAAGCTAACGGAAAAGAAGTTAGTACCTCTAGGGCGTAACCCCATTGGATGGCTGCTAGCCGGCGCAACCTGGCTGCGGGACCGCGGGGTAAGAGTTTAAGGGGGGTTGCCCGCCCCAGTGAAATTACTCCGCGGGATAGTGATGATTGGGAATTTTTGGAGGAATCCTGATTGGATGCTTATCAGGAGGAAACCTATCGTTGCGTAACCAACGAGGGGTACTACCGTTAAATAACAATGCGGTGGGCCGTAGTCCTGGTCCGATCGGCCAGGCTATGGTGGGCCAAAATGGAGACCTAGCCTTTCTGTATTAGACTGCAGAAAGAGCTGAGTGGATATTAAAATATACATATATACATATGTGTATTTGATTGCGAGAGATTTTCTGAGAAGGAAGGCCGGAGTGCCTTCAAAGGTCTCAGTTAAGGCCCGCGTCCCTAGTTTTTGCCAGGACTAGGGACACCCAACTAGAAGCCGAAGGTTGTCTAGGACCGGAGAGAGGACAATTGGGAAGGTCTTTGAAACTTATGTTGTCAGCGTCCTAATTTCTGGGCGGTGAGAGGCCTGGGCTAGAAACCTGGCAGCATATAGTTGTGGAGGCATGGTTTGATGGAGACCTCTACCCTGTTTTTGTCGGTTAATCGGATTGGCTCCTTTCTTTCGTCAGCATTTGGAGTGTGGGTGGATTTATAGCTTTCTGATTTGGCGAAGCGACGGAGACGTCGCTTAATATGGTCCGGTAAGTTGTCGGCGCGAATACCCTTACAAGGGTATCCGCCCTGGTTTTTTGCAAGCGGCAGAAAATAGTTTGGTTTAAAGTCTGAGTATACCACGCTAGGGTAAAGAGTGCGTGGGCGCGCAGGTTTAAGGCGCGCGTGATTTTTTTTCCGCGTTTGATCATAAAGTCGGTCGGATATCCGACGTTTTGTCCAATAATATTATTAATACTTATTTATATTTGATTAAGCGAGAATTCGGGGTATTTTCGGTTAGTGGTATGTTTGACCGAGACCTGCGCGCATACGGAGAACGACCTCGGCGACGACATCCGCAACAATGGCGCGATTTTCTGCGGGGAATGGGGTGTCGTAGGATGGCGCGCAGGGCAATTATGGCCCGGTATAAGCAAGCCGGCGCGGACACTGGGAGTCGAGCAGCCGGTTTGTTGGCCCGAAGCGCCGCGCCGCATCACCTTGTATGGTACTCTGCGGGCGTTGGCCTCAGGCTTGGGCTTAGCCCTATAGGTTACGGCACTAGGTTGATGATACGGAGGTTCAGGGATCGAGATCGAGCGGCGACGGCGCGGGAGTATCATGGTAAATAAAAGGCCGGCGGGGCCATCCCTCCCCCCCTCACGGTTTTGCCATCGGCCGTGTCGGGACGGGGCCAACGGTTATTTTTCCGAGTTTCTTCTAATTATTATTTACTGCCGTTAGTGTTTAATTTTATGATTTGACTTTTCGCAAGTAGGGAATGACACCGGCCCCGGATGGCTGCCACGGTAATTGAGGACCTTGAGCACACGCCCCCTTTAACGGTCCCGGCGGGTTCCTACATGTTTGGGGCGCTGGTGGAAGTCTTCCGTCCCGCCTGTCTTGGAAAAAGGGGCCGAGGAGTCAACGTGAAAGGCCAACGGGTGTGTGTTTGGCCTACGATGCTGGCGGAGGCCAACTGACGGGCATACCGGCCTAGTCGTGCTGTCCGCTGTGACAATTTTAAGTGTGAGCATGCCCGTAGGGGCTCGGGTATAGGAGCAGAGGCAGGCAACAGGCAGCAGCGCGCGGGGCCACAGCGCAGAGGAGTGCAACGGTGGTGGGGGGAAATCAGCAGCGGTACCTGCCGGGCACACCGCCTGTCGGGCAGAGTAGAAGGAAGAGGAACTACTCGGGCCGTCGGGTAGTCGGCCGCTCTTGAGTATCGTCGGAATAGCCCGATCGGACTGCGACGGAGGTTGGAGTAGGTGATAGCGCAGGGGGGCGGCGAGTTGCGCCAGGGGCATTCCGAGCTACGACGAACTAAGCTGGCGGACGCAGGCAGCGAAGGAGTAGAAGAAGGAATGGATCCGGGCGCGTTTCGGCGCCGGATTCATTCGAAGAAGGGAGAAGCTGTGGCGGGGATAAAAAAACTTAGTAT
>BFEA01000703.1:421952-441734 GCA_003427395.1 Chara braunii | reverse complement strand
GGGCTCCGGGGGTCGGGGGTCGGGGGTCGGGGGTTGGGGGTTGGGGGTCGGGGGTCGGGGGTCGGGGCCCCAACGAGAAGGGGTCCGAGGGTGAAATCCCGGCCCCGGCTTTGCCCCCGGGGGTCCCCGGGTGACAACCCTGCTGGCCGGGGCGCTGTTCATCCTATAGGCGGAGTTAGTTGGAGTTAGGCCGTGAGGTTGTCAGAAGTTTGACTTCGGCGCTGACCAAGCTGTTGTGTCGCTCGGCTGCCATTGCGGGGCCCTCAGGCGAGAGAAGGTACCAAGGCCCTCTCACGCGAGTCTGAGAGCACCATTCTTGGATCTGAGAGTCTCACACTTTTCTCTCTCTGCCCTTCTAAAGTCTAAGCCTACTCTATTGGCTATGAGAGGAAGGCGGCAGGCGAGATTGCAACCCGTAGGTCCGCGCTAAGGCCTCTGTGGGAGGTTCGCCCCACCGATTGTGGGAGCTCTGCCGGAACTGAGGAGGAGTTCTGGAGGCAGGGAATCGTCAGGTAAACCACTTCCATCTGTATAACCCACTACTACCCATGTTTGCCTATCTCCCTGCAGTATGATTGATGTATGCATGAGTTTGTCCCTATGATTATTGTTTTCTCTTCAGGACCCAATCAAATCAGAAGGAAGGAATATGTGAGGGTGAAGTTTAAGTTTTATCTTTGTTCTGATTGAAAGCAGACTAAGGATGAACTGGGGGAAGGTGGGAGGAAGGCAACTTGCATGTGTTTGGAAGGGTCAACCAAAGTCTGAGCATTGTTTCTAATGTGAGTGGCTCAGGGCTATGTTTATTTGGTTGTTTTCTGAAGGATCAGGCATTGTTTCTACTGTGAATGGCCTGGTTGCTATGTTTATTTAGTTGTTTTCTGGAGGATCAGGCATTGTTGAAAGAGTTTAAGTTCTTGTTTTATTCCGAGGGAGGATTTCTGGTCTAAAGCTAAGCATTGTTTCCATGGTGAATGGCTTAGCCTGAAAACCACGCACATAAATTAAACTGGGTATAAAGGAAAGTACTTTATGTATATTTGCATGTGAACTGGCAGCTGGGCATTGTTTCTACTGTGAATGGTCCAGCGTTAAGCCATATCATTAAGAAGAGAAAAGAGAAAATATAAACTATAAATAAAAATAGTATGGGCAAGCTGAACATTGTTTCCATGGCGAATGGTTCAGTCCCCGGCCCATATTTGCTTTCCTTTTTGAAAACAAAGTCAGAGAAATACTAAATTTTGAATATTAAACGGCTCAGGGCGATTAGCCATTGTTTCCGTGGCGAATGGCCTAGTCATATGTCCAAAAGAAGAGAGAAGTAGTTGTGCAACTTGTTCATGTATATCTTAAAGGCAAGCAGGACATTGTTTCCATGGCGAATGGTCCAGCCCTATGTCTTATGTAAGAGGAAAATAAGGGTTCAAGGACTTAAAAGATTCATAAACTATCTATATGGAATGAACTTTGGGATGGTGATAGTACTTACCTTTATGGTTTGGTCTGTATGTCACTGAGTGAGGCTACTACTTGGCCTAAGTTTCAGTTGATAGGTAGTTGCTTTAGTTGCTCGCCACGTGCTAGAGCCATAGGAGTTAGTTTCAATCCCTGCATTTTCTGAGCTAACTTTTTTTTACTTAGATCAATTCTTGCATTTTCTGAGATTTTTTCTTATACTTGACTTTCTATAAATTTTGGCAAGCTACTTTTCTACGGGAAGCGCTGCCGAAATTTCTACAAATTCAAGGAGTTTGTCAAATTTTGACTTGTCGAAGTTCAACTTGTCTCTTCTTTGTATTTCACTCAGTAAAAATCTGAAAAACCTCATTTTCTAAAGAGAGTGCTGCCCAATTTTTTGTTAATTCAGAGAGTGCTGACGAATTTTTTGTTAATTCAGGTATTTGCCCAAATTTCAAATTCAGAACTTAGCCTTGTATAAATTTTGGAATAACACTTTTCTAAAGGGAGTGCTGCCGAAATTTCTGCAAAACTAAGAAGTTAGCTAATCTTGCCTAAGTTGAACCCAAGTTCTCTCTTGAGTTCATATCTGACTTAGTATAAATCTGGAAAGTCTCCCTTTCTAAAGGGAGTGCTGCCCAAATTTCTACTAATTCGAGGAGTTAGACAGAATTTGACTTTTCAGAGTTACAAAATTATTTCTGCTTTCATATTTGGATTTGTATAAATTCTGGGAAGACACTTTTCCTACGGGAAACGCTGCCGAAATTTTCTTAGTTTGAAGGAGATAGATAATATTTTGACAGGTGGCGATTCTGGCAGTCCACTCTGAATAGGGGAGATTTCGCCATGAGTTTACCTTTCTTTGGGCACTTGCTTAGAGGTAGGCTTAGATATAGTTAACTAGGATGATTCTTGAGTGAGATCGTGACATGAGGATTATTCTCCATGGACTTATAGGTTTAACGTGGGGCATTGACCTGTCATGTGTTACAAGTCCTATTGATCATTTGATTCAAGTTCAGGACTAGATTCAGCTTGATTCCTTGAGGATCATCTTCTGTTATCACTGACAACAGGTCGGTTGCCGATTCGTCGGTTTACGACTCAACTCCAATTCACTCCTGCCACTCAACCTAAAAGCTTTAGCCATGTGGTTTATTTGTTTTGTTGTGTTTTTACCCGGACTTTATTGAATGGCCATTTAACGAAGATACTAAGTATTTTTATTGCGGGGAGGTTGCGCTGAGGTTGAGGTTTGCATGGCTAAAGCAAAAAGTGTGAGAGCAGAGAATGGTTGAAGTTGAATCCGTGTAGTGTGTGGGCTGTTGATTTGACTCGTTGATGTGATTGCAGGTATAGTTGTGGTTCAGACTCTCGATGTGATTGCTTGCGATTACATACTTATATAGCTGAAAGGAGCCCCACTGTGACTGTGAGAAGTGATCGTCCTATATAACTAATCCTCATATATTTATGAGTGTCCTGGGTATTTGAGAGACTTACTGTATTTGTGCATAAGGGCTATCCAGATTTTGTCTTGAGAGAGAAGGGAGATTCCCCTTTTATTCTTGCTTTTTAGAGTTGTATGGTTGGACGTTGTAGTCCGTGGCAGCCGTCAAAGTCAAACCCCTTGACTTTCGCCAAGGCATGGAGTAAGGCTCGTCTCTAGGGCAGTACGAAGCGACTGCCACCACCGGTGTGGACATGTGTACCACCCGCTCTGCATAAGGTGCAGAAGAGGGTGTGTGGTCTTCAACCTCGCATGGAAGTTGTCCAGCGTCTAGAGATTAACCCTCAAGGCGCGTGTCATCCGACACTTGAGTGTCAAACGCGACCCTCGAGATTAACGAGGATCGCCTGAGTAAGGGTACTACATAGTACGTCATTGTCACGACTGCCTGCGTACGCTTGCATTGCGAGTCGATATGAGTTAGCCTGCGTCCGCGTGGTTTTATACTAAGTCTCACGCGCGATGCCTATTCGATTTCCGCATTGGAAAGTTATGGGTTGGCTACCGAGGGGCTAAGAGCGTTGTCGCGTTGTTTGTGTTGTGTCGTTTCGTATGTGTGTGTATGTGTGTTTTATTTTTGTGTTCGTAAAGAGGTGTGCGCGTGGTGTGTGGGATGCTTCCTAGTCGACCGATGACGAGTCGTGCTTGGGACCTCAACCCCCCAAGATGCCGATTCGCGTGCGGATCCGATACAGGTGTATTACCACGCGTACCCCCTATGCTACAGGGAACGAGAAACACCCTCGCTGGTCCACGTCTGCGATTGCAACTGATTAGCTTTCGTACTGTGGACTGGTAGCTCAGCGGGGATACGCCCACCGAAGGAGGGAGACAACTCTCGTAAGGTGTAGGTAAGTCGTGCCTCGCGTAGGCCCTATCCTGTCGTAGGGGCTCGCGAGAGGTATGGCTGGCGCACTCGGGCGGAGCGGCTTGCGAAAGCTCCATATGTATTATCTGCGATGAAGAACTTAAAACCAACTCTTGCGTGACGCGGCCGGGAGGGTCCCGCGCTGCCCTGGTGCGGTGCCAGACCGATGCGCTCGACAAAATAACATCCTACAGATAAATCCTACACCCCTATGAACTTCGCAATACTCCGAAAACACAATTTATGATTTTTACTTCCTTCCGTCTCACACAAAATCGGGAAATTTCTCAACATTTTATTCCTACGACATCTGCACCCTCACCCTCTTCACGCAGCCCATCATTCATACAGTGCTCCACACACTAACCTGTTGTAGAATCTCATTATGCCATTCAGCTCGCATCATCCCAAAACCATAGTCTAGCATCTCATCTTGCTCGAATCCATCGAGGATCGAGCAAGATTAAGACTTTTCACTCCCATGTACTTCCCTCTCCTCCATAGCTCTGCAGACTCTAATTTTACTAATCTAACAGCGAAACTAATGTTACCACTAAGCTCGCCTTGCCTTAAAACCCCTATTTCGCTCCTTCTCTCGCTCAATTCCGTGGACAAACGAGCGAGTTATACATTTTCTCATCCCCCCTTCTCCTTCATTTTCTTCAACTCCGCGCACGAAATTTTCTCCCTACCTCCCTGCACATCACTCTATTCACAAAACTGACTGCGCCATCTGACTCGCCTGACCCAAGAACCTCTAGAATGACTCTTCCCCCACCCGTTTTCATCAAGAATGGGGCAGGTTTTCACATTTTTGCACTCCCTCCAGCTTCGGTCATAGCCCGTACTCCTCGCATGCACCCGGCGCGCTTTCCAGTCCGGGTTCGTTCCTCTGTCGTATGTTTGCTACCGCCGCCCTCCGCCCTCTCTCGCCCCGTTGCTGTACCCGCCATCTCGAGCCCCGAGCTGCGCCGACTTCACGACCTTCTTCCCCGCCTACCGTTCGCCACTGTTCTCTTCTACTGTACCTGGCACTCGCGCGCATCCACCTCCATTCTCTCTTGTTTTTTCTGCGCCTGCCGGCCTCGACTCTGAGTTGCCTGCTCATTCCTTTCGGCCAGCGCTGTTGTCAACGACACTTGGTGGTGAGAATTCCGCGGCAACTGATCAGCTATTCCTGGCTCATGGCGCAACTGGAGCAGAAGGGCCGAAGGGAGCCAACTACTGAACAAGTAGTCTCAATTTTACTTTTCCTCCAGCTATACCCATGTGCGTCCCCGAGGAAGTACCGCTACAGCAACTCAGGCCCAGGTCCGACAGCCTGTCTACTTATAGTACTGTTGCGGACCTTTCCCATAGAGTTTCTGAGTTTCCGCTGTCCCGCAGGCAGTCCAAGCCCTTTGCTGTGCCGCACTTCAGGTAAGGGTCCCGCGATGACCTTGGTGGTGGTAGCAAATATCCAATTGAGAAATTAGAAGCCCGAAGTGGGGAGGGATTTCATGCACACAGTTGAGCATACTTAGTGTTGTTGCAGCCTCCTCCTTGGTTCGCCCGTCCCACTGTTCCAGGCACAGTTCATCATCTTTCGAGCCCCAATGGGCATGCTCACACTCAAACCCCCTCCCTGCAGATTGCGGGCGGCGGACAGCTGCCACGCAGCAGATCGTGGTTGGCAGATTGTGCACCCGTAGAGGGTCCCCGCCACTTAGGTTTCTTCCACCTAGTGGGTTAGTTACCCACTGGCTCCTATGCGCGTTGGACCCCGCGACCCATGCTTCAACAGTTCATGGGTGTGTCAACTGAGCTAGGCCCACAGTTGCTGGTCCCACAGGCCTGTTTTACACAACCCACGGGTGTTCCAGCTGAGCTTGATCTCAAGCATGTACTTCAACAGTTCGGGGGGTGTACCACTTGAGCTAGGTCCACAGCTGTTGGTCCCATAGGCCTATCAGCAATCTACGGTTATACGAACTGAGCTAGGTCCGCAACTGTTGGTCCTACAGGCCTACCAGCAGTCTGCGGTTGTACCAAGTGAGTTGGCCCACTTGTACCTTTGCCAGCCTCGAAACCCACGCCTGGGCCGCATCCCAAACTGATACCAAAGGGTTAATTCAAATAAGTAAACATCAAACAAAAATAAAATAAAATAAAACAGCAGAATGGGGAGGGGTTCCATGTGACCAGCTAGCTACCGCTACGTGCCTCCCTACTGCGCCCTGGACCGCTCCGCCCTGGCACAGTTTACCGTCTTTCGGGCCCCAACAGGCATGCTCACGGTATACTCACACTACAGGCCCCCACGGCCATGGTTACACTGCAACCCCAAGGCTGGGACGGGCCAATTTGAGGTTTTGGACATGGTTCCAGTCACACACTGCTGTCCCTTTTTCAGATGGGACACGACCCCGACCGTCTGCAGCAAACAGCAATTTGGTCCCTTGCTGGTCACACGACACCATCCACAAGTTGCGCAAAAAAACTTCGGGTCCCGAAATAAATAACTAAAAATAAATAGGGCATTTCCCTTGCCCCGCGGCTCCACAGGCTGCTGAAAAAAATGAGCACACCAACGGTACATCCGGGTCTTCAGCAAAATCTGCGCGACCGGTCCCGTATCTCACGGGCCCCGCCGTCATGGCTACACTCAAACCTTTCACAGCAGATCGTGGGCGACGGAGGGTGCATGCGCTGAGGGTCCGGCCACTCAGGTTTCTTCCTCCCCCTCGTGGACTAACGACCCACCAGCTCGCACGCACGTTGAACTCGTCGGACCGCGTTTTTTTTTTTAAACAGTTCATGGGCTTATAAATTGAGCTACGCCCGCTGGTTCCCGCACACAACTCCGGTACCAATGTTGTCGCCGCGCCCCAGAGATGGGACCGGTAAGTAAAAATGATTGAAGAAAAATATAGATAAAGGTAAAAATAAAAATACGAACGTCGGAAACCGACGCTTTGGGGGAAGGGAGACGACCAGTACCACTTTAAGTTTCGCCGACCTGGCCTACGGATGGGCCGGCAACAAAACCAAGGGGGATAGCCCTGTCGGGCCCTCAACCCCTCGGCATCTTCGCCCGCTCGAACGTTCCATCACCGCCGGTCGCCGCCCTCGATCCCTGTCCTGTCGCTTAGAAAGTCCAATGTCGTTACCGATTGTGTTGTTGCCCAAAGCTGAGACGAACTACTGCAAAATTCAATATAAATCGTTGTCGCACCTCACGCGGTGCTACCAAAATACCCCAAGGCCACTCCTTCGCCTACGGTCCCAACTCACGATTGCCGACCTATGACCCCTGCCGCTCATAGAGCCTGGCTCTGTCCACGACCGTCAACCTCCCACATGTACCGCGCGGAGGTCACCGCTTGCGTTCTACTTTCTCTCGCACACCCCAATTACTGCCCAAAGCAACACCACTTCCAATGACGCATGCCGTATGAACGCAGATGTACCATGGTCACTTCAAATAAAAAAAAGAAATCCTAGTTTTAATCAAAGCCAGAAATTTTGCCGGCGGAAACGCCGACTCTATAACATCAAAATTAAATTCATCATGCGCGCCTCAAAAACCGCGCACCCATACACTCTCTACTTCCAGTCCACCATTCAATCAACGGGAACAAAACGCATCCGCGACTCGCGCGGGGTACTCAAATGTCGAACAAAACTTATTTTATGCCATTTGCAAAAATCAGGGCGGATACCCTTGTAAGGGTATTCGCGCCGACAGTTTACCGGACCTTATTAAGCGACGTCCCCGTCGCGTCGGATAATCAAAACTATCAATTCAACCATAATTCCAAATGTTGACGAGAAAAGATCCAATCCGAGTGGCCGGCTGACTCCGTTCGAGTGTTTAACAAACAGTACCCAATATGTCTCGTTGCTGCCAGGGTTTCAACCTGGGTCTCCTGCCAACGCAGGTGTACTAGATCAGTACTACAACGTAAAGTTCATGATGAGTAGTTGCTGGTAATCCTCTCACTTTGTCCTAGACATCTTTCAGTTTATCGTTGGGTGTCCTGTTTAGTCATCGTCCTGCATGCAAGTTCATAACTTAGGACGTCGACCCTAATTGAGATCTTTATAAGGCTCTTTTGCCTTTGTTACACAATATTCACAAAAATATATATAACTTTTATCAGATATCTCTCCTGCAGTCTAGTACAGTAGAGTCAGGTCTTCATCTTGGTTCACCATAGTCTGGTTGATCGAGCCAGATCTACGGCCTGTCGCGTTGTTATTTTAGCGACGGTACCCTCGTTGGTTGGGCAATGGTAGGCAATTCTCCTTATAAATCATACTATCAGGACTCACAAAAAATACGACTCGACTCTTATCCCTCCGACATCCCGCGGGAATAAGACTCTCTGAGGCGGCCACACCCCCCAAGCCTTACCCTTTGGTGAGACGTGGGCCCGCTGCCAGGTTACACCGGTCAGCAACCAACACTAGGGGTTGCGCCCTAGTGATGCCAGATTAACTCCTAGCTAGGTCTCTCATATATGTCTTAAGATTAGCATCATAGTGACTGGACGGTGTGTCGCAATAATCTCAGGCCTACTGCGGGACTACTCAAAGATCTATCTCACTCACAGTCTCAGAGGCATTTACCAGCTCTCTATAAGACAACATAGAGAGCACCGCGTCCTCTCCAAAATCCACAAAAAAAAATCACAGCCAGATTCACAGGGTCGTGACCTCCCACTTGATCAGAGCAAGGCAGACCACACATCTTAAAGATATCTCTCAAAATTTCACCAATTTGCGACCTTCCAAAATTTCACCAAAATAATAATTTATCTTGGTCTTTCACGTCAGAATTTATCATTCAAACCGTTTTCCATGCCATTTAAATCATTTAACCACCTTCCACCTTTGAAGAGGACTCACTTATAAAATGTCACCACCACCTCCCTCATGGAGGCTAATCAATCATAAATTTTTACACCCACCTCCCACATGAAGGGGAGTCAATCATAAAATACCCATTACTCAGAGACCGATTTATAGGTCCTCTCCACAACTCAACAATTAGCATTTGACATGATCAAGCATTTAAGTTTCAAAAAGATCCATAAATCCCTTCAGATTCTCGCACATTCTCACAACCCGAACTTCGCTCTCCTTACCCATACTCGAGCCTATTGCCTGTCTGTAGGCACGTTGCATGAGTATACCAGAGAGTAGACAGTTTACACATTTCACATTTAAAAAACACACGAGCTGAATCATGTGCATCTGTCACATAAAAATCAATCATCATATATTAGGATAAATCCACATATATGAGGGTGATAGTGATCGCCAAACAAAGAGATAGTCTCAAATCGTAATTATGTATAGAGTTCGGATATCTCAACTCATAGAAAAAAAATAGTCTCAAAGCCACATACGTACTCCGAGTTGAACAACCTAAACTCAAGGATGAGCAGGATAATCCCTGCCTTAGAGTCACTTTATCTTATCAATTCCTTGCCGGACCATATTGCTAAACTATCATTCGCTCTTTAAAAGTTCTCTCTCTCAATAATCTTGACCATGCAATAACATTTATATTGTAATGCTATGTATCGTAATGGAGAAATAATAATCATGAATAAATAATGATACCACGATCAAGTTAAACTTTCCAACCACAAAGATTATCAAATGCAACAATAATAATAAATATTATATTATATTTCCTGAGGCTTTGTCAGAAATATATTGTGTCGAGGGGTAGTGTAACCCTTTCTCAAAGGGATAGCATCTTACTCCTGAGCCCCACTCAAGGATCAAGCCTCACTGCACTTCCCTCCGATTCCAGCACTTGCACCTTGCAGACCCTTGCCGATAAAGTAGACAACCTCACCATACATATTCCAGAATGATCTGTCCCTTCGCATGCAGATGAACCTACTTGACACAAAAGTAGTTGGGGATTCACCCCCTTCCTCTCTGTGGCAGGTAGTAGCTGTCCTCCTTATAGGCCATAGTCTAACACGGTTCAAACACTTTATTCCTATTAAGTAGTAGTGTAGTTATTTTATCACAAGGATTAGATGACAACACCYCACTATGGACCAGGAACAAGTTCCGGCGTTGGTCTCACTACCACCTTCAAGACTACATTATAACTTCTTCAAAGTCATCTCTCAGGAAAATGATAAAATWGGGTTGCAACTTTCTTAGAGTAGACYTCACACATTGACCATTTCCTTGTGAAATTCACTTTCCCAAGAAACCGGTCACTCCATTCACCTCCGAATCCGCATCGGACGTGGATTCTATGTAACATTTCTGACCCCTTTTAAAAAATCAACCCATGCATATAGATTCAAAAACAAACTAGATATGAATGAATAATCCAGATAAACACAGATGCAAAGGGTTATACCTAGGTAGAATGAAATTAGACAGATGACACATGCAGCTAGTCAAAGATGAATAAGGCTTAGATAAATAACATCAAGCACGTAGTCTTATATAAGTCGACATTTAAATACGCTTACTTTAAAGGAAAATTTTTGATGCAGATGAATGAATAGACTCAAAAATTTACTATCAAATTTATAAACTCAAATGCTTAAATAGATAAAATGTTTATGACTTTTCCTTACGAGAGTCCTTACATAAGAAGAAAATACCTCTTTCTAAGCCAAGCCATCTCCTATCGCTAGTTCACTGTAATACTGCCATGATAACTTTAGGCAGCTTCAACGACTATGTTAAAAAACCAAAGATCCTTACTTAGGTAACTAAATATGCAGAGTCGCATCAAAAGCGAACGACAATCAGTCAATGACATTAGATATGCATAGCATCGTCTGTATTACTTTATGGTACCTCAATCTGCAAACTTCTAATTGTCGTTGGCACTACTAGGTGTCAAAGTACCCAAACGTCCCTATCTCGTTCCGCCTTTCCATAGTGTAATCCCATAAGAACCACCAACAAACTACTCATGATTCACTCACCTACTGCCATTAACAAAATTTGTCGTTTTGCCTGGACCATCAACCTGCACTTAACCTGGGTTCGTTCTCTTAAGGACCCCGGTAGGCAGCCGAAATCCCCTGCAACGGCGCCACCTGTCGCGCACATAGGTCCCCCAGGGGGACCCTCCCGGCCGCGTCACGCAAGATTTGGCAGGACTTGTCGCAGATGAGCGATTTGTCGCTCCAGCCGAGTGCGTCAACCGTACCTATCGCTAGTCCCTACGACAGGACAGGGTCACGCGAGGCACCGCTACCTCCACCTGCAGGAGCTGTCACCATCCCTTAGGTGGGCGTATCCCCGCGAAGCTACAGAGCCTCATGCGAACTTTTTTCGTATGCGATTGCAGAGGTGGCCCAGCTGAGGGTGTTTCTCGTTCGTTGTAGCATAGGGGGTACGTGCGGTCAACGCCCGAAATCGAACCCGTACGTGAATCAACAACACTGGGGGATTGAGGTTCCAAGCTCAACTCGGCGTCGGTCGACTAGGACGCATCACACACACCACATGTTACACCGCTTTAAAACAAAATTGAAATAACCCGCACGCACGCGCACACAAACAAAAGGGAAACAAAACACTCCCAGTCCCTTTGGTATACGACCCATAACCTTCTGAGGCGAGATTCAGGTTGGCATCGCGTGCTGGACTTGATATAAAAGTCGCGCGGACGCACGGCCTTCCTATATTGGTCAGTCATGCGTGCATATGCAAGCATTGGCAACCATGGGGTGCTATGTAATACCCATAATCGCACGATCCTCGATAACCTCGAGGGTCACGTTTGACACTCAAGTGTCGGCTGATACGCGCCTTGAGGGGTTAATCTCTCGACGCTAAACAACCGTCAAGTGTGGTTGAAGACCACACCCTCTTCTCCACCCTGTGCAGCGGGGTTGAGTAGACAGCTTCAAGCTGTCGTGGCAGCCAAAGATGAAGGGGGTTGACTTTGACGGCTACCACGGAATACAACATCCAACAATAAAATTCTAAAAAGCAAAAGGATAAAAGGGAAATCTCCCTTTTCTTTCAACGCACAACCTATTAAACCCTTGCACACGGTCACAATAGGTCGCGCGAACATCCAACACGTATGCATATACATATATATAGAAGGTTATAAATATGTGACGATCACTTCCCACAATCACAGTGGCATTCCTCTCAACCATATATATTTAAGTGATCGTAGGCAGTCAAATCCAAAGTCCGAATCACCAAACATACCTGCAATCACATCAAAGATCCATATCAACAGAGCACACACTACACGGGGTCAACTTCAACCATTCTCTGCGCTCATACCCCTTTGCCTTATCCACACAAACCCCAACCTTTGTCCAACCTCCTAAAATAAAACACTGAGTCCTTTTTAAATGGTTATTCAATAAAGTCCGTGTAAAAAACCAAAGGAAACAGTTCAATCCACAGGGGCTAAGGCCTTTAGGTCGAGAAGCGAGAATGAATTGGAGTTGAGCCGGAAACCGACTTTTTATCAAAGCATAACAGAAGATGATCCTTGTAGGATCAGCTTGAAGCTAGTCAAGCCTTTAATCAATTTGAATAGAGGTGACCTGCAATGCAGCACATGCCAGTACCCGAGTCATGCTTGAGTGATCAAGATATAATCCTACCTTCCTAAATAACCCCTGATGTTTATCTAAAAATGTAAGAAATTCCGACAGTATATCCCCTAAACAGGATGGATTGCCAAATTTCTCCTAACGGAAAATATTCTAACTCCTTAATTTCTGCAAAATTTCGGCAACGCTTCCGGTAGAAAAAGTGCCTTCCTAGAATTTCTACGAGTCCAAAAATGACCAACTCTTTTCAGAATTGTAGAAATTTCGGCAGCGCTTCCCGTAGGGAAAGGAGGCTGCCAAAATTTATACAAAGCTGAAAACAGAAAGACGACGCAAAACTATACTTGGGACTAACTCCTAACACCCGCTTGATAATTCAGAATCAACGTTATTCTGCACAATATCTAGATGAGGTCGTGAGCTAACACTGATCCTAACTCCTAGCAGAGTCAGTCCTATCTTATCTAAGCTTCCCTCCCATCATCCATCTCATCTGCCTATGGCTTCAGCACTCAGCGAGCATCTAAAGCAACTAAACTATCAAAGAGATGCCCAAGAGTGAGAGCCCACAAGCATGCATAACCAAACATCTCTCACAATCCCACATTAATTTAGTCCAAGTAGTTCGTTAAATCGCTCAATTCTTTTCCTTTTCAATCCCCTTTTGCTATGGCATACGGTCAGACAAGGCCCTAACCCTAGGGTACGCCTGACCTGCCTAGGTACACACGTAAAGTACGCACATTTGGATTGCCATAACCCTAGGGTATGCCCAACATAACATGAACTGTACACATAAGGCATATGACCAGACCACCCTAACCCTAGGGTACGTCTGGCTTCTGCCTAACAGACGACAAAAAAGTATAGAACTGGGCCGCCCTAACCTTGCCTGAACATAAGTACAAACGACAAAAAGTTGGACAGCCCTAACCCTAGGGTACGTCCAACCCACAGCACATTTACGACAAAAGCATATCACTAGGCCGCCCTAACCCTAGGGTACGCCTAGTTAGCCATACAGTTTAAGTTACATAAGGCAATGTGATCAGGTTGCCCTAACCCTAGGGTGTGCCTGGTATGCCTGAACAGTTATAAACACCGAAACGCTGGACCACTCTATCCCTAGGGTACGTCCAACTTACACTAAACGACAAAGGTTTATCGCTAGACCGCCCGAACCCTAGAATTAGGCGTAGTTAGCCATACAACATAAAATAGGGTACAAATACTTTCACAGACTTTATGTCTTTCCTTCTCTTATTAAGCAGTCGATCGGACCTTTCCAATAATGGAACTTTCGTTCCTGCCTCATGTCTAGAAGGGAAAATAAAACAGATTTATACTAACTCTCTGCTCCTTAGTGTTATCATGAGCATATAACTGAACCGCCTTAACCCAAGGGTACGTTCTGTCTGCCCAGTTACCTTTGTTCTACTCTTCATCTCTTTCCCTCTTCCTTAGTTCTACCTGACTTACTAACTGGCTTTCCCCACCCGGGGTGCTTGTCTGTTAGAAGCATAAGTTTAATAAAATATATATATATATTAAAATTTATATTTTTGGTTGGCCAGTCAATTCGTGACTCATGACTAAGCCGCCCTAACCCTAGGGTACGCTTAGTCTTATGCCGTTATTCCCTCAGAAAAAACATGCACCATAACTCATTAAAAGAAACATCAGGATTCTGAGCCTTTCCCACCCGGGCCGCCCATCCTCCTATTCAGAAACCCTCAAAGAAACGGCGACTGAGCCATCCAACCCAGGGTAGGCCCAATCCTAAAAAGGTAATTCAGACAGCCCAGCAAACAAAAATAAACATAGCACTGAGTCCACACCAACCTAGGGGAACTCAGCCTTGGGTTGACCCGATCAAAGCATGCAAAATACCTTTCTCCCACCTTCCCCTTGTTACTTTGTCTGAATTCACTCAATGATTATCTAAGCTCTCATATATACTTGTTTATTTACCTTTTTACAAAGCATATCCTGACAACATAAAAAAGTTAAAAGTAATAACCTTTCACATATATGTTCTGATACCCAAAGGAATAACAGTTTAGGGAAGGGATCACATCCGTCAAACGGGAGTAATACCTGAAGTTCTCTGCCTCCAGAACCCCGTCTGGGCTCTGGCAGAGCTCTCGCAATCGGTAAGCGGATCTCCCACAAGGTCTTGATGCGGACCTACGGATTGCAATCCCGCCTGCTGCCTTCCTCTCGTAACCTTAGACTAGACTTAGAATAAGGAGGGCAGAAGAAGAAAGTTTAGACTCTCAGATACAAGAGGGGTGCGCTCCAATTCTCAGGAGAGGGCCTTGTTGCCTTGATTCGCCTGAGGGCCCCGCAATGGTGGCCAAGAGAATGCGGTGAAGTCACTCGAGCCACAACCAAAACGCAGCACCTTCTGACAATCTCGCAAGTCACAGCAGTAATTCACGTGCAAAAGCCTGATCACACTCTCAAACCACCGCACTCCAACTGTTGGCCGATGATGTAATGCGCACCCCAAAAACACATTGTTCAAATAGAACACGCCCCCGTGCTATACTTAAGACACAGTAATCACAGCCGAGCTCAACTGGATGAGGGCGTAATTAGCATACAGTAATATGACAAGATACAGCCAAAGCAATGATCCACACAGTAAAACCCAGCAACTTCAGCCACTCATAATAGCGCAGCCGTGCTAGCAGTCTGAGAAAAACAACAGCCTCCGCCAAAAGTGTAACTGCAGGATACGGCAGTTTGGGGTTGCGGCATTAGTCTCTTCAAAAAGTAGTTCTTATTGAAGTATGGAGCATCATCTGGTTCTCCTCCGCATAGCAGCTACTCTCCGAACAGTAGTGAACACGGATAGAGAAAACTGACAGGCCATCCACAACAGCACAATATATGCAGGTGTAGCTTATACCCATCAATGATGCCAACCCCAAACGTGCCCTCTCAGTCTATGTCTAMACCRAAAGACCGAWACTRRAGAGCCAATTCGTCGTTGTTCTCACARCTTGTACTTAATAACAGGGAACACTATCAGCAGAGGCCGTTGCCTCTYAGTCCCCTCCCAACAGAGGCGCTACCCCATTCGACTCAGGTMTGACYAGTGCTGCACRTRGGGGAACTTTTAACTTCCCTTGCTCRCAGTGGGAAGCCCCGTACATCCTCCTACTCGATTGCAGTAAACAGCGACTGACCTCTCAAACTCTCTCCCTCTCTCGTCTCAGTCCACCTCGTCCTAACCCACTTCCCGACACCACACAAGCCGAGGCCGAAGTGCCTTCCCAACTGTCCTAATTCTTCCGAACACACCAGGTCAAGACAGNCACTACACGGGGTCAACTTCAACCATTCTCTGCGCTCATACCCCTTTGCCTTATCCACACAAACCCCAACCTTTGTCCAACCTCCTAAAATAAAACACTGAGTCCTTTTTAAATGGTTATTCAATAAAGTCCGTGTAAAAAACCAAAGGAAACAGTTCAATCCACAGGGGCTAAGGCCTTTAGGTCGAGAAGCGAGAATGAATTGGAGTTGAGCCGGAAACCGACTTTTTATCAAAGCATAACAGAAGATGATCCTTGTAGGATCAGCTTGAAGCTAGTCAAGCCTTTAATCAATTTGAATAGAGGTGACCTGCAATGCAGCACATGCCAGTACCCGAGTCATGCTTGAGTGATCAAGATATAATCCTACCTTCCTAAATAACCCCTGATGTTTATCTAAAAATGTAAGAAATTCCGACAGTATATCCCCTAAACAGGATGGATTGCCAAATTTCTCCTAACGGAAAATATTCTAACTCCTTAATTTCTGCAAAATTTCGGCAACGCTTCCGGTAGAAAAAGTGCCTTCCTAGAATTTCTACGAGTCCAAAAATGACCAACTCTTTTCAGAATTGTAGAAATTTCGGCAGCGCTTCCCGTAGGGAAAGGAGGCTGCCAAAATTTATACAAAGCTGAAAACAGAAAGACGACGCAAAACTATACTTGGGACTAACTCCTAACACCCGCTTGATAATTCAGAATCAACGTTATTCTGCACAATATCTAGATGAGGTCGTGAGCTAACACTGATCCTAACTCCTAGCAGAGTCAGTCCTATCTTATCTAAGCTTCCCTCCCATCATCCATCTCATCTGCCTATGGCTTCAGCACTCAGCGAGCATCTAAAGCAACTAAACTATCAAAGAGATGCCCAAGAGTGAGAGCCCACAAGCATGCACAACCAGACATCTCTAACAATCCCACATTAATTTAGTCCAAGTAGTTCGTTAAATCTCTCCATTCTTTTCTTTTTCCATCCCCTTTTGCTATGGCATACGGTCAGACAAGGCCCTAACCCTAGGGTACACTTGACCTGCCTAGGTACACACGTAAAGTATGCACATTTGGATTGCCCTAACCCTAGGGTATGCCCAACAGAACATGAACTGTACACATAAGGCATATTACCAGACCGCCCTAACCCTAGGGTACGTCTGGCTTCTGCCCAACTGACGACAAAAAAGTATAGAATTGGGCCGCCCTAACCCTAGGGTGTGCCGAATCTGCTCTAAACAAAGTTACGTACAACATCATTCTAGATCACCCCTACCCAGGGGTAGGTCTCGCTTGCCTGAACATAAGTACAAACGACAAAAAGTTGGACAGTCCTAACCCTAGGGTACGTCCAACCCACATCATATTTACGACAAAAGCATATCACTAGACCGCCCTAACCCTAGGGTACGCCTAGTTAGGCAATGTGATCAGGCTGCCCTAACCCTAGGGTGTGCCTGGTCAGCCTGAACAATTATAAACACCGAAACGTTGGACCGCCTTATCCCTAGGGTACGTCCAACTTACACTAAACGACAAAGGCTTATGGCTAGGCCTCCCTAACCCTAGGGTTAGGACTAGTTAGCCATATAACATAAAATAGGGTACAAATATTTTCACAGACTTTTTGTCTTTCCTTCTCTTATTAAGCAGTCGATCGGACCTTTCCAATAATGGAACTTCTGATCCTGCCTCATGTCTAGAAGGGAAAATAAAACAGATTTATACTAACTCTCTGCTCCTTAGTGTTATCATGAGCATAATTGAACCGCCCTAACCCTACCATACATTCATTCTGCCCAGTTACCTTTGTTCTACTCTTCATCTTTTTCCCTCTTCCTTAGTTCTACCTGACTTACTGACTGACTTTCCCCACCCGGTGTGCTTGTCTGTCAGAAGTATAAGTTCAATAAAATATATAAATATCAAAATTTATACTTTTGGTTGGCCAGTTAATTCGTGACTCATGACTAAGCCGCCCTAACCCTAGGGTACGCTTAGTCTTATGCCGTTATTCCCTCAGAAAAAAACATGCACCACAACTCATTAAAAGAAACATCAGGACTCTGAGCCTTCCCCACCCGGGGCGCCTGTCCTCCTGTTCAGAGACCCTAAGCAAAACGGCGACTGAGCCATCCAACCTAGGGCATGCCCAATCCTAAAAAGGTCATTCAGACAGTCCAGCAAATAAAAATAAACATAGAACTGAGTCCACACCAACCTAGGGGACCTCAACCTTGGGTTGACCCGAGCAAAGCATGCAAAACACCTTTCTCCCACCTTCCCCCTGTTACTTTGTCTGAATTCATTCAATGATTATCTTAGCTCTCATATATACTTGTTTATTTACCCTTTTACAAAACATATCCTGACAACATAAAAAAGTAAAAAGTAATAACCTTTCGCATATATGTTATGATACCCAAAGGAATAATAGTTTAGGAAAGGGATCACATGCGTCAAACAGGAGTAATATCTGAAGTTCTCTGCCTCCAGAACCCTGTCTGGGCTCCGGCAAAGCTCCCGCAATCGGTGGGCGGATCTCCCATAAGGTCTTGATGCGGACCTACGGGTTGCAATCCGGCCTGCCGCCTTCCTCTCGTAACCTTAGACTAGACTTAGAATAAGGAGGGCAGAAGGAGAAAGTTCAGGCTCTCATATACAAGAGGGGTGCGCTCAAACTTGCGGGAGAGGACCTTGTTGCCTTGATTCGGCTAAGGGCCCCGCAATGGTGGCCAAGAGAATGCAGTGAAGTTACTCGAGCCACAGCCAAAACGCAGCACCTTCTGACAATCTCGCAAGTCGCAGCAGTAATTCATGTGCAAAAGCCCGATCACACTCTCAAACCACCGCACTCCAACTGTTGGTCGAGGATGTAATGCGCAGCCCAAAAACACATTGTTCAAATAGAACACGCCCCCGTGCTCTACTTGAGACACAGTAATTGCAGCCGACCTCAACTGGATGTGGGCGTAATTAGCATACAGCAATGTGACAAGATACAGCCAAAACAGTGATCCACACAGTAAAACCCAGCAACTTCAGCCACTCATAGTAGCGCAGCCGTGCTAGCAGTCTAAGGAAAACAACAGCCTCCGCCAAAAGTGTAACTGCAGGATACCACAGTTTGGGGTTGCGACATTAGTCTCTTCGAAAAATTATTCTTACTGAAGTGTGGAGCATCATCCGGTTCTCCTCCACGTTGCAGCTACTCTCCGAACAGTAGTGAACACGGATAGAGAAAACAGAAAGGCCATCCACAACAGCACAATATATGCAGGTGTAGCTCATACCCATCAATGATGCCAACTCCAAACGTGCCCTCTCAGTCTGTGTCTACACCGAAAGACCGAAACTGGAGAGTCAATTCGTCGTTGTTCTCACAGCCTGTACTTAATACCAGAGAACACTATCAGCAGAGGCCGTTGCCTCTCAGTCCCCTCCCAACAGAGGCGCTACCCCATTCGACTCAGGTATGACCAGTGCTGCACATGGGGGAACTTTCAACTTCCCTTGCTCACAAAGGTAAGCCCCGTACATCCTCCTACTCGATTGCAGTAAACAGTGGTTGACCTCTCAAACTCTTTCCCTCTCTCGTCTCAGTCCACCTCGTCCTAACCCACTTCCCGACACCACACAAGCCGAGGCCGAAGTGCCTTCCCAACTGTCCTAGTTATTCCCAACACACCAGGTCAAGACAGGTGCCGAGGTCATACTGTGCTGTTAACAAACTGCGTAGAAGGGGAACGAATTTTCTACAGGAAGCCGACCAGGTGCATGCCTTACCTTCCTCACGTATACAACCAATTCCGTCAAGCCACCTACTGACATGCCAGGTGAGGGGGAACCCCACACTAGAATAGAAATATATGCTGCCTTTCCAAAATTTCCCCCCCCCACGGACAAAACAAGAATGAACCTTCCCTTTTTACAAAAAATACAAAGTACGAGCGAACCTACCTCTAAAACGCAGGAGGATTCACTCAAAGGGGAGCATCGATATAAGTACAGGCAAAGGGGCTTTCTAGTGCAGACTCTTCAGTCCACGTAGAAACAGGGATAGGG
>BFEA01000703.1:409655-419770 GCA_003427395.1 Chara braunii | reverse complement strand
GGGTTAATTCAAATAAGTAAACATCAAACAAAAATAAAATAAAATAAAACAGCAGAATGGGGAGGGGTTCCATGTGACCAGCTAGCTACCGCTGCGTGCCTCCCTACTGCGCCCTGGGCCGCTCCGCCCTGGCACAGTTTACCGTCTTTCGGGCCCCAGCAGGCATGCTCAGGGTATACTCACACTGCAGGCCCCCACGACCATGGTTACACTGCAACCCCAAGTCTGGGACGGGCCAATTTGAGGTTTTGGACATGGTTTCGGTCACACACTGCTGTCCCCGTTTCAGATGGGATACGGCCCCGACCGTCTGCAGCAAACAACAATTTGGTCCCTTGCTGGTCACACGACACCATTCACAAGTTGCGCAAAAAAACTTCGGGTCCCGAAATAAATAACTAAAAATAAATAGGGCATTTCCCTTGCCCTGCGGCTCTACAGGCTGCTGAAAAAAATGAGCACACCAACGGTACATCAGGGTCTTCGACAAAATCTGCGCGACCGGTCCCGTACCTCACGGGCCCCGCCATCATGCCCACACTCAAACCTTTCACAGCAGATCGTGGGCGACGGAGGGTGCATGAGCTGAGGGTCCGGCCACTGAGGTTTCTTCCTCCCCCTCGTGGACTAATGACCCACCAGCTCACACGCACGTTGAACTCGTCGGCCCGCGTTTTTTTTTTAAAACAGTTCATGGGCGTAAAAATTGAGTTATGCCCGCTGGTTCCCGCACACAACTCCGGTACCAATGTTGTCGCCGCGCCCTAGAGACGGGACCGATAAGTAAAAATGACTGAAGAAAAATAAAAATACGAACCTCGGAAACCGGCGCTTTGGAGGAAGGGAAACGACCAGTACCACTCTCAGTTCCGCAAACTTGGCCTACGGATGGGTCGGCAACAAAACCAAGGGGGATAGCCATGCTGGGCCCTCAACCCCTTGGCATCTTCGGCCGCTCCAACGTTCTATCACCGCCGGTCGTCGCCCTCGATCCCTGTACCGTCGCTTAGAAAGTCCAATGTCATTACCGATAGTGTTGTTGCCCAAAGCTGAGAGGGACTACTGCAAAATTCAATATAAATTGTTGTCGCACCGCACGCGGGGCTACCAAAATACCCCAAGGTCACTCCTTCACCTACGGTCCCAACTCACCACTGCCGACCTATGACGCCCGCCGCTCATAGAGCCTGGCTCTGTTCACGACCGTCAACCTCCCACATCTACCGCGCGGAGGTCACCACTTGCAACCTCAATTACTGCCCAAAGCAACACCACAATTACTGCCCAAAGCAACACCACTTCCAATGACGCATGTCGTATGAACGCAGATGTACCATGGTCACTTCAAATAAAAACAAAAATTCCTAGTTTTAATCAAAGCCTGAAATTTGCAGGCGGAACCGCCGACTCTATAACATCTAAATTAAATTCATCACGCGCGCCTAAAAAACCGCGCACCCATACACTCTCTACTTTCAGTTAACCATTCAATCAACGGGAACAAAACGCAACCGCGACTCGTGCGGTGTACTCAAATATCGAACAAACTTATTTTCTGCCATTTGCAAAAACCCGGGCGGATACCCTTGTAAGGGTATTCGCGCCGACAGTTTACCGGACCTTATTAAGTGACGTCCCCGTCGCGTCGAATAATCAAAATTATCAATTCAACCATAATTCCAAATGCTGACGAGAAAAGATCCAATCCGATTGGCCGACTGACTCCGTTCGAGTGTTTAACAAACAGTACCCAATATGTCTCACTGATGCCAGGGTTTTAACCTGGGTGTCCTGCCAACGCAGGTTTACTAGATCAGTACTACAACGTAAAGTCCATGCTGAGTAGTTGCTGGTAATCCTCTCCCTTTGTCCTAGACATCTTTCGGTTCATCGTTGAGTGTTCTGTTTAGTCATCGTCCTGCATGCAGGGTCATAACTTAGAACGCGGGCCCTAACTAAGATCTTTATAAGGCTCTCTCGCCTTTGTCACACAATATTCACAATAATATATATAACTTTTATCACATATCTCTCAAGCAGTCTTTTACAGTAGAGTCAGGTCTCCATCTTGGCCCACCATAGTCTGGTTGATTGAGCCAGATCTAAGGTCCGTCGCGTTGTTATTTTAGCGACGGTACCCTCCTTGGTTGCGCAACAATAGGCGATTCTCCTGATAAATCATACTATCAGGACTCACAAAAAATACGACTCGACTCTTATCCCTCCGACATCCCGCGGGAATACGACTCTCTGAGCCGACCACACCCCTCAAGCCTTACCCTTTGGTGAGACGTAGGCCCACTGCCAGGTTACGCCAGTCAGCAACCAACACTAGGGGTTGCGTCCTAGTGATGCCAGATTAAACCCTAGCTGGGTCTCTCATATATGTCTTCAGATTAGCATCATAGTGATTGGACGGTGTGTCGCAATAATCTCAGGCCTACTGCGGAACTACGCAGAGGTCTATCTCACTCACAGTCTCAAAGGCATTTAACAACTCTCTATAAAACAACAAAGAGAGCACCGCATCCTCTTTAAAATCCACAAAAAAAAATCATCGCCAGATTCATAGGGCCGTGACCTCCCACTTGATGAGAGCAASGCAGACCACACATCTTAAAGACATCTCTCAAAATTTTACCAATTTGTGACCTTCCAAAATTTCACCAAAATAATAATTTCTCGCGGTCTTTCTCGTCATAATTTATCATTCAAACCGTTTTTCATGCCATTTTAATCATTTAACCACCTTCCACCTATGAAGGGGGCTCAATTATAAAATCTCACCACCACCTCCCTCATGGAGGGTAATCATTTATAAATTTTTACACCCACCTCCCACATGGAGGGGAGTCAATCATAAAATACTCATTCCCTTAGAATTCTCGGACATTCTCACAACCCGAACTGCGCTTCCCTTACTCATACTCGAGCCAATTGCCTGTCTGTAGGCACGTTGCGCGAGTATACCAGAGAGTAGACAGTTTACATATTTCCCAATTAAAAAACACACGAGCTGCATTATGTGCATCTCTCACATAAAAACCAATCATCATATATTAGGATAAATCCACACATGTGAGGTGATAGTGATCGCCAGACAAAGAGATAGTCTCAAATCGTAATTATGTATAGAGTTCGGATATCTCAACTCATAGAAAAAAAATAGTATCAAAGCCACACACGTACTCCGAGTTGAACAACCCGAATTCTAGGATGAGCAGGATAATCCCTGTCTTAGAGTCACTTCATCTTATCAGTTCCTTACCGGACCTTATTGTTAAACTATCATTCGCTCTTTAAAAGTTATCTCTGTCAATGGTCCTGACCATGCAACAACATATATATCGTAATGCTATGTATCGTAATGGAGAAGTGATAATCATGAATAAATAATAATACTACGATCAAGTTAAACTTTTCAACTACAAAGGTTATCAAATGCAACAATAATAATAAATATTATATTATATTTCCTGAGGCTTTGTCAGAAATATATTGTGTCGATGGGCAGTGTAACCTTTTTTTAAAGGGATAGCATCTTACTCCTGAGCCCCGCTCAAGGATCAAGCCTCACTGCATCTCCCTCCGATTCCAGCACTTGCACTTTGCAGACCCTTGCCAATAAAGTAAACAACCTCATCAACCATACTCTAGAATGATCTGTCCCTTCGCATGCAGATGAACCTACTTGACACAAAAGTAGTTGGGGATTCACCCCCTACCTCTCTGTGGCAGGTAGTAGCTGCCCTCCTTATAGGCCATAATATGACACGGTCCAAACACTTTCCTCTTATTAAGTAGTAGTGTAGTTATTTTATCACAAGGATTAGATGACAACACCCCACTATGGACCAGGAACAAGTTCCGGCGTTGGTCTCACTACCACCTTCAAGACTAGATTATAACTTCTTCAAAGTCATCTCTCAGGAAAATGATAACATAGGGTTGCAACTTTCTTAGGGTGGACTTCACACATTGACCATTTCCTTGTGGAATTCACTTTCCCAAGAAACCGGTCACTCTATTCACCTCCGAATCCGCATCGGACGTGGATTCTATGTAACATTTTTGACCCCTTTTAAAAGATCAACCCATGCATATAGATTCAAAAACAAACTAGATATGAATGAATAATCCAGATAAACACAAATGCAAAGGGTTATACCTAGGTAGAATGAAATTAGACAGATGACACATGCAGCTAGTCATAGATAAATAAGGCGCAGATAAATAACATCAAGCACGTAGTCTTATATGAGTCGATATTTAAATACGCTTACTTTAAAGGAAACTTTTTGATGTAGATGGATGAATAGACTCAAAAATTTCCTATCAAATTGATAAACTCAAATGCTTTAATAGATAGAATGTTTATGACTTTTCCTCACGAGAGTTCTAGATAACAAGAAAGTACCTCTTTCTTAGCCAAGCCATCTCCTATCGCTAGTTCACTGTAATACTGCCATGATAACTTTAGGCAGCTTCAACGACTATGCTAAAGAACCAAAGATCCTTTCTTGGGTAACTGAATATGAAGAGTCACATCAAAAGCGAACGACAATCAGTCTATGACATTAGATACACATAGGATCGTCTGTATTACTTTACGGTACCTCAATCTGCAAACTTCTAACTTTCGTTGGCACTACTAGGTGTCACAGTACCCAAACGTCCCTATCTCGTACCGCCTTTCCATAGTGTAATCCCATAAGAACCACCAACAAACTACTTATGATTCACTCACCTACTGCCATTAACAAAATTTGTCGTTTTGCCTGGATCATCAGTCTGCACTTAACCTGGGTTCGTTCTCTTAAGGACCCCTGTAGGCAGTCGAGATCCCCGACAACGGCACCACCTGTCGCGCGCATAGGTCCCGCAGGGGGATCCTCCCAGCCGCGTCATGCAGGATTTGGCAGGACTTGTGGCGGATGACCGTTTTGCCGCTCCGACCGAGTGCGCGAGCCGTACCTCTCGCGAGTCCCTACGACAGAACAGGGTCACGCGAGGCACCGCTACCTCCACCTGCAGGAGCTGTCTCCATCCCTTAGGTGGGCATATACCCGCCGAGCTACAGAGCCACATGCAAAGGTTTTTTGTATGCGATTGTAGAGGTGGCCCAGTTGAGGGCGTTTCTCGTTCTCTTTAGCATAGGGGGTATACGCGGTCAACGCCCGAAATCGAACCCGTACGCAAATCGACAACACTGGGGGGCTGAGGTCCCAAGCTCAACTCGGCGTCGGTCGACTAGGACGCATCACACACACCATGCGTTACACCGCTTTAAAACAAAATTGAAATAACCCGCACGCACGCGCACACAAACAAAAGGGAAACAAAACACTCCCAGTCCCTTTGGTATACGACCCATAACCTTCTGAGGCGAGATTCAGGTTGGCATCGCGCGCTGGACTTGATATAAAAGTCGCGCGGACGCACGGCCTTCTTATATTGACCAGCCATACGTGCATATGCAAGCATTCGCAACGATGGGGTGCTATGTTATACCCATAATCGCGCGATCCTCGATAACCTCGAGGGTCAGGTTTGACACTCAAGTGTCGACTTATACACACCTTGAGGGGCTAATCTCTCGACGCTAAACAATCGTCAAGTGTGGTTGAAGACCACACCCTCTTTTGCACTCTGTGCAGCGGGGTTGAGTAAACAACTTCAAGCTGTCGTGGCAGCCAGAGATCAAGGGGTTTGACTTTGACGGCTGCCACGGACTACAACGTCCAACAATAAAATTCTAAAAAGCAAAAGGATAAAAGCGGAATCTCCCTTTTCTTTCAACGCATAACCTGTTTAACCCTTGCACACGGTCACAATAGGTCCCGTGAACATCCAACACGTATGTATGTACATATATACAGAAGGTTATAAATATGTGACGATCACTTCTCACAATCACAGTGAGATTCCTCTCAGCCATATACACTTAAGTGATCGTAGGCAGTCAAATCCAAAGTCCGAATCACCAAACATACCTGCAATCACATGAAAGATCCATATCAACAGAGCACACACTACACGAGGTCAACTTCAACCATTCTGTGCGCTCATACCCCTTTGCCTTATCCACACAAACCCCAACCTTTGTCCAACCTCCCAAAATAAAACACTCCTTTTTAAATGGTCATTCAATGAAGTCCGGGTAAAAACCCAAAGGAAACAGTTCAATCCACATGGGCTAAACCCTTTAGGTTGAGAAGCGAGAATGAATTAAAGTTGAGCCGGAAACCGACTTGTTATCAAAGGATAACAGAAGATGATCCTTGTAGGATTAACTTGAAGTTAGTCAAGTCCTTAATCGATTTGAATAGAGGTGACCTGCAATGCGGCACAGGCCAGTACCCAAGTCATGCTTGAGTGATTAAGATATAATCCTACCTTCCTAAATAACCCCTGATGTTTATCTAAAAATTTAAGAAATTCCGACATTATATCCCCTAAACAGGATGGATTGCCAAATTTCTCCTAACTGAGAATATTCTAACTTCTTAATTTCTGCAAAATTTCGGCAGGGCTTCCCGTAGGAAATGTGCCTTCCCAGAATTGCTACGAGTCCAAAAATGACCAACTATTTTCAGAATTGTAGAAATTTCGGCAGCGCTTCCCGTAGAAAAAGGAGGCTGTCAAAATTTATACAAAGCTGAAAACAGAAAGACAAAGCAAAACTATACTTGGGACTAGCTCCTAACACCCGCTTGATAAATCAGAATCAACATTAGTCTGCAGGATCTCTAAATGAGGTCGTGAGCTAACAATGATCCTAACTCCTAGCAGAGTCAGTCCTATCTTATCCGAGCTTCCCTCCCATCATCCATCTCATCTGCCTATGGCTTCAGCACTCAGCGAGCATCTAAAGCAACTAACTATCAAAGAGATGCACAAGAGTGAGAGCCCACAAGCATGCATAACCAAACATCTCTCACAATCCCACATTAATTTAGTCCAAGTAGTTCGTTCAATCGCTCAATTCCTTCTCTTTTACATCCCCTTTTGCTATGGCATACGGTCAGACAAGGCCCTAACCCTAGGGTACGCCTGACCTGCCTAGGTACACAAGTAAAGTACGCACATTTGGACTGCCCTAACCTTAGGGTATGCCCAACATAACATGAACTGTACACATAAGGCATATGACCAGACCGCCCTAATCCTAGGGTACGTCTAGCTTCTGCCTAAGTGACGACAAAAAAACATAGAACTGGGCTGCACTAACCCAAGGGTGTGTCCAATCTGCTCTAAACAAAGTTACATACAATATCATTCTAGACCACCCCTACCTAGAAATAGGTCTAGCTTGCCTGAACATAAGTACAAAAGACAAAAAGTTGGACAGCCCTAACCCTAGGGTACGTCCAACCCACAGCACATTTACGACAAAAGCATATCACTAGGCCGCCCTAACCCTAGGGTACGCCTAGTTAGCCATACAGTTTAAGTTACATAAGGCAATGTGATCAGGTTGCCCTAACCCTAGGGCGTGCCTGGTCAGCCTGAACAGTTATATACACCGAAACGTTGGACCGCCCTATCCCTAGGGTACGTCCAACTTATACTAAACGACAAAGGCTTATCGTTAGGCCACCCTAACCCTAGGGTTAGGCCTAGTTAGCCATACATTATAAAAAAAAGTACAAATACTTTCACAAACTTTATGTCTTTCCTTCTCTTATTAAGCAGTCAATCGGACCTTTCCAATAATGAAACTTCCGATCATGCGTCATGTTTAGAAAGGAAAAAAAAATAGATTTATACTAACTTTCTGCTCCTTAGTGTTATCATGAGCATATAACTGAACCGCCCTAACCCTAGGGTACGTTCAGTCTGCCCAGTTACCTTTGTTCTACTCTTCATCTCTTTCCCTCTTCCTTAGTTTTGCCTGACTTACTGACTGGCTTTCCCCACCTGAGGTGCTTATGTGTCAGAAATATAAGTTCAATAAAATATATATATATATATATATATATCAAAATTTATACTTTTGGTTGGCCAGTTAAGTTATGACTCATAACTAAGCCGCCTTAACCCTAGGGTACGCTTAGTCTTATGCCGTTATTCCCTCAGAAAAAACATGCACCATAACTCATTAAAAAAAAAATTTGGACTCTGAGCCTTCCCCACCCGGGGCGCCCGTCCTCCTGTTCACAAACCCTCAAACGGCGACTAAGTCATCCAACCTAGGGTACGCCCAGTCCTAAAAAGGTCATTCAAACAGCCCAGCAAACAAAAATAAACATAGCACTGAGTCCACACCAACCTAGGGGAACTTAGCCTTGTGTTGACCCGGTCAAAGCATCCAAAACACCTTTTTCCCACCTTCCCCTTGTTACTTTGACTGAATTCACTCAATGATTATCTAAGCTCTCATATATACTTGTTTATTTACCTTTTTACAAAGCATATCCTGACAACATAAAACAGTAAAAAATAATAACCTTTTACATACATGTTCTGATACCCTAAGGAATAACAGTTTAGGGAAAGAATCACACGCGTCAAACGGGAGTAATACCTGAAATTCTCTGCCTCCAGAACCCTGCCTGGGCTCCGGCAGAGCTCCCGCAATCGGTGGCCGGATCACCCACAAGGTCTTGATGCGGACCTACGGGTTGCGATCCCGCCTGCCGCCTTCCTCTCGTAACCTTAGACTAGACTTAGAATAAGGAGGGCAGAAGGAGAAAGTTCAGGCTCTTAGATACAAGAGGGGTGCGCTCAAACTTGCGGGAGAGGGCCTTGTTGCCTTGATTCGCCTGAGGGCCCCGCAATGGTGGCCAAGAAAATGCAGTGAAGTCACTCGAGCCACAGCCAAAACCCAGCACCTTCTGACAATCTCGCAAGTCGCAACAGTAATTCATGTGCAAAAGCCTGATCACACTCTCAAACCATCGCACTCCAACTGTTGGCCGAGGATGTGATGCGCAGCCCAAAAACACATTGTTCAAATAGAAGACGCCCCCGTGCTCTACTTGAGACACAGTAATCGCAGTCGAGCTCAACTGGATGAGGGCGTAATTAGCATACAGCAATGTGACAAGATACAACCAAAGCAGTGATCCACACAGTAAAACCCAGCAACTTCAGCCACTCATAGTAGCGCAGCCGTGCTAGTAGTCTGAGGAAAACAACAGTCTCCGCCAGAAGTGTAACTGCAGGATACCGCAGTTTGGGGTTGTGGCATTAGTCTCTTCAAAAAGTAGTTCTTACTGAAGTGTGGAGCATCATCCGGTTCTCCTCCGAATAGCAGCTACTCTCCGAACAGTAGTGAACACGGATAGAGAAAACTGACAGGCCATCCACAACAGCACAATATATGCAGGTGTAACTCATACCCATCAATGATGCCAACCCCAAACGTGCCCTCTCAGTCTTTGTCTACACCGAAAGACCGAAACTGGAGAGCCAATTCGTCATTGTTCTCACAGCCTGTACTTAATAACAGGGAACACTATCAGCAGAGGCGGTTGCCTCTCAGTCCTCTCCCAACAGAGGCGCTACCCCATTCGACTCAGGTATGACCAGCGTTGCACATGGGGGAACTTTCAACTTCCCTTGCTCACGGGAAACCCCGTACATCCTCCTACTCGATTGCAGTAAACAGCGGTTGACCTCTCAAACTCTTTCCCCCTCTTGTCTCAGTCCATCTCCTCCTAACCCACTTCCCGACACCACACAGGCCGAGGCCGAAGTGCCTTCTTAACTGTCCTAATTCTTCCCAACACATCAGGTCAAGACATGTGTCGAGGTCATACTGTGCTGTCAACAAACTGCGTAGAAGGGGAACGAATATTCGACGGGAAGCCGACCAGGTGCATGCCTTACCTTCCTCACGTATACAACCAATTCTGTCAAGCCACCTACTGACATACCAGGTGAGGGGGAACCCCACACTAGAATAAAAATATATGCTGCCTTTCCAAAATCCCCCCCCCCACCCCGGACAAAACGAGAATGAACCTTCCCTTTTTACAAACAATACAAAGTACGAGCGAACCTACCTCTTAAACACAGGAGGATTCACTCAAAGGGGAGCATCGATATAAGTACAGGCAAAGGGGCTTTCTAGTGCAGACTCTTCAGTCCACGTAGAAACAGGGATAGGG
>BFEA01000703.1:393848-404077 GCA_003427395.1 Chara braunii | reverse complement strand
CTCTCTCTCTCTCTCTCTCTCGCGCGCGCGCGCGCGTGCATGTGACTTAGCTGTTTTTCCCGTTGTTTTTTCGTCGTTTGTGTATTTCTTTTTTTTTTTCCTTCTTTCTTTTTTTTTTTTTTCACTAATGTGTCATCCCTACAGAAGTGGGGCCCGCCGTCCGCGCTACGACCGGGCCTTCCCTTGGCCGACCCCCCTGAGGCTGCGGCGCGTATACGGGAAGGCCCGGGGCCTATAGCTGATCGAGGTACTGGTGATTTAAAAGAAAGATATGTGAGGTGAGAGAAAAATATATGGCTGTCCCCTGATGAGGAGAAGGCAGCAAAAAAAAACTGAGATATTGAAAAAAAAAAGAAAAACTGAGATAGATGAGAGAAGAATATAGCTTACCTTTAAAAATAAAATAAAAAAATGCCAATGTATCTTTCGGTGTTCTGGCAGTGGATTCAGTCTCATTTTGCACATTTGCAGAGTAGTGCAGCTAGGCCATGAGACTTACCATGATATTTGTCTTTTGTGCATGTCCACAGAACAGTGGAGTGAGGGGGCAAAAAAGGAATAGTATTCTATGCCAAAAAGAAGAGGTTCATATACTGCACCGTATTGCCTCTCCCTCCATTCCACACGGGACCCCTAAAGCAACTAAAAACCAATGACAAAACGGAGCCTTACGGCTCCCTGCCCTAAATGGCGGGATGCATAATCCCACAGTCCGTTGAAAATACAATAGACAGTTCCTAACAGTCCCACACCGTGACACGGACTAGCAACTAAAAACCAATGACAAAAACCAATGACAAAAACCAATGACAAAACGGTGCCTTCCCGACGAAAACTGACGGGGTGTGTCGTAGCGTTTTGTACTCGGCGCGGGATTGCCCCAATAACAGGCGTGATTGCATTTTCCGTCACGTGCTTGTGCTGCTATCGTGCAGCGGCATCTTGATCGACGGTCGATGGAGGTAGCATCGTAGAATGGGTGGAGGTTTCTACTCTTCGCCTGCACAATCGCCATGGCCAGCCTCGTCCCGGCATGTCAAGCGCAAGGAGCGAATACAGATGCGGTCATAGTCGCTGGTGAGTTGCTCGTCTCTCCTGCCCTCCACCTTTCCTCATCCACTCTGCGTTGTTAGAACATCGCGTCCCCCGGTTTCCTCTCGACAAACAAGAGCATGATCCTCGGCAGTATCGCAGCGCCTCTTCAAGTGTCTCCCATGCCTTCGTTCATGTGTTTCATCATTTCTACCGCCTATGCTTCAAGCATGTTCGACCCCGCTTCGCAGAACAGAAAGCATGGTGGTCATCATCATAGCTGTGTGTGCTTTAGGCATTTTTCAGGCCAGATACAGCGATAATGACCATGCTTTTCCTTTGGCGGAAGACCGAAGTGCGCTTGACTCGCCGGTATTCCTTGTGTAAAAAATGCCTAACACAACAGGAAGGATTTGCCGCCCAGGTGCGGAGATGACGTGACACCAGAGGTTCCCGATCAAAGAATTGCACGATAGAAATGAGGCAGATTGCGGTCTAGGGAGGCGATGAGATGCTGCTGCTGCTGCTGCTGATGATGATGATGATGATGAGAGGGGGGAAAGGGATGCGGGATGATTGGGGGCCATTTCAATGGAAACTGATGAGTGCGATTATGGAACTCACAGAATACGATTGATAACGACACTGAAGTATTCAGAGGCTGGTTACTCGATGCCGGCTTGCAATTGAATTGGAGCTCATTGCCGTCGACCAAATTCGTGCGGATGTGTGCAATGCTTGTATTGGAATCGATTTGGACCTCGTTGCCACGGGCAGAAACGGCGCGAAGATGAGAATGGAATGTAAAATTCACGCGAATTTCGGCAGGAAGCTTTCTGTGCCCCGACAAGACCAGTGTGGAAACAGAGGAGGGGAACTGAGAGGTCTCTTTCTTCTTTTTTTCCACGAAATACGTGTGAAAACAGACCACGGACTATGGGATCACAAGTCGTTGCTGGGCAGACTCGGGTCGCTCTACTGCCACACGAACTACTTTTATCCCACCTCGTTACTCCTAGGAACCAACCCCCTCCAGGATATCCGAAAAAAAAGAAAAAGAGAGAAGGGTACAGGAGGGCGACAACATTTTTTGGGGGCTTGAAGTTGTGGCGGGTGATTAAAGAACCCAACTTGAGTCGACTTGATCTGCAACGTGCAGTCGACTTGACAGGTGAGGGAGTTCTCATCTGCCACCGTGTCAAGGGTAGTATAATTCTGTCGCTTCCTTCTTGCGTATGATCCCTTTTCATCATCTGCCACATGTCACACTCCGATCAGAACCTCTTTCTCCATCTGCCACGTGTCATCACTCTTTATACGTTTTGTTCCCCAGGGATTACCTTCCGAAGTCCTGTCCTTCCAGGCTGCATTGCCATTGGTAGGGTTTATCACCCAAAAAGAAGTCCTTCCAGGCGGCCTTACAACTGGTTAAGAGCTTTTCAAAAAGATTTCGTTTAAGAAGTGCTGCCATTCTCTGTGCCTCTCCATTTGTTGAGTTGTTGTTCTGTCGTCTCCGGATAAAACTGATCGCCCGGGACCGCGATTCTGTCCTTTCCATCCGACTCTCTTGCGGTTTCACCACGTGGAACGACTACCTTCTTCACCCGAATACAGCGTACGGTCAATATTGCTGTATTTAGACTGAAAGATACCCCAAATACAGCTATAATGACCGTACGTTCTATTAGGGTGGAGAAGGTGATTGGTGTCATTTGTCTGTTCGATCAATCTTGTCGGTCGCTCCAGCGGGGATCCCATTGGCCTCGCCACGCGAGCGCGCTGGGATCGCGATTCCATTGAATTTATCTCTTGCCGTCTTGACACCACCAATTTGTGTGATCTGTCTGTCGCTGCAGCGGGGAGCCAGTTGATGCGCGCGCGCACACAAGAGAGAGAGAGAGAGAGAGAGAGAGAGAGAGAGAGAGAGAGAGAGAGAGAGAGAGAGAGAGAGAGAGAGTACACATCCCTGGCAACATCCTAGGGGAACGGCCATGATCAATCTGCCTGTCGCTGACCATCTGTTATGGTCAACCTGTTACGTATGTCTCTCCCTTGCTGCGTCTCTCTCTCTCTCTCTCTCTGTGCCTCCTGCGATGTGCCTCCGAAATAACCATCTGATCGATTAATCTATGTTGCTGTCTGCCGGCTCCTGTGTTTCTCCTTGGCTGTTGCTCTCTCTCTCTCTCTCGCTCGCTTTCTCTCTGTTTCCGCATGTTTCTCCCCCCCTTATGCCTGGTCTGTACTTGTTTGACGTTCTCCCCCGTCCTCTGTCTTTCTCTTTCCCTCTCTTTCCTGTTGTGCTCCTCTCTCCCGCTGTTCCCTTATCTCCTCTGACTTCTGACCTTTATGCACGCTGTGTGGCATTAACATCTTCGCGGCTGTTTGGGGGAGACTGTGTGAAGGAAGTGCGAACAGAAGCCAATCTGATCTGAAACGTTGTGAACAATTGTACTTCGCAAACTGAATAGAACAAGAGATACTTTTGGAAGAAAGATAGCTGAAAAGGATTCACAGATTTGAACAGGATAAGCATATCTCAGAAGGACAAATATATCTGAGCAGGATAAACATATAAAAAAAGAATAAACATATCTGAGCACGATAAACGTGTACTCTTACATACATTGAGAGTGCACATAGTGTAGCTGTTGTTCGCGCATTTCTTTCCCTCTCTCTCACACCGATTTTCTCTTTCTCTCTCTCTCTCAGACACATTTTGTCTTCCTCTCTCGCTGTCTCATGAACACGCGCACATTTTCGGTCTCTCTCTCACATGTCTGCTGTTCTGTCACACAAGTTTGAAGTTTGTCTCCAGTGTTTCTCGAGGAGAGGGATGCTTCGTAAGCCTCCTCCTCCTCTTGCTTTTCCCCCGCTCGTGATGACGATGATTTCCCTCTGTTCTCTCTCTCTCTCTCTCTCCTCTGGGAGAGCCATGCGTGACTGCCGATCTTGTGTTGATGGTCATTGCCCTCTCTCTCTCCCTCTCTCCCTCCCTCTCTCCCTCTCCCTCTTCCTTCCTCTCGCCCTCGCCCCTTGCTGTGGAGTGGAGAGTTTTGTATGGTGTTTTTGGTTAGTGATAAGCATAGCCCTGTATGACCTTCGATTGTGGTGACGGCGATTGCTCTCTCTCTCTCTCTCTCTCTTTTCTCTCCTATTGCACAGGAGCGGAGAGTTTTGTCTGGTGTTCAGTGGTTCGTGCGAAGCAGAGCTCCCTACCATGTATGACCATCGGTCTTCTGTTGACAATCTAAGAACTCAATAGCTATTAAGTAATCTTGAGGAAGAGGCGGCGATGTTGCATGAGATGCAGGCTAAGGTAGGTAAGGAGATCCATTATCTTCAGGTGGAGGAGGCAATGCTTATGAAACTCCGAGAGTGCAGAACAAGCATTGCTGGCTAGGGAAGGAAATGGACGAGGCAATTCGGCACAGGGCAGTGAAAAGGACATGAAGGAATAGCTGTGCACACGGGAGAGACGGAGGAGGTGGTGGAGGAGGAGGAGGAGGGGGGAGGAGGGGGAGGAGGAGGGGGGTTGGTTGGATGATGACGTGGGAAGTGGAGCATCACGATGATCTGGGAATAGAGAATGGGAGGAGAAGTGGCAGTGGGGTTTACCATGATGATGATGATGATGATGATGATGATGATGATGATGATGATGATGATGGCTCTGGGAATAGAGAATGGGAGGAGAAGAGGCAGTGGGATTTACGATGATGATGATGATGATGATGATGATGACGATGAGTCTGGCTCTTGTTTGCATTCGAGGGCTCGGAAAGGTGCAGGCACTATTTTGACTGATGCTGATGACGATGACGATTGACCGTTTTCTTGTTGTCATGAAGGCGGAGATTGCTGAGCTGCCCGTCATATCTGGCAGGAGAGATGTTGGTAATCATGACCAGGGAGGGCTTCTTATGAAACATGGTGTAGATGGCCTTCGGACATATCAGCACTCTGTTGGAAAGGAGGGGGGGGGGGGGGAGGAGGAGGAGGAAGAGGAGCAACAGCTAGGTAGTAGAATGCAGAGGAGGAAGGCAAGGAAGACAACTACTGACCATGGTTTGGCAGGGATGTAGGGGGAGCTAGGTGGGGGGAGGAGAATGCAATGTAGCGATGGTTAGGCAGGGCCGGTGGGGGGGAAGGTGGGGGGAGGGAGAGTAAGGGGTAAACAGGGCATGGTCAGCTCTGTGATAAGAAATTAGTAAGGAAAGCCATATTTTTTCCCTCTTTTGTGTAAGAAAGGCGATTAGAGAAGAGGAATGATGATGAAGAGTATCGAGCAATAGCAGGAGGAAGGAAGGCGGGGTAATCGAGGAAGACGACCACTAGCCATCGTTATGCAGAGGCTTTGGGGGAGTCAGTGCCGAGGGAATAAACAGGGGCGGTGTAGTAGCGTTCGTGAAGAGAGGACTGGTGAGACTGGAGGTCTGCAGCGGTAGAGGTGTAGGGCAGAGGAGTTACCTTGGCACCATAGCCTGAGACTTCAGACGGCCATTGCTGGGCTTCTACATCTACATCTACAATCTACATCTACATCTACAATCTACATCTACATCTACATCTACAATACTATAAGAATCGAGAATGTCATATCGCACGGCCCAGGTTGCGGCCCGGTCACCACAGACGGCCCAGATCTCAGGCCGATGAGAAAGAGAAACTTTTCTCATCGGCCTGCGATCTGGGCCGTCCGCAGGTGGTGACCGGCCCGCAATCTGGGCCGTGCGATACCGGTTCGGCCCGCCCAAACGCCCCTTCCGCTTTTTCTTTTAGTTTTTCGGTTGTTTTTGGTCATTTTTTGTGGTCGGGTTTTTGGGGGCGGCCGGTACTCGACATGCCTACGGCCACTCCAGGCCTACGATCCTGCTTCCGCCTACTCGCTACGCCCCGGGCCTACTCCCACCCGCTCGACGTGCTTAGTCCCGCCTGCATTCTCTCCCTCTCTCTCTGTCTGTCTGTCTGTCTCTCTCTCTCTCTCTCTCTCTCTCTCTCTCTCTCTCTCCCCCCCCCCCCCCCCCCCCCCCCCCCCCCCCCCCCCCCCCTTCCCCCCCCCCTCGGGGGCCTTCCGCTTTGGTGCTTCGTGGTACGTGGTCCGTGCTTCGGTGCTTTGTGGTACGTGCTTGGTGCTTCCGCGAAGCATTGTGGATTCTGTGCTTCATGCTTCGTGCTTCATCCATTGTGGATTCTGTGCTTCATGCTTCATGCTTCGTCCATTGTGGATTTTGTGCTTCATGCTTCGTGCTTCGTCCATTGTGGATTCTGTGCTTCATGCTTCGTCCATTGTGGATTCTGTGCTTCATGCTTCACTGCTACGGATTCCACTGCTGCAGTTTTCAGTACACCAGTTTCCCTAACTGTAATTCCCCCTACTTTAGTTTTTACTGCTACAGCTTCCTGTCCTGCAGCTCCAATGCAAAGAACATCACAATCTCTCCGACGGTCGCGTCTTTTGCTCCAAAATCTTGCCCAATGCACCCCCCTCATCTTTGTCTGTGCTTGGCCGTAGACGACTGCGTTCCTCCTCACCACTCCCATCTCCTCCACGGTTTCGCTTGCGAACAGACTCCAGTTTCCATTGTTCCCATTGTTCCACCTGCGTTGCCAGGTATAAGTTCAGCTTCTGTTTGCAACCCCGCTAGTCCTCTTGTTGTGTATCCCAACGACATCTGCGACATCGTCACTTGTCCGGGGATCAGCAACCTGTTTCTTTGTCTGCCCTAATTCTCTTTGTGCCTCCTCCACAGGTTGTTGCGGTTCCTTTGTTTCAAATGGCAATATCCGCTCCTATGCCTCCTGCAGGCAGCCACCAGTCCCTACTCAGGATGCAGCCGCTGCCCAGAGTACATTCCCGACTCCAGGTACAGTCCCTACTCAGGATGCAGCCCTAAACGTTGAGGGAAGGAAACATGATCTGCCCGGATTGCAGTTGACCCCACAAGGCGCAGACCACATGGGGGATCTGCAAATGGCTGACCAACATTGTTCAGATGAACCGCCACACGCAGACCACATGGGTGATCTGCAAATGGCTGACCAGCAAACAACCCAACACAGTTTGGGCTTGCAACACCATCTGGGTGATCTGCAAATTGTTGGCCAGCATCCAATAAACCCTGCAAATTGTTGGCCAGCATCCAACAAACCAGCCTGAGAACCTCACCAATCTCTGCGCTCTGACAGCAACTAATATCTGTCTTTACATTCTCCATCGCCTGTTTTATACACCATTAGACTTCCTTGCAATCGCCCTTCAGCTTGATGCTGATCTTCCCCAACTACAGCCAGAGGATTGTAAATATACCAGCGAAGGAGGCTTTGCCATTGCTGTCCTACAAGTAGCAATGAGTGACCGTCAACTTGAACTGCGCAATGCTCAAGCAGGTGAGTGGTTTAATCCTCCATCCCACATCTCTGCCTGCATGGTGCACGGCCCTGGCCATTACATGGCCATTGTACATGCCTCTGACTATTGGAGCTGTGGGACAACGGCACCATGGTCCATGCCATGATTGATGTCACTGATTTCTTACAAAATGATGCTGTTTTCTTGCCACAACAAACCGTCCGCAAACTCTTTTATGTCGAAGATCATTCCACTGACCCTGTGCTGCAGCAAGACAATGCACCAACACTCTGTGACCTTCTCCTTTGCACAACCACAAACACTGTTACACTCGGTTGTAGCCGCCATCGTCTCTGTCACAATCACTACAATGACATGGTTTCTGCATCCATGTGTGCAGCGGACTGTGCCACCGTTCCTGACTGCAGGCACCCTCTGCATCAGGACACTATATGTCCATTTTGTGGCCATGGGCGCTATACTGAATGCATGCTCTTTTGTGGTGACCGTTCTTCTTTCATTTTGGCCTGCAATCGACATGCCATTTGTCGGGGGTGTATGGCGGGCATGCTCAATGCCACCTGTTGTGGCAATTGTTGCACTGAGAATGCTCAACTAGGTCTTCCATGTGTTCATCCACGTCATCCTTACAATGTATGCCCTCTCTGTCGTCAAGGACAGACTCATTCTTGAGCCTTTTCTTATCCTCTTTTGCCTTCATCTTCACTCCACACTCCATACTTTCCCTTTATCGTTCTTTGTTTGTCTGCTCTCCATCTCTCCTCCCTGTGTTTATCCCCTCCCCCTTCACTCTGCCTTTTTTTTTTTTTTTTTTTTTGCCGTTTGCAGATTGCGCTCTTTTAGTTCATAGTGCGAGGCCAATGCCTCTATGAGCCCCTTATGGCCCCATTCTGAAGCATGTCGGCCGCCCTAAGTGAAGGCAGTCTCGACGAGGCCCTCAGGGCCCTGTTTTGGTCACCACGCAACTCAAGGAAACTCAGGCAGTTGCGCAGCGCCAGTTGGTTGAGAGAACCCAGGCCCTGGGCCGCCTGTGTGAACGTATGGAAAGCAGGCCCTGGGCTGGATACAGGTACTGGGCCGAACACAGGCCAAAGGCAGTTGGGCGCATGCAACCACCTCAGGCCCAAGGCCTGTTCTCGTGCGTGCTGCACCTCAGGCTACTGGGGCCTACTGGAAGCTTCCTGGGACCGGACGCAGGCAGGCCACTTCGATATAGCAAAGGGCCTGCCTCCGCATTCCTCATTCGGGTGCTGGCTGCATGCTGCGCAAGCGCTGCTGCGCTATTTGCTGGCTGGCGCCTACGCTCTCACGGGCGAGCAGGGAAGGAGCACGCAGCCACAGCCGAGGTGCGCTGCTGTAAGCTGGGTGAGGCGCAGGGTGGTCCTTGGGTGCAAGTGGCATCTGTGTGTTGGGGAACGAGGTTGTGAATGTAGCTAGAGACATGCCTGGTGCTGGAAGCGTGCGACATTGGTCGCTGTATGCTCGTACTTCGGAAAGCTGTTGTCGTCAACATTTGGCATGGTAGTCTAGGCTAGATAGGATCTGTCATCAGTAGTCTGGGCGCCGAGCGCCAGATAGGATAACAACATTGGTTCTTCATTGATGATGATGATGAGACATTGCCAGCATTGTCAATTTTGAGCTCTTGGTGTCTTCTTATTTGGTGAATCTCGTGATGCAATACTGTTGTTGGTTCGAGGTCACGACTATCTGGTCTTGTGAATATGATGCTGTTTGATTGCTGAAGTTCGCTATTGAGTCGGTGAAACTCCGACGAAACAGTTTGTCACAGCCCCTCGTTTGTTGTCCTCTTCTCTCTCTCTGCCTACGGTTTACCGGGCAGTTCTGTTTGTGACGATATATATATATACATATATATTCTGTTTGTGACTATATATATATACAGAGCTTGATGTCAAATCACAGAGTTGTGTGTCTGAGTGATTGTATATGCTTTTATTCCATTCGTCCCATTTCCTATTCTCAGAAACAAGATGCATACCCTTTTCTTTTTCTTTTTAACTATCAATATGTTTCCCAGCTATTTTCTTCCGACGCGGTGGTGAACAGTGAACACCCAGTGCCCTTAGGGGCTTGGCCTACCCGACGGAAAAGGCTGGCGTTCCCATGCAAATCGAGCGGAACCCCGGTTCGCCGTGACTTGGTGCTCGACAAAAAATCCGTGTTGGGAAAATGAGACTCCGACTTACTGGTGGTTTAAGGGGGTAGCCTCCTACTTTGTTGTATCCAATGTCCATCTCATTTCACCCGGATCTGATCTCATAACCTGTTTATTAACTATTACGCGTTTGTACCCTTCACCCTTATGGGCAGGTTTGTCTTTCTTTTTTTTGTCTTTTGTTTCCTTTTCCCCGATATAACCTTCAGATTAGAGTGTGCATCCAGCTATATCGGCAAAACATTCTTTTATTTTTTTAATATTTATTTCAGGAAACATTCATTTACATCACTTGGATGGATCAATCTCAAGGGAAGTCCCGTGTTGATTTGATAAATAGAAGTAGAAGTAAAAGAAAAAACTATTTACATCCATGTACCCATTTTTGTTCCTTTGTGCTCAAATTTGCTGCTATGAAACGGTTTTCACCTTTTAGCAGTAGCGGATGCAGTACCCAGGGTTCGATCCCTAGACCTCACCCTACCCATGTACAGTATCTGTGTAGACCCCGAGAATTGAACATGTGACCTGTGTATTCGTAGGCAGTTGGTAGGCCTGTCGTAGGTCCATAGGCAGCAGGGGTTCCATCTGTAGGTCTATAGCGTAGGAGTCTTAGTGAGTCCCGGAAGCTTAGCTGTAGACCTTCTA
>BFEA01000703.1:331090-341454 GCA_003427395.1 Chara braunii | reverse complement strand
TGTGTGTGTGTGTGTGTGTGTGAGAGAGAGAGAGAGAGAGAGAGAGAGAGAGAGACAGACAGGCAGAGAGCACCCTTATTTTTGATGCACCGGACCGAAAAGACAGCTTGTATACATTCGTTATGTTTCAACCAACATGACGCACCCTCATATCGAATGTATACAAGCTATCTTCCTGGTCTGGTGCAGCCAAAATGTGTGTGTGTGATATTTGTTACTTAGCCCCCACGTCATTGGACGTGCTGGGTTGCAAAGCTCGGCTCCGAGAACTAGCCCATGAGGAAAGAGCGTACTTGATTCAAGTGAACTTTTCTGGATCAAACATCATTCGATTTTTTCTGAAACAATTCCAGCCCCTTAGGCCCTGTGATACACAGTCGCCACGTACCATGCCAAGCATCTCATCAAATCCGGCATTCATAGAAAACATACAAAGGGGCTCTAGGATCAAGGAAGGGAAAAGATGAGGGAGAGGGGCTGAGAAAGGACGGCAAGTACGCAATAAGAACAAGAGAAGTCATCAAGCTTGTCGCGGTCATAAACTCCCTAATTCTTCCGCAATCACAATTAAACATCCAATTGCAGAGTCCCCATACTGCACATTAACAAGCTGGGAATAAAACGCGAACAAGATGTCATGGCGGGCTTGCAAAAACAACGATGCGAAATATTAGCAAAAACCCATCACGAGAATCCATGCTCAACTCTTCAAAAACTGCATAGTGATAACTCCCCCGCCATCATACGATTAACCCTCAGTTCTTTTCAGCTACAGCAGGATCATAACACTAGCTAGTAGGCAAGGAAGCACATCCAGGAGCAAAACTAAATGACTCCCTATCATACAACACGACACTATTCCATCAAGCCAGAGCGAGGAGGAGCAAAGGGAGGAAGGGGAGGGAGAGGAGGAGCGCGGAGGTATGGACAAAAACCCATCAATGACGTCGTCAAAAAAAACCGGCGAGATTCCGAAAATAAAATGCATGCGAAGCCAATATCCCATTGGACACAGCGATGCCATAAGTATCCAAGTCCCTTCAGCGTGCTAGGAATCTATCCGACGATGACAACATCATACTGATCCGAAAACAAAACGCCACCGATCTCAACAGATAAGCGTCACCCCGCTAAGCTCTTCAGGCCAGGTATCCCTTCACCTCCTCCCATCCATCCCATCGGATAGAAAGAACAGCCATACAACGGATCGACCCTCGGGTAGTCCTCTACATCGCTCCTACATAATAGATGGAGTGACAATAACAGGGACGGTTGCAACAGCCGGATCCTTTGAAAAATATAATAACCAGCGCAGACAGGAAGGACCAATTCATTATGATAAGAGGAAGAGGAAGTTCATTACCACCTGTGCGTCCATGCCCGTGACTCCCCCCCATGCATACCCCATCCCCAGAGGTTAGCACATTGCTGCTAAATCCCATCATAACGATCGCTGATGAGAACATCGCAAACAGTAACAACAGCGCCCAAACCATCCGATGCATCGCGCCACGCGCCATCCCAAAACTCGCCATTCACCTTCCAACCACACACCTGCCCCTACCCGAAGTCCCAATAGACTGATTCGAATGCAAGGACATCTGAAGGCAAAATGCTTTGATGCACTCACTTTCCAGATAAGCGGTGAAGGCCAGGTAGACGAACATAATAGAGCAGACGACGACGATCCCCAGGATAAAAAATGCCTCTTCCATATCCCTTTTCACGAGACCGAAGACTCAACCACAAGCTCCTAGTAAGCACAAATGCCATCAAATCGACAACAGGAACGACGTTATTCATGGCAAGGGGGCGGCTAGGTAGTATCATGCATCCATACAACCAAAGGGGGGCATGAGAGTATAGGGAATAGAAAAAGGGAGTCTGAGTTCGGCCATGCGGCCCTATTCATGTCGGCGTTACAAAATGGTTTTAGTGGGTAATCCCAAAGACTTTTTCGCCAATTCCCACCATTGATTGGCTCATTAGGGGCTTAAAGCAACCCAAAGTATACACTCCGGAAGGGATCAGGCTCACTTTCAAGCTTTTTAGAAGAAAGGATGGAGGGGGGGGGTTGTGGGGAGTGGGTGGTGGGGACATGCAGCAGAAAGCATTACCGTCGCCTTTGAGGTCGAAGACGAAGGCGCACCACTCATGGCTCCTTCACATAATCGAACTCGACAAAAACCCACACGCTAGTAATTCAAAGATAAGCAGGGATCGAAAGAGAGAGAGAGAGAGAGAGAGAGAGAGAGAGAGAGAGAGAGAGAGAGAGAGAGAGAGGGAGAGAGGAAGAGAGGTTTAGAAGACGATAGGAGAAAGGAGGAAAAGGCGAGGAAAAAAAAGGGGGAGAGAGAGAGAGAGCGCAAGAGAGATAGACGAGGCTCGGAGGACGATCCCTCAATGAAAGCATCAGCATCAAGATCATTCACTACGGCAAGGGCGCATCCAACAGAAGAGGACGACGCTTCCGGTGGCACCTTAAGCAGTCGTCCGAATACGTCGGTTGAGGAGGGATTGACAGTGTAGATACGTGTCGTTATATACCATAGTCGCAAACTTTTCCGAAAGAGTAGGCGGGGACTATTTCGGCCCAAGCATCATGCCTTTCGCAGGGTATCACACCGAGGGGGGTACAAGCTATACAGGGGCAACCCCTGTATGGAGGCTCCTTTTTTTTATGAGCCTAAAAAAAAACTTCTTCTCTCTTCTACGAGGGAAACCTCAGATTGTCACACTTAACCATATCCTGCGTCCCATAACCATAAGAGCGAGGCTCAGTGTTCCGCCTTCTAAGTGTAAGGCAATCCCCCATACACAAACAAACAAATTATAGTAGGCCTACAACAGACTCGATAAACAGATCATGCCGTAGGCCCGATCATACGGGAATATCCCATATGGTGGCCTTTAATTTTAGTGATGGGCCGAACCGGCGATCAAACGCCTTATATATTTCTCTCGGAAAAATAAAGGAAAAGATGAAGGAAAAAATTATGAAAAAAAAAAATATAAAAAAAAAAATGATTTTTTTAGTGTGGGGCAAGCAGCGGGCCTTCATCTGCCCTGGCCCACAGCAAGGGCCTATTTGGCTATTTTCCAGTCCGTCATGTGGGACCAGGTCGTGGCCTGACCCCATAGGCCGTGTGGTTATTCAGTCCAGTCCAGTCCTGCCCGGTACCACTGTCGGTACTAGTCCAGTCTAGTCCAGTCCAGTCAGTTCGCTGGGGGTATACCCTAGCTGCAGTTTGTTTTGTGACTCATTCTTCACTTTTGCAGATCTTGGAGTACGTGCGTGTGGAGTCTGGGTCGGAGCTGCGCTGTCCCTTCCAGCTCCATCTCTACCTCCTCCTTCGTCCACCCTTCTTCTCCACCCTGTCAGACCGTCATCCTGGCGGGTCCGGCACACTGGTATCAGAGCAGGCTTTGCTTCCTGCTCCTCCTCCTCACCCACCCCACCTATCAGTTGGCATGCGGCTTGAGGAAAAAAAAAAAAAAAAAAAACGCTTGCCACTTTTCTTTGGTAATGATACCGGTGCACTCTTTCAATTGTAACTTCTGCACCGATGGTCCAAATTTATTGATCTTTGGCTTGTTGGAAAGCTCTCGACGAGCCGCTTTCAACAATTTATAGAACATTAAATTTTGTATAGTGGTTGAGTAGCTACGATCTTTCAAAGATCGCAATTTTATTTTGAAGCTCCCAAAACCACCCGCGCTCGTTGTTTTCAACGAGCGCTATTGTTGAAGGAAGTGGATGATGTTGCGCCTTATCTCGTTGAAAGCCTCTTTCAAAAAGTTTTCCAACAAGACCTCTTTTGCCAAATTTCACCCAGCGGGTGAAAAGTTATTGGCAAAAGAGTGTTTGCCCTCTACCTCTGCTCTCTTGACCCGTGGGCATCTCGAAAAGTGCCACGTGGCAGCTTGCTGAGGATTTTTTTCTTTTGAAGACCCCCCTGGCTAGGGGCTGCACTACAGTGGAACTGGGTGGCTGATCCAGATCTCAGCCAACCCCAGATAATGTGCAGCAGCAGTTCATCACCACCTTGAAGACCCCTTCTTCCAAGGGGTGTGTGAAGGCCAAGATCTTGTGAATTTTGGTGAATTTTTATGCTCTTGGTTACCCAAGAGCTGGGTATCACCTCTCTCATCACTAATCCACTCTCCCACTCCCTTTTCCGTCTCCCCCCTTCATCATTTGACCTTTTTTTTCTCTCACCACCACTCATCCATCACCTTTTCTCATTTCTCCCCTCTCCTTTTTCTCATTTCTCTCCTCTTCTCTCCACTAATCTCTCATCCCCTTCACTCTTTCTCCATCCACTACCATATTTTTACTTTCTCCTCTCCCAACCTCACTCTCCTTGCTTCGTTTCCCTACTTATTTCCTCCCCTTCCCATTAATCTCTCATACCCCTCCCTCTTCACTCATCTCCCACCATTTTTTTTTTTCCTCTCTCTCCACTCACCTTCTTTTACTAATCTCTCCCTCTTTTCTTTACCTTTTCCATAACTTTCTCTCTCATTCTCTCACCCTCCTCTCCTCCTTTCTTCCCCCAACTACAACCCCATCATCCCCCTCACCTACCACTTCAATCTTTTCTCTTTCCCACCTATTTTTCTCTTTTTTGAAGTTTTTTCATCACTTTTTCATCCCCCCCCCCCATTTCGATTTTTTCTGTTTTTCTTCTTTTCTCTTTCTCTTTGATTTCAATCTTCTCTTTTTGCTCAAAAATTCGAATTATTTTATTCCCTACTTCTTTTCTCATCTTTCAGATTTATTTTATTTTCCTTTATTTATTCTAAAAATTTAATTTTTTCTGTGGCACCCTAAAATTTGATTAAGACTTGGCCATTCTTGCTTTCGGCACACATTTTGGCCCCGTGGGGGTAACGAAGTGCTGCCGAAATTTTATGTTTTTTTTTCTTTACTTAGTATTTTTCAGCACACTTCGACCCCATGGGGGTAAGGAAATGCTGCCAAAATTTTTGAAAAATTCCAAAACTTAGCTTCTCTTCACTCTCTTCCACCTCCTTATTTATTTATTTATTTACTCATTTATTTTTCTGAAAATTTTAATTTGCGACATTTTGAAAGTTAGTGTGTCCTTCTTGCACTTTCCTTCCTCTTGGCACATTTTTAACCCCATGCAGGGTGGGAAAATGCCGCCGAAAATTCCAAAAAAATAAATATTCTCTCTCTCCTCACTCCTTATATTTTATTTATTTATTTATTTTTATTTATTTATTTATTTTATTTTTATCTCGAAAATCCGCTGTTTACTCTATTCTCCCTCCCCTCCATAGTTATTATTTTCTTTTCTTGATTAGGTTACCGTCACCTTCCCCTAACCACCTAAACTCCGGTTAGGGTTTTTTTAGGGTTTTTCTAGGGTCCCTAACCCCCCTACTCTCTACCTCCTCCCGTCGAGCACCCTGGACCCGAACGGCTCCTCCCCCCTCGACCGGATTCGTGCTACCATCTCACGCGCAACCCACTGGTCACGGGGCGAGCCGACCCACGACTACCCACTCCGCTCTCGCGGTCCCCTCCCTCTAACCGGTGGTCCTCTGTCCCCATACCACAACCCATATTTCCCCCCACCTCCCACCATGTCTACTTCTCTCCCCCCACTGCCCTTGGAGAGCGCTACACCTGAGGAGATCGTCGGGGCGCAGTCCACATCCCAGGTCACCGCGCAGTCATTGGCTCCTGATCACGCCCATGTGGACACCATCGACCTTCATGCCGCCCTTGTAGCGATCCAGGCGCAACTCAGTACGCTTGGACCGTTGCAAGCACAAATCAATGCGCTTGCCCTCGACGTCAACCGCCTCAAGGGCTCCCCTCATCGCTCTCCCCACCCCTACCACACCCCATCCCCTACCGGCTCCGATTCCGGCTTCCCAGGACTCCGAAGACGGAGTCACCATGGTTCTCCCTCCTCTGCGGGTCAGGCCCAACACTCCCCCTCAGCGGTGGCGAGTGCTGCTGCCGCTCAGACCACGCCGTCTGTTTCGGCAGTTCTTCCGGCTACAGCCGCTCCTACCGTCTCTACTACTGTCGTAGGTCCTGCGGTCTAGGTACCATCTTCTGGCCCAGCAGTTTCATCGACCCACACCGGTGTTGCTTCCCAGCTTCCCGCACCGGTCACGGCAATACGGCTCCGCCCTCTTCTTCCTGCCTTCGTCCCCCCGCCCCCACAGCAGGGTACCGCCCAGGCTGGGATTCCTCCTCCCACTGGGAGACCCGCTCCGCCCCCTCCACCTCCGACCCCGCGCACCCAGCGAGTGGCCACTTTACAGGCCACCATCGTGCAGGCTTAGGCGGAGATTCTCGCTCTGAGACAGCCTCACCCATCACAGGCTGCGCACCCTTCCTCCTCGACCACCCCTTCGGTCCCCATGATGAGGCTCGTTTCCCTCGACCTGCTCCTCAACCTCTTCCCTCTTACCTGGCTATTCCGGGACAGTTGCCCGCAGTCGTTGCCTCCTTGTCTGCTGGCCCATCAGCCAGCGGCCACGGCCCACAGCCTTCCCTCACCTCCGCCCCAGCAGCGGCCTCGACTTACGCCGCCGCAGTGCACTCGCCTCGATCTCTCTCCCCCCGCCATCAACACAGTGGACATCCTCCTATGCGCACCACGAACATTCTCGAGTATGATGGCACATCCCGTGTCTCTCGCTGGTTGCGGATAGCAACACGTACACTCTCTATGACGACCACCCATCAGGAGTTGTGGCGTGATGTGCTTGCAACCAAATTGCGAGGTAGCCCTTCCACTGCGTGGGAGGATCATTATACCCAGCGCCTCCGCGTGGGTGAGGTTCCCACTCTGGCCGACTTCGCGGCCTTCCTTCAGGACCGCTTCGGCGCCCGTCATGACGCCACCGACGCCTTAGACCACGTCACCCTGACCAGATGGTCCGGGTCCTCTGTACGGGCCGACCTGGAGCGTCACATCCGGGTGTTTCAGGACGCTTGCCTTGTTTGTGACGAGACGTTCCTACCGGAGGTCACACTCGCTGACCGGTTCCTTGTCAGCCTGCCGACTGACTACCGCCTAGAGCTATAGAGGTGATCATTCTCTTCCGCGGAGCAGGATTACGAGGCTGCGCGTCAGTACCAGAGCATGTGCAGTCGCTTCTCCGTCGCCTCATCCTCTTTGCGGTCAGCCGCCACCTCCCAGTCCCGGGGTACCACCCAAGGCCGCTCCTCGTTTGCTGGTCGTTTTCGTCACCCGGCTCGACCTGGAGCGCCATTCTCTCGGCACTACAGTTCTCTCGAGTATGGAAGGGACGCCTCAGCCGAGCTCGATCCTACCATTGGGGACGCCCTCGAGGACATCGAGCTTCGGGACGTCATCTAGTACCACTTGGATGACAACACTGTCCCAATGGCTGAGCGCTTGGAGATGGCCATGTCTGCCATGGGTCGTGCACGCAGTTGTGTTCCACAGGCTCGTGCTCGCACACTCACAGTTCCTCAGATAGACCTCCCGCAGGGTTTTGTCTCTCCTCATGGAGCTCTATCCCCCGAGGAGTGTGCCGCCCTCGAGGCCCAACGCGGCTGCCTTCGTTGCCGCCAGGATGGACACACCTTCTCACAGTGTCCATACCACACCGCCCTCGATCGGTACTACGCTGATATTTCTCGTCAGCGTTGATCTCAGTCCCCCCCCGGTTCCGCCCGGCCAGCCCCACCCAGCTAGCCACGGTGCCGTGTACCCCTGAGGCCTCGCTCGTAGCCGGCTTCCCGACCACCGAGTCGCGGTTTGCCCCTTTGGCTACCCCACCAGAGGATCCTCAGGACATGACAGACGCAGTTCTCTCTGCCCCATCGTCTGTCGAGGTATCGTCTGCCTCCCAGCAGACCGCCGCATCTAGCGCTTCTCCCCCGAGACTTCCGACACGTCGCGCCATTCGCACAGCCCGTTGTAGCGCTCAGCTGGCAACTCGCGATGACGTTGTGTCATCTCTCCTGGACTTGAGCATTCTGCAGGCCCGTCAGGAGCGACTCACGAGACACATCAACGTCCTGCGTCGTCTTCTCGCTCTGCTCTCTGACCCTGATCGCACCCTACCCACCATCCCTATTCGCCTAGGGACATCTACGAGGGTGTACCGCGCTTTATGAGACTCTGGCTCGCAGGGAGATTTCGTTCATCCTCGAGTGGTTGAGGAAGCTCGCCTAGCTACCTCTGGGTCTCGCTCTCCTATCTCCGTTACCCTCGGAGATAACAAGACGCAACGCTTCTTCGATCAGACGGTCCCCGACCTCCATGTCTCCCTCACCCTTCAACCATCGGATAGTACCCAGACGCCTAGGCGCTACCATTCCTCCGCATACTTCGACGTGCTGGAAACCGGGTACGACTTTATCCTTGACACTCCCTGGTCTCGCCGGTTCCATGGCACAGAGGCCGAATAGGCGACCGAGACACTCGTTTTCAAAACAAAGTGTGGTCAGACTCATCGCGTCCCGTTCATTGGAACCACGGGCGACACCCCGCCCTACCTCCCCAGGACCCTCGTCCCTCAGGGTCCCACCCCGACATCGCGTTCACTTCCCCTCGTCAGTTTGCTCACTTCATACGACAGGAGGACGTCACGTTCTACTCAGTGAACGTCATGGATCTTCTTCGCTATAATCCACTTTATCCCGAGGTTGAGCTCATCTCTCTGGAGCCCGATCCCCCTTACCCTTCCTCCATCTTCGCAGCTCCCATCTCTATGTCCACCCGTCAGCCTGCGGATACCCCCTTCACGTCCCAGGCCTCTGCGCCGTCGATTGTCGAGTCCACACATACGTCTTGTGCCGACGCAGACGCTGAGGAACTCACACGGTTCACGACAGACTTAGAGTCGGCCGGTCGCGACCTGATTCGAGAGTACCGCGATATTTTTGCCCCGTATTTCTCATACAGCGGGATTCCCCCGATGCGCGGTGTTGAGCATTCTATCCAGCTCGTGCCTGACTATCGTGTTCACCATCAGGCACCGTACCGACTCTCGATCCCAGAGGCGACGGAACTCAAGCGTAAGCTTGAGGAGCTCCTTCAACTGGGTTTCATTAAACCCAGTAACTCCCCTTGGGGTGCACCTGTCCTCTTTGCTCGCAAAACGGACGGAACTCTCCGCCTCTGCATCGACTGTCGCGGCCTTAACCATTACACAGTTAAGAACAACGATCCCATGCCCCGCGCGGATGAGCTGTTTGACCGTCTGGCAGACAACCGCTTCTTCACGAAGATCAATCTTCATAGCGGTGTCGGGGCAGAAACCCTGACAAGGGTATCTGCCCGTGTCTTTCAACGTCGGACGCGGTCTGACCTTGTCACTTAATTGGAAGACTTGATGAGATTGACGCTGCCAAAGTTTATCGAGACCAGCGCTATGACTGAGAGAATTAAACTTTTTTTGAACCTGACGTCGTCGACGCAGGACAACATCGACATCCGTGCGGGATAACGGGAGTTGGCACTGTCGTCCGTGAGTCTCAGCGAGACCGCAATAGCGTGCGGTCATGGGAAAAATAAAGTTAAAGCCTAGGCTACCTATGATGAGGTCGCGTGGCTGTTAAGTCACGCGATTCAGGGCCTAAGCGGGCCAAAAAGGGGTCGCCGCAGCAAGATTGGATCGCAGCGTGAAGGAACGGTTTAGGGTCCATAGGGCTTATGCGCCGAGGACCGAGGTCGAAGGTGTCGGGGCCGGCTGGGTAGGGCAGCCGTCAAGGCGGTCGGCTGCCGACCTCGCCTGCCAGCCACGGCGGCAAGCCGGCTTAGCAGGCTCAGCCTGCTAGGCGTTGAAAAGGGGCCTGCTGGGCGTTGGAACCCTTCTTATTGAAGGGCCGCTCCTTTCTAGATGTGAAATGGAGCCCAGTACGTACCGTCGCCAGATTGCCACCCCGCAGACATGGGGTTCGAACCTGACCAACGCACTACCGGGCTGGCTCCTTTTGGAGCAGCCCATGACGTGACGTGGGGTGCGACCGATTTTCGGCCGTGCAATCCTTGAGATCGCGCGGCTGAAATCAGCCGCGCCGGGGTGATATGGCCCCTGTGTGTGGATGACACGCATAGGCCGAAAGATGGCCCGAATTTTTCTTTTTCTAGGAAAAAAAAAACTTACCTGTCCCGTAGCTGGACGCGTAAGCAACCACATACGGGCACGATGGAGACAGCAGTTACTTCGAGGTAAGGAGTTCCCTTTCCCTTTTTTTTCGTTAATTTTTTTTGTTCTTTTTCTTCCCTTTTTGTTGTTCTTGTTGGTTGGCGTCACCAGGGCGGAATGACGCGACCGTTGGCTTAAGCCAACGGTAAAAGAAGAAAGAAAGAAAAAAAAAAAAAAAAAAAAAAAAAAAA
>BFEA01000703.1:320637-330990 GCA_003427395.1 Chara braunii | reverse complement strand
AAAAAAAAAAAAAAAAAAAAAAACTAAAGCGCCAGGTGGCGCTGTGAGGAGTAAGGGGGACTTAGTGCCCCCACGAAGTGTGAAGGCGCCCGATGAAACGGGCGACCATTTTAGTAGAGAGTTTTGTTAGATTCGTTAAAAAAAAAAATTATATATTTTTTTCTTAGATTTTAGATGGATTCTTTGTTTTTTCTTTTTTTTCTGCTTTGGGTGAGCACACCTGTTCGTTTCAAACGAACGGGAGGGGACTGCGCCCGACTGTTTCGTTGGACTTCCACCAACTCATCAGGAGGCTGAGCCTCGACAGGGGGCCAGCCGAATGAATCAGCCGTAGGAATGCGGCTGCATGCGGACATGACGGGGGGGGGTCCTCGGAGAGAGAGAGAGAGAGAGAGAGAGAGAGAGAGAGAGAGAGAGAGAGAGAGACCCACACTGCGCCCGTTGGGTTTTGAAACGGGCTGCAGTGTTTGCCTGCGCGCCCGAACCTGGCGCCAAGAACGACCGGGTACGGGCGCAGGGCAACGGGGGAAAAGAAGACCCTGTTGAGCTTGACTCTAGTTCGACTCTATGAAATGACTGGGGGGGTTGATGTGCTCGTTCGTGTTTAAACGACGAGCTGCCCCTGCTATAGGGGAAAAAAAAAAAAAAAAAAAAAAAAAAAACCCGAAAAGAAAAAAAAGGGGGAGAAGTGGAAAAAAAAAAAAAGGGAAACGGTCGCGGATATAGCCGCGGCCTCGGTCCAGATGCAAGTTTAGAAGCATCTGGACTATGGATAGGCAGCAGACTGTTGGTTTTGACAGTCTGTAGCAAGTGGCTGAGTACAGCCATTTGTGCACTGCGTCTGGCCGCGAGTGAAGGCCAGATGCATTGCCAAGGGTCAGAACTTGGTTCCCCTAGGGGAACATCAAGTTTTCTGGCCCTCGATCGAGATTCTGATCAAGGGCCAGACCCTATTCCGGGATTTGGATGGGGGCAAAGCAGCTGCCCTCAGCCTTCAGCCAACTATAAAAGCTAGCCTGCCACCCAACAGCCTCACACTTGCGGCAATGCTGCTGGGGCATTCTACTTGAGTAGATGCTGGCTGGCTGGCTGCTGGTGTGGTGAGGCGAAGTGTTGGAGGTCTGTAGAAGCACTTGGGGGGAAGGAGGAGGCAGCCATAGCTAAAGGCTGGGAGTTTCTTGCCCCACCTTTTGTGCTATGCTGCAGGCTATGCGGAAGCCATGGCCTTGAGGTTGCTGCTGGTTTTCTAGGGCGGTGCGGCGAAAGCGCTGCCGAAATTGTGCGACGACAGCGCTGGTATTCTTGGCGGAACAGCGGAAGCGCTGCCGAATTCTTGCAGCGGCAGCACCGATTTTCTTGGTGGTACGGCGAGGGTGCTGCCGGATTTTTTGGCAACAGTATTTTGCACAGGACTGCAAGAAGGGGGATTGGACGTTGCCGCAGTGACGCTACCACCATGGTGGAAGTGCACCTTGGAATAGAAAGGGTGTGGCGATCGTCTTGTTGACGGCGTTGCGGCACGCGACACTTGTAAGAATTGTCGAGGCCGTTATTATTTTTTTGCGGCATACCGAGTAAGCGGGGATTGGGTCCAGAACCACAAAGTATTGCGGCAGGCAGGTGGTGACCTGACTTGGTATTTGGTGGGTGGAGTTGGCGCTGTCTTTGGTGGAAGGTGTGACATTGAGGCTGTGGGATTTGAGAGTGGGACACTCTCCTCAACGGCGAGCTCTCTTCTGTGTTGGTGAGCGGCGCCTGGGTCAGTGGTGGCGTTTGAAGGAGGGTGTGACTCGTCCTTGTGAGCGGCCACAACAAGAGTTGTGCGGCCGAACTTTTGTGAAGATATTTGGCTTTCTTGAGCGAACCGTCAGAAAAATCACTCAAGGTCAGTGCGACTCAGTTCCTTTGCACACCCACGTGCACCCACACCTTACATGACCTTGCTTTGAATTCAGGGAAAAAGGTAGAGTAAGAGTGTGATGTCATGCGTGTGAAGAAAGGGCTGGCTTGTTATGGGGATGGATGAATCTCTGGATTGTTTTTTCATGATTGTGCAGGTAGGATGGGAGATGCGCGCGAGAAGGAATTAACATTGTTTGCTTGAGATAATAATGAGGATGCTTACCTTTCTCTCACTCAACCTGAATGCATATGACATAAAAGAGGAGAAACAAAAATAATAATGGAAATGTGAACGGACGGGTGCCGAAAGAATGAAGGCCATGGGAAAATTAAAAGAAAAGAAGACAAGGGAATACCTTAGTATCTTCCCAAGGATTTCCCCATTCTATCCCGAACGATCACTTTCCTTCTATGCCCGTCCAAAATATCTTACTCCTTTCTCTTCTCAATTCGTCTAAGTCGACCCTTAGCCGGGAAGGCATAGAGCGGTCGTCTGCACCTAGGGTCTAGGCTTCTTCTCTCTATGAGGCATCCGAGGCGGGGGTTCGTTGCCTTAGGGGCCGGCCCTGTTATCGACACGGAGCGGACCGCTTATGAGGGGGGATACCATGCTATTGCGGTGGAGCCAGCCCAACTTCTGAGTCCTGAACAATGTGTTCGGGCGAGGGGGAGGGGTATTCCAAACCACTTCCTAGAGGGTAGGGTGTCTTGAAGCTAGGGGCAGTTGCCTCCTCGTGCTTTCAGGGAAAGGGGAGGCTGAATTTAGTACCCGGCTAGGTGGCCGCTTTAGGAGCCACCAACGTGTGGGAGGGCAGGCGCCATAAGAAGCCCAACCCATGATTCAACTAGTGTTAATGGGAGTGCAAATAGGCACTACTCTCGCGATCGGACCGTGACACAAGAATCACGGCCCGAAAAAGGGAGTGAAGATTGAACATGAAAATGAGTATATTTGAAATTATTTTGACAGAGTTATTGCTTCGTCGTTCAGATGCTTGCGGAGATAGTGATTGTCCGATTGTTCAGCACACGCGAGGCGGCGGCTAATTGGTTAGCGGTGCCGACACAATCCCCCGCCGACATGATACGGAAAGGAAGGCTGGTATACAACCCACTTGAGGTTTACTCGGAACGGGATGTGCCACGATTATGGGACGGGAGCGTGAGAAAACCACAGCGGAGTTATATTTTCTTGGTTGAACCAGACCAGCGTATGGTGCGATATGATTTTATGCCTCCTAATCCATCACGAGATTACGGAGACATGAACCTAGTAATGGTTCACGAGGACTGTCCGGGAGTAGAGAACGTTCTTGAGGTTAGAGGAGTGTTCCTCCATATTGTACTCTATTTGAACGATTTGCAAGGTCCGTTCGACCTCCTTCATCACGTGAGACGGGTCCGAGCGAATAGATTTAACATCATTCGCTCGGAACGTTTCGACGTCACCGCGTTTTATGACGAGGCTTGCGAGACTTATGAGTACCTCTTCTAACAGGTAGCTTCTTCGGTGTGCAGATGCCTAGTGGAACGGCGGGACCTCACTCAGGCCAGATATCTACTGATTCGCGACACTACAGACGAGGAGTTGATCCGGCGAGCGGAGCGATTACTACTAGTTCGGGATGGAGCGCCCACGCGGTGGATTGGCTTTATCGGCCTGCTCAGGGGTGGGCAGGGATTCTTTCCTAACTCCCGCGCGGATGTTTGCGCCAATGTGGCCTGACTTCCGGACGAAGTTCATGGATATACCTTGTACTTCCATCGTGCGAGCAACCTCCAATGCCTCTCTCGGGTCATTGTGAGCGTTAAAATTACCCTATCCGGGAAGCGCTACGGCGTCATCCTGATTAAGAACACCACGACCACGCACCTTTTTCGGATGCGTCAACCTTTTTGCGCCATAGTTTGGAAGCTTGCCTCACGAGCGGCTTCTCTCTATGATACGCGGGAGGTTCGGGTCTTGCGAGGTGGACGCGTCTCCACCTTGATTTTTGACGACGAGGAGTTTATACGACTCGGCCGGGTAGAGGCTGAGGCCCGCAAGGGCCGACAGGTCTATCCCGGCTAAGCACGTCYTCACGAATCAGGTGCCACGGTGAGTCGTCCTTATAATAGGGTCACACTACGTGACTCTACAGGGGTAATAAAAAAAAAAAAAAAAACACGATCTAGCGTAGGTAGGCCAACCAAATGGATAGTATCTTTCTTCCAAACTCAGCGCTGACCAATGTTGAGTTTTCATAAGTTGAATGATTTTGTGTATTTTAACTTCATTTTGGAAAGAGTTTTTGAGTATAGATTGGTATACTTGTTTTTGAAAGAAGACTCTATACAAATTGTTATTTTTAAAATGCATGGCCTTGTTTGTCTATCATAAAGCGAATTTTACAGTCAGCCTTGATGGCCTCCAAACGCTCGATTTCATGGTCGCATCTGCAAACGAGAATTTGGAACCCAGATACTTTGCTCCCCTTCATTGTGGTTGACCGAGGGTCCACAGGAGACTACTATGGGAGCTCCGAAACCAATCCCGAAGCGAAGATTGATTTTCCCGCAGTTCTTTTCATGTTTGCCTTTGGGTTCTCTTTAGGGCTATCATGCTGATTCATTGAGGGGTAATCGATCACTTAAATATAAACTGAACAAAGCGAAAATCGAACACTTGAAGAGGTGTTGAGTGGAACAACGAGGACGAAGTAACAGGAGACGAGACACTTCCATGCCAGGTGATCTGGTGTCGGGGATGGGTGCTTCGTCATTCGTGGAACAGAGAAAGTAATTATCACTTAGGAGGACAAAGCGACTAACAAAATTACATTCGCCCCTCCAAGTAGTTATACATGGTATGGAGATGCGATCAAACCGAGAGCTCAGACATCGACCAGGAGCCAGATCACTTGTGATCTGCGTGATACCAATAGTATTTACTTATAGAAGCTGTGCGCAACGGATTTTCTGTCCGCGGACGGCGGTATAATTGTCTCTTCGGTCATGTAGGCAGTAAATGATAATCTTGCTAGGTCATCTCATCACGTTGAAATGTTGTTTATGAGTAGGGGATTATAAAGGGACTAGGATTATATAAGGGGTTTCACGTTTGGTCGAGGCCGTCCTAGTCGACTGACGCTCGTTCATACCGCGGAGATCAGCGCCCTCAGGAACGGACAACGTTCAGGTCCACTTGGCGTTAACCAAGCATACCTATACTCCAGCGAGCGAGCAAACGCCCTCGGTTGACCTACCTCTACAATTGCACGTAAAAGCTTTCGCACGTGGGTCGGTAGCTCGGTAGGGATACGCCCCTGAGGGCGGTGACAGCCCCTCAGGGAAAGTAAGTTGTGCCCCGCGAAAACCTATCCTGTCGTAGGGGACCGTGGGATGTATAGCTCGCGCACTCGGCTAGAGCGGCGAAAGGACAATGCAACCGCGCCCGTCTTGGCGGTTCGCGGAATCACTTATGCATCGTCCTAAGTTGTCTCTTGATTTTGTTTTGTTTTAACTCCTGCGTGGCATAGCCGGGAGGGCCCTCGCTCACGTGGGGGCTGATGCGCTCGATAGCGGTTACCACCAGATCCGCGTTGCTACAGAGGATCAGTCGAAGACTGCCTTTCGGTCGCGCTTTGGCCACTACGAGTTCACGGTGATGCCATTCGGCCTCACCAATGCCCCCGCCACCTTCCGGACGGCGATGAACGACATCTTCAGGGACATCCTTGAAGAATACGTTCTCGTATACCTGGACGACATCTTGGTCTATAGTCGTACCTTAGAAGACCATATCAGACACCTCTGTGATGTCCTACAGCGCTTACGCAAGCATGGCTTCTATGCCAAGCTCAGTAAGTGCCGCTTTGCCCAGCGCAAAGTGGACTTTCTAGGACACCATGTGTCTGACCAGGGTCTCCACATGGACAACGCGAAGATCACTGTTATTGCAGAGTGGTCCGTCCCCACATCTGCCAAGCAGCTTCGCAGTTTTCTAGGCCTCACCAGCTACTATAGTAATTTTATCCAGGGATACGCTAGGTATTCCTACGTCCTTACCTCTACCCTCCTCCGGAAGAACCCGCCGTGGTTTTGGACACCCCTGTGCGAGGATGCCTTTCGCGCCCTCAAGAAGGCGGTGACCTGTGCGCCGGTTCTTCGCCTTCCCGATTTTGATCGTTGCTTTATCATCACCACCAATGCGTCAGATTTTGCAGTAGGGGCTGTCCTTTCTCAGGTGTTTCCCTCTCCTCCAGATTCACCTTACCCCCATGTTCCTCCTTTCCCCACCAACTCAGTTGTCCAGGCTTTCCTCACGAAGCCTAAGCTTTCCCCTCGACAAGCACGCTGGTGGCGTGACTTATCCGAGTTCAGTTTCACCACTCAGCCCATCAAGGGTGAAATGAACCGCGTCGCCGATGTCTTGTCCCGCCGTCCTGATCACAATCAGGAACCCATCCAACTTGCTACCATCTTCATCACCACTGTTGATTAGTCAGTGATCGACGCGTATCGCACTCAGTATCGCCACTGCCCCGATTATCGCGTCATCCACGCGACACTGCGGAGTGGCAAGACCGTTTCTTCCTACTCCCTCGGGGAGAACGGCCTCGTGTACTGGCATGGCAGATCTGGTTAGCTAGAACCACGTATCTGCGTTCCCTCCACCGGACAGCTCCGCGTCCAGGCTGTAGCAGAGTTCCATGACCAGGCAGTTGTCGGTTATATGGGTTTCCACAAGACGTTGGCTCGTGTTTGCCGCCTATACGTCTGGCCGAAGTCCAAGGACTTTGTCAAAGCCTACATGCAGGAGTGTCCTACATGCCAGGAGGTGAACTATGCGAACCACCTTCCGTATGGGTTACTTCAGCCCCTACCCATACCTGAAGGTCGTTGGCAGTCCATGTCGATGGATTTCATTGGTTCTCTCCGCCCACCCACTCAGCGGGGTCATGATGTTATCTTGGTCGTCGTCGATCGCTTCACGAAGCGTGCACGTTTTGTTCCGTGCCGCTATCGCATTAGCGCTCGTGAGGTCGCCGACATCGTCTTCGACCGAGTCGTGAGAGATCACGGCTTACCTCAGAGCATCATCTCCGATCATGACCCTCGCTTTACCAGCACATTTTCGCGACGCCTACACGAGGTGTACGGATCCCTGCTCCGCTTCTCATCGTCTTATCACCCTCAGACGGATGGTCAGACTGAGCTCACCAACAAAACTCTCGGTAATATCCTCCGAAAGTTTGTTAGGGATGACCAGCAGTGGGACTTACACTTAGCCCACGCGGAGATTGCGTACAACCACGTTGTTTCGCCAGCCATGGGGATGTCGCCATTCTATTGCGACCTCGGTTACCACCCTCGCGTACCCGCGGATTTCCTACGACCATCGCGGTTGCGCCCAAACACTCGTTGCCCTGCGCTTGACGACTGGATCGCCCACATGGCGGCGATTATGAAGCGCGCACACGAGAGTTTAGCCGACTCCCAGACTCGCATGGCCGCACGAGCGAACCGATCACGAATGGATCATCCATTCAAAGTCGGTGACGATGTGTTCGTCAACGCACGCCACTTACAGCTCGAAGCAGATACGCTTCGCAAGTTCAGACGTCGTTTCTTCGGCCCATGCTGCATCCTTCAGGCCGTCGGTTCTGATATTGTCGCTAGTCCGGTCAGCTTCCATGTGAAGCTATCTGATTACCTGCGACAGGCTCGCGTACACGATGTTTACCACGTCTCCTTGTTGCGTCCTTATCGCAGACCGTCCGAGCGCTTCGCCGGACGCCCTTATGACCGCCCTCCACCTATCATGGTGGACGGTCACGAGGAGTTCGTTGTTTCCGACATCGTATCACGCCGAGTTACCGACGATACCCCTCCACGCATCGAGTACCTTGTGCGTTGGAAGGGCTACCCTGATGAGGAGGCTACTTGGGAGCCCCTCGAGCACTTACAGCACGCCAGGATGTTGGTGCGTACATATGATCGTGCTCATCGTGCTGAGACATCTGCTTCTACTCAGCCGACTGACCCTCTTCCTCCTCCTCCGGTTCCTCAGCCGCAGACGGTTGCCTCCGAGCATCCACAGCGCACTCATCGTCGCCCTTCGCGTTACGATGACTGACACTCTTATCCTCTATCTTTCCCCACTGACTCACACCATTAGGTACTCCATCATCATCTCTTCTTCAGGATGTCAGCGTTTTGCGGCTCTGCTTCGACATCGACTCCACTGCTACTTCATCGACGTCATCACTACTTCGACGACTTCAGCTACTTTGGACGTGACTACTTCACGTCACCACCCTACCCTATATACTCCCTTGCCCCTGTCGCATGATGGTTCTCACTTAGCTGGGTCTCTTTGAGTTTGGCTCTCCCTTGGTATCGCATAGGCATTGGGACCGTAGCATTATCTTGGCTTCCTTGCTCCCAGATCTAGCTCCCTCTCCAAGTCGGTGAGTTGTGTGTATGTTTTTCTCACCCACTGCCCTCATCACCCTAGCGCCGGTTATTGCATGCCTCCAGTTCGGCATAGCTCCACCCTATTCCAGGCTCCCCTTTTCATGGTCGACCCTGCATGGTGTCACCCTTTTGTCGAGCATTACCCGCTTTGATGGTCTATCTATTAGGGTCATTGGTTCTGTTTCGCTACCACTCTCCCACCTTGAGCCTGATGACCTATCCCACCTTCATGTGTGACTGCCCTTAGGAGTTTCGATTCTTAGGCTGCATTCACCCCCTCTAAGACCATCCCACTCTTAGTGGTTCGGCGACATGACATTATCTTGTGACATATTGCTCTTTTCCTTTCAGCATTGAGGCCACTGCCTCCACGACTTTAGGATTGTATCATACCACATTTCATTTTCTGTTGTTAGCTAGGATATGTATACCAGACATTTGTTTTTCTTTTGACATTATGTAGCTTAGGCTGCATCGCATGAACTCCGCATGGAGCTTGCTCCGCATCCTAGATTTCTCTGCTTTCTTTGTTGCAGAGTTCCGCTGCTTTTGCGGATAGCGTGTTTATGGCTCTGGCGATCCATTACAGGTTTGTGGATCGTGCAGCGGACCTGCATCTGCCCTGGCCCACAACCAGGGCCTATTTGGCTATTTGCCTGTTCGGCCTGTGGAACCAGGCCGTGGACTGACCCCACAGGCTGTGTGGTTATTCAGTCCAATCCAGTCCTGCCCGGTACCACTGTCGGTACCAGGCCAGTCCAGTCCAGTCCCGTCAGTCCGCTGGGGGTATACCCCAGATGCAGTTTGTTTTGTGACTCATTCTTCACTTTTGCAGATCTTGGAGTACGTGCGTGTGGAGTCTTGGTTGGAGCTGCGCTGTCCCTTCCAGCTCCATCTCTACCTCCTCCTTCGTTCACCCTTCTTCTCCACCTTGTCGGACCGCCATCCCGGCGGGTCCGCATAGGGCAGCAGGAACATGACCCTGATCAAAAGAAACTTTCTTTTTATAAAAATAGGGGGGTCATATACATATATATATAGACATGCATCCCGACATGTTTTTTATTTTTTTGTATATATAAATATATACATATATAACTTATCTATATATGCAAAATGTCTATACATATATTTTTTCACTGAATGTATGTGTGTGTGTGTGTGTGTGTGTGTGTGTGTGTGTGTGTGTGTGTGTGTGTGTGTGAGAGAGAAAGAGAAAGGGTGCACCCTCCTTTTGGATGAACCAGACCACTATGTATCACCCGCGGCAGCGCGGCAGCGGCTGCAGGGTCAAACTTGGCGGTCATGTTTCTGGCCGCAGCCGGATGGCGGCCCCAAAGTCGAGGCCACAATTTTTACACAATTTTCCCCGGCGAAATAAAATGAAAAAAAAAAATGGGGTTATAGGGTTTTTCGAACCCTACAAACCCGTTTTAAAGAAAAATGCATATTTTTTTGTGTTAAACAAAATAAAAGTAAAAAACAGCGAAAGAAAAACAAAAACAAGATTTTTTCTTTTTTCTTTTTTTGGTTGTGTGTGTGCATGTGTGTGCGTGTGTGTGTGTACATGGGAGGGGGGGTCAACCCCTCTCCCACCAATGAATCAATCAATCAATCAATCGAAGAAGGGAAAAAAGAGTAGAAAACAAAGTGCACAAGTGTGTGTGTGTGTATGTATGTGTGTGTGTGTGTGTGTGTGTGTATGTGTGTGTGTGTGTTTGTGTGTGTGTGTGTGTGTGTGTGTGTGTGTGTGTGTGTGTGTGTGTTTGTGTGTGTGTTTGTGTGTCTATGTGTGTAAGAGAGAGAGAGAGAGAGAGAGAGAGAGAGAGAGAGAAGGTGCACCCTCTTTTGGGATGCACTTGACTAGAAAGATAGCTTGTATACATTCTCGATGTTTCAAGTAACCCAAAGCACCCTGATAATGAATTTATAGAGACTATATTTTCGGTTTGGTGCAACCAAAATGTGTGTGTGTGTGTGTGTGTGTGTGAG
>BFEA01000703.1:306042-317672 GCA_003427395.1 Chara braunii | reverse complement strand
GAGAGAGAGAGAGAGAGAGAGAGAGAGAGAGAGAGAGAGAGAGGTGCACCCTCCTTTTGGATGCACCAGACCTGAAATATATCTTGTATACATTCACAATGTTTCAACCAACACAATACACTCTGATAACGAATACATTATCTTTTCAATTTGACGCAGCCAAAATCACACACACAAAGAGAGAGAGAGAGAGAGAGAGAGAGAGAGAGAGAGAGAGAGAGAGAGAGAAAGAGAGAGAGAGAGCATCCATATTTTTTATGCATGGCATGTGAACTGTCTTTGCATTATGTTGTGCAGGTCTGTTTTGTGCATGATTTGGGTTGGACTGGAATTGACATCGTGAAGAGTCTGGACACTCAACACTTGTGAAAGTGAGAAGGGTTCCAAGTGGTAATACCTCAATACTCATAATCAGTCTTATATAACTCCTATGATATCTGATGATCAGTCATACATTGGTAGTGACAAGGTTTTGTATTGATACCTTAAACATAGTGGTCAGAAGGAGAATGTGTCTTTGGAACAGAAGCGGGAGTAGACGACAGTCTCAAAGTTCGACCTGAGTATCTAACGGGTCAGTCCTAGGCATCTTACCACGCGTACCCCATTTCATGCTACAGCGATCGAGCAAATGCCCTCGGCCGACCTACCTCTACTCAGGCATGTAAAAGCCTTCGCACGTGGTCCGGTAGCTCAGCAGGGATACGCCTACCTAAGGGTGGTGACAACCCCTTGGGTAGGGGTAAGTTGAACCTCGCGACGTCCCAACCTGTCGCAAGGCGTCGTGAGAGGTATAGCACGCGTGCACGGTTGGAGTGGTGACAAGATTCTTCAAAAATAAATCCTGCGTGACACGACCATGAGGTTCAGCGCTCCCAGCGGGGTGCGGAACCGCCGCGCACGACAGGTGGCGCCGTTGTCGGGGACCTTCGGTTGCCTGTCGGGGTCCTATGTGAATGGACAATGGTCTGGTTAATTGAAGCCCTAGCAAAACGACAAAATAAAAGGGTATGATAGTATATGAGTCTTCATCAGATAAAAGAAGTAAAACTATAAAATATTTTGTTGGTACGAGCCTAGTGTCGGAAGAGGTGTTTTGGGAATACGACAAGTGCGAGTTGAAATACCGTGAACAGCATCTCGGCAAGTGTAGTTTGTACGTCCTCTGGGAAGGAACGTGTTCCTTTTGGGAGAGCATATAAAATCATCCATAGCGGAAAACCTAGTAGAAAGCTACAAGACCATTCGAAAGTTTCTTCTTTGCAATAATCCCTTCTGATTGTGACACTTCTTCCTATCATTCATTCATCAGGTAGGAATTCCTTATTGACTATACGTATCTTGAGTTTTTCGTATTACCTCAATTAAGTACTTAGGGTACTCCTTGAGATAAAACTTTCCACCATGCCTCGCGGAACTGGAGTTGGAAGAGGAAGAGGTGGACAACAGGGAAAGGCAGCAGAAAGGCCGATCGATTTGACGAAGGAAAGAGAAGAGCGAGAAGACTTGAAGAGGAGGAGGAAGAAGAAAAATGGGAGGGGGTGCGTTTGCGCCGGCGATTGGAGGATTTTCGTGAACGCACGCCGTCCCCCGAAAAGATGGCATATTACTCATATAAGTATGAACAACATTATGGCGCTCCGCCACCGCGATTTGAGCTACTTTCATCTTGCCCGTATCCTGCGCCATCGTCTTCCATGACGCGCCACCCTCAGCAATTGGCTATAGTTCCCCAACCACCTTAGCCTGCCCTTCCACCTCCTCCACCATACGTACCTGATCCTCCCATGACATCTCAAAGCACGCCGATGAACCATCGGTTATGTATCACTTTAACATTGTTTTTCCTATGCCAAATAAAGATGTGCGGACTAATCTCATACCTGATATATAAAGGGATTATTTAGAGGAAGGGAGTAAGGTAGGATGAAGACGAGGGTTTCTCTCATTACTGGTTAAAAGTGAGGCATGAGGAAATCCACCTGAGTTTGGTTAAGGAAAAAGTAATTTGGATCCTCATTGTCCTTACTAAGATCAGATCGGAAGAAGTTAAAGAATAAAGGGGTATGCCAAGAAAAATACAGATAAAGATACATATTTTTAGGTCAGGCTATTCCATAGTAAGAGTACCAAAAAATCAGTGACTAAAGCGGTACATTAAATAAGTTGTCATTTGGCTTGCCCTTGTGACAGGTCACAGAACGAGGTCTTCGAGATTTGATCAAGATGCCTTATGTTGGGCAGGTATCCAGGGTTGAGGCACCTATTAGGAACAATGACGGTTTGGAAATGACACTGCCGAAAGGGAAAGGTAGAGCTGAACTTTGCGACACATGGTGGGGCCACACGCTAGGGACTGAAGCATTTATGTGGGTAGAGAAAAGTTGGGATACGATAGAAGAATGCAGTAGGGTGAGAGTTGTCATTTACCTATCCACGTGCCTATGGCAGGGTCATCTTAATCAAGGGGAAGAAGGGTATCTGCAACAACTCACTGGGCTAACGGAAGCCGCACTCAACGTCTGGATCCAAGAGAGTCGGTGGCAGGGAGCAGGAGAGTTTAGGAGGGAAGCCAGAGTGCTTCCGGCCAAAGATTTTATTCTTCCGATTCGATACATTAGAACCACACTCCCTGATTTCGTTATCAATGAGATGTTTAATGGTCAGGCAAGGGTGAAATTGGCCACTGAAGCCGCGATAAGGATACCTGATAGAGTATATGCCTTCTTCACTCCTCATATGATTTACTGCTTATACCTGGAGATGGGGCAAGAATTAGCCGAGAGTGGTTTCAGCAACATTTTATCCATCGTCGACGCATATGCTCGAACCTACCATATGGAAGAAAGATTTGGGTATTGGGAAAAGCTGAAAGAAGAAGTAAGCTCGGGAGTCTGCGTAGATGATATTCCCACCATGTTTGGCTTAGTCTATAATTTCTGGTTTGGGGATTGGGTGACGATGAATGAGATGGAAGAAGAGGAGAGAGGTTTCGTGTTCTAAACATGACAAAAGAAGACGACGAGAAGGTAGAAGAGTCTGAAATGAGGTAAGAAGAAGAAGATGGGGTTATGGGGAAGCAATTGCTCATCTCAAGTTGACTGAAAAGGAAAAATGGTTAAATCGATAAGGATAGGATATGGAGAAACAAGGTGTTCAGACGACCTGAGGAAGAAAAAACATAGGATGAAGATAAGTCAGTACCAAATAGACTTACGTATAAGTACTGTGTGCCTTTTTGTCCCTCCTTTCTTTTTTTCACTCAGACCACCAGAAAACACCTGAAGATGTTGTATGTCAATTAAGGATTTAGGGTTGAAATCCCCATTCGTACGCCACAGGGATTGAGAATGTCTCTACTTAGAGTTCTGAGTGAGAGAGAGGAAGAGATCACTGCATGGTGGGACACCTTGGTCGGGCCTGAAGCGTTTGTTTGGGTTGAAATGAGGCACACTCTCCATCGGGAGAATGTAATAGTGCGGGCAACATTGTATCTGTCATCGCATCTGTGGAGGATGCATGGAATAGATCTGGCAGTAGGACACAGTCAACCTTTATCGCGGTACGTCCTAATCACTGCGACGATCCTTGAAGAAAAGATTCGAGAGACAAGTTGGAGGGAATTCAGGCCAGTGATATCAATGATAGAGGCAAGGCGGGCATCGGATTTCGTTTACCCCACCGATTATATAATAGTCACTCTTCCAGACTTCATCATTGATGAAGTCTTCAATGGACACGTAAATGTAGAGCAAGCGGTCTTAGCAGCTCGAGCGACGCCCCGGGGAGGGTGCAAATTTTTCACACCAGAGATCCTCTACTGCCTATATCTGGAGATGGGGTCGGAGTTGGCTAGTAGGAATTTCGATGAAATCCTATCGATAGTTAACTTTTATGTCCGTGTTCATTACATGGAACCAAGACAAACTTATTGGAAAAAACTCAAGGTTGAAGTAAAAATCAGGGCATATGTTGATCGTATCCCCATAATGTTTGGAATGGTATATGATTCCTGGACAGACGACTGGGTGTCTGTTGAAGAGGTTGGACGAATGGGATGGTAAAGAAGGTGACCTGGATCAATTTTAGATCTCAAGATGACAGAGGAGGATAGACTTGGGTACTTAAAAGCAAGGTAGGGACACTGGTTAGGAAAGCTAGTAAGTGTTGTTGGTGAGGAAAGGTAGGAATCATAAACTAGAAATGTAGATGTAGAGGGTCTTAAATGGTATATGGGATAAAAAGGAAAAAGTTTAAAAAGGAAAAAGAGTGAGGCGGCCGGAAATTTAATCCGAAAAATCATCGTTTTTGTCTGTGTAACACAGATTTACTAAGAACAAGTGGGAAAAATGGAAAACGCAAATGGGGCAGAGCCCATAACGGCAGCCGAGATCGCACGATTACTGGACAGTAGAAATGTCAGAAGATCTCAACTACCTCGGATAGAGATTTTTCCATTCCAAGGAGAGAGAGTATCACACTGGCTTGAACTGCTTGAGCAGGTCTTCAATCGAATGAAGCGGGCAGAAAAATTCGCCCAGTTGTTTGAGTATGTGTGGTGGAAATATCGCCCCGACGTTGAACAAATTGTGGCTGATGCCCAAGGAAACCGGAACAGTTTCAAAATGGAAATACAAAGAAAGTATAAGCTGTGTGATGGGTTGTTGACGATCGACCAACTTTATAACGTCAACCGAAATGACTTCACCACGATAGGGGCATTCGCGATAACTTTCGAGAAAATGGCAAAACGGGTGCCAGGACTTTCCGAAGAGATGCAGTGTGTCATCTTTTTGGGAAAGTTCTCAGGTGATGAGACTATGGAGTTGACTCGAGAAGGGGCACCGGGGAAGAAGATGCCCTGGGAGACGATAAAGAAAAATTTGGCATTTGGGGATCTCGACTAGGTATTCCACAATCAAGTGAAGATGAAAAAGAAAAGAAGGAAGGAAATTGGTATTGTCCAAGGAGCTGACTCTGCTTTAGGGGGAGTATTAAGTAGTATGGTCACTCAACTGAAAGAGTTGAAAGACAAGGTGGAGTCAGGAAAGGTGATGGCAGTTGAACAAGTGACGAACAAGAGAAGACATGAGAAGGAGAGAGAGAAGGTTAACAACAGTCGTATTTTTCATCACCACTTCAGGATGCAACCTGCCTAAACATGTGGTTTTCAGGGTCTTCGGACCTTTCACTACTTCAGGACACCCTTCACTACTTCAGGATGCAGCCCGCCTAACCAGGTGGTTTTCAGGGTCTTCGGACCTTTCACCACTTCAGGACCATTCAGGTCTGAAAATCCTAAATGGTCCTGAAGTGGTGAAAGGGGTCCTGAAGTGGTGAAAGGTCCGAAGACCCTGAAAACCATCTGTTTAGGCAGGCTGCATCCCGAAGTGGTGAAGGGTGGTTTTCATGGTCTTCGAACCTTTCACCACTTCAGGACCATTCAGGATTTTCAGACTGCCCAAAACTCACACTTGAGCACTTCAGGACACCCTTCACCACTTCAGGATGCAGCCTGCCTAAACAGGTGGTTTTCAGGGTCTTCGGACCTCTCACCACTTCATGACCATTCCGGATTTTCAGACTGCCCAAAACTCTCACTTCAGAATTTTCATTCCTGAATTTTCAGCTACCCGATAACCGTTTGTGGGAGGAGAGTGATGGAAAGGAGTAGCAAAACCTGAAGTGGCAACGCAAGCTAAGAAAGTCCAAAAGCAGAACCAAAATCAGGCACCGAGGAAACAGGGAGAAGGAAAAGGACAGAGTTCACAACAGACTGGGTTACCGAATGTCGCAGGGGCGTCGGCCCCGGTTCCTCCATTCGGACAATGGTCAGTGGTAGCTCCTATGGCGGTATGGTCGGGGTATTACCTTGGGAATCAGTGGCCAGGTTTTGGTCAAATTGGGATGAACCCTAACTTACCCCAGGTTCAAGGAACTGGGGTGGGACCATCCCAAGGGTAAGGAGCAAGTGGGGGGATGCCACAACAGGCTCTACCGCCACAAGGTAACCAGGGTCAATTTCAGGGTCAGGGACACGGTCAAGGACATGGTAAGGGAAGAAATGGAGGAAGAGGAAATAGCAATGGAGGGAAAGGATTCGGAGGAAGAGGAAATGGTGGACAAGGTGGAAATTGGGAAAATCAAGGAGGTAATCAGACTGGAAACTACAATCAGTCGAATTTTAATCAAATTGGACAAGGTTACAACCAGGGTTTTGGTCAGGGTTATGGCCAAGGTTATGGTCAAGGCTATAACCAGAATTACGGTACAGGGTTTGGAAGGAGTGATGGACAATGGAATGGTCAAGGGGCCGGAAGAGGATGGATAGACTACAGCGAGTGCGTATGTACGCACTGTACGATAAAAGGACATACCGTAAGAAGGTGTCATGTTAGGAGGATGGATGAACAGGAATGCTTTATCACATCTAGTATCGACGAGGATGTGTTCGATAAGAGAGAAGACAAAATCGAATCAAACATCCCTGGGGGCACGAGAAAAGAAGTTATTAGAGTTGCAGGACTTGCACCAAGCGCCCCTGCCATATTTCGTATATGGCAGGAGAAAGAGGATCCTTTTGTTTGGGTAGAAGAAGTTGACGAAATAAGTGACCAACTGAAGAAAGGAGTGAAGATTGGTGAGGAAGGAGAGAATACGTCACTGGTTGAACTTGAGCCAGAAGAAGATAATGTATTCAAGGAGTCGGCTAGGGAAACCCTAGGAAGAATGGAAGACATGATAGATAAGATGGGCAGATTAAATGTAAAGATAGTTGATATCTGTGAGGAGGTGAGGAACCTAGAAATGAAAATGTCACATGATTTCACGATGGGTCGGGGGAAAGAAGATGATGGACCAAGGGCTCCTAACCCCAGAGCTTTGAGAGTCACTCTGGCTGCTAGGGCACTGAGGAACTTTGTTCCTCATACTGCACGAAGATCTAAAGGAGGAAATGCGCCAAAGGAAACAGCACAAGCTCCGGTACCACCTCAAGAGGGAGCCTCTATCGAGATAGAGGAAGAGAAAGAAGAGGAACAGGATGAGCTACCTAAGGAAGAAGAAGACAGACAAGCTGAGTTGACGGCTAAGAAACGAAAGATTGATGCTAAAGGAGGAAAGGAAAAAGTTGGGGAGAAATCAAAAAAGAAATGGAAGTATTAGACATCGATTGACGAAGGGGTTGATCTAGAGAACTTGGTCAATAAGTTTCTTGAGGGACATGATGAATTGCTGAACTTGAAAGAAATTTTGACAACTACGCCCAAGCTCAGGGAGCTAGTAAAGGCGAAATTGGCAAGAAAGAGAGTAGCAACAGTGAGGATGAGAGACTTGATTCCCAAGGAGGCCAATTGGACGGTAACCGAGAGTAAAATGGATTGGAAGTCTGTTGGGACAGGATCCATAGACGTTAATATCAGAGGGAAAGGATGTCTTGGGATGGTGGACACATGAGCAGAAATGAATATCATGAATCTTGAAACAACTGAGAAGCTAGGATTAGAAATTGACAGGAGAGACTCTGGATACCTTAATGGGGCTAGTGGAAAGTCGGGTTATATAGGGATCACCTCGAATGTAGTTATGGAAATAGGAAGTGTCAGAGTCCCGTCTTGCTTTTACATCATGCCTACTTTGGATCTTCCTATATTACTAGGAAGGTCCTTCTTATCACGATCAGAGTCTCTTATCATGAGCAAGCATGATGGGACCATGTACGTAATTCTATGTGACCCTGCTTGTTGTAACTTCGAGGTCATTACCTGCAAAAATACAGGTCCTCATAGCTCGAAGAACCGACTCAATGTTGGGTCATATACCTTTGAGGAGTCCAAAAATAGGAGAAGAGAATTAGAGTGGGGGTCTGACGAGGAAGATGAGGAAGAAGAAAGTGGGGGTTTGGCCTTGAGTCTGACCAACATCGACCAAGCAATGTACATGGTATCCGCATATGATATGGCGGAACCAGAGGTCATCCGGGCTTTGGCTGACAAATTGTATAATTTCCCTGAAGGAGGAAGGATGAAATTGGTGTATAGGCCGCCCCCTAGAGAGAAAAAAGTGCAGGGACCATATGCCCAGGCATGCGGTCAGCATTTTTTAGGGGTGGGCTTAAGCAAGGGGGAAAGAGGAGGTACAAGACGGTAGACAAAAAAAGTCACCCTGTCCCAGTCCTAGTGACACATGAGGAGGGAGTGTACTATGAGCAGGAACGAGAATTGATTAGGCAAATGAGAGAGAAATGGGAAGCTGAACCCTGTCGTATCAACAAGGAAACTAAGAAAGACCTGATCATTGGTGAACCCGAGTTCTTAACCAAGCAAGAGAGGGCGTTAGTAGTTGACTTAATGAAGGAAAAACACAGCGCCTATGCCTTCAATGATGAACAGAGGGGAAGGCTGAATGTGGACAAGATAGGAATGATCCGAATTCACACAGTCCCACATCAACCTTGGAATGTTAAAGGAGCCAAGTATCCAAATCCCGATGATCAGAGAAGGGTGGTAGAGTACTTTGACGAAAAAATTGGTTCTCACGTAGCAGGATTTTCTAGCGGACCTTATGTTTCACCGTGGTTCTGCTTCATGAAACCAAATGGAGTACTCAAGTGGGTGCAGGATTTGCAAAGGTTGAACGCTGTGACGGTTAGGGATGTTGGAGGGCTCCCTAATGCTGATCAACTCTCTGAGGCCTGTGCTGGAAGATCCATTATCTCGCTCATAGATCTGTACTCTGGTTACGACCAGTTCCCAGTGTATCCGGCCGATAGGCCGATAACAGCGATGCACACTCCAATGAGATTGATTCACATGAATGTGGCACCCCAAGGATAGACGAACACGGTAGCCATGGTGCAAAGGAGTATGGTGAGAGTCATGCAGCCAATCAATCCGCAGATTACCGAACCATATATTGATGATCTTGCTGTAAAAGGCCCAATGATGAAAGATGAGCAAGAGGTTGCGAGTGGTATAAGGAAGTTTGTCTGGGATCATGTCAATGATCTAAGAAAAGTGTTTGAATTGTTACAGGAGTATAATCTTACGGTTAGCAGAGCTAAGTCCAGTCATTGCATGAGTGAGGCTATTATATTGGGCTTTGTATGCAACAAGCAAAGTCATCGTCCAGACACAAGGAAAACGAATAAGATCCTTGAGTGGCCTACGTCATTCAGGAACGTTAGCGAAGTAAGATGTTTTCTTGGAACGTGCGGGTTCTTGAGAATTTTCATCGAACGGTTTGCTGCTAAGACTGAACACGTGAGGAAACTGGTTAGAAAGAACAAGGAATGGGAATGGGGAGAGAAGCGGGAACAAGTGGTGAAGAGTTTGAAGGAAGAATTTAAAGAAGGAGGTCTTGTGTTGGGGGTCCATGATTATGAAGTTGTTACAGAACGACCCTTTATCATAGAGACTGATGCTGAACCCACAGCTTTGGGGGGAGTTCTAATACAGGCAGATCTGGAAGGAAAAGAAAGACCTTTGCATTTTGAGAGTCGAACCCTCAATACTACTGAGCGGAACTACTCTCAATTCAAAAAGGAGGCCTTGGCCGTACTGCACTGCCTGCGTATCTTTAGGCACTATCTCTATGGGAGAAAGTTTGTCATGATAATAGATCAAACTACCCTTGTATATTCCCTCAAGAATTTCGCACCCACGAATCCTACTATCGCCAGATGCTCACGTACATCTGGATGTTCGATTTTCAATTGGAACATATCCAAGGGAATAAAAACAGGGCTGATGGGTTGAGCAGGAGAGAGTGGGAGAAGCCTAACGATGCAAAGGAAGAGACTCCACCAGTGGATGGATTCCTAAATGAACATGACATGCAGCTCCATGTGAATTCATGGAGACTGGGTGTTAATGATAGGGACGCAAGGAGGGAAAAATCCATGTGGTACGCTCCGGCAACTTTTGTAAAAATCGATGGGTTGGTGTTGAAGTCTTTCGTTGAAGAGGACCCATGGGGAGAAAGGAATGGAGAGTGGATGGAGGAGTTGGCTCTGGCAGAAACCTACAGATTGACTTACGATCCAATGACAATTGAGGCAGGAATGAAGCAGGTTGATCAGCACCTGCTGACAATGAGAAAAATACATTATCTTGTCAACTCACTTCTGCAAGTTCAGGTTGAAAATGAAGGGGGGATAGTAAAGGCAGACGAGATAGTGTTGGGGGATGACTTTGAATTTGATGAGGAGTTGAAAGGAGAGGAGTTTGAACAAGGGGAAATCTCAGAGGATTTCCGGGAAGAAGAATATGATGGGTTTCATCTAGAAATGAAACTTCTTCCTACAGAAAAAATCCAGCTTCAGAACATCCAAAATTTTTGTATGATTTGTACTACATTCATCTGTTGAAATTCAGGTTTCCTACACAATTTACGAGGGTATCTTGTTGAACACATGGGATGTCAAGGAAACCTTCCTTTTGAATACACCGGTCGTAGGGGATAATATCATTCCAGTGGCGGACCAGTTGTTTGTAATAAGTTGAACTAATGTTGAAAATGTGTATAAAAACAGCCTCTCCTGTTGAAAGACTGTTTAAAAACACTTTACCAGCTGCGTTGAAAAAAAAAAAAAAAAAAAATATTCCTCCGCTACAAATAGTCATATCACTCTTTATTACAAAAAAAACATAATATTGTACTAAGAAGACTCCGTTATGGTTGCTGCTCACTTTCGCAAATTTAGCGGTGAAAAAAACGAACTACATTTTAATTTGTACTCTACGTATATTATGGCATCTTCAACTTTCTCCATGCCCAAGGAACAGGGATGATACAAAGATNCGTATATTATGGCATCTTCAACTTTCTCCATGCCCAAGGAACAGGGATGATACAAAGATGACACAGGGATGATGTGGTCGATAAATGTGTGCCAACATACTTTAAAAAATTAAAAAAATAAAAGTAAAACATGTCTCTCACTGATTATGAGAATAATGTTTCGCAACTACATAGCTTAAAATGTTTTTGCCTTCAATGCTACGTTGGTCGGCAGGTGCGTATTCATTTTCGATATGACCGCAATATTTTGTATGATATTACGACGCACCTGCCGACTATGACGTATTGAAGAACTAGACATTGCCAACGGACAAGCAGTGTCCGTAGAATATAAGATGATTACTCACATTCCTTCGTACTCTATTTCACACTCCTTTATTCGTAATTTTGTGTTTAAATCAAAAAATTAAGGTGCAATTGTTGTCCGGTGCATTTAATCAAAGGTTTTTGTCTTTTGCAATACATTGTAATTCACAGACACCCTTTACCACAAACAACAAGGAAGCTTTTGTCTGAGGGTCACATGCAGTGTCACATGTTACTCGTACATGTTCAACATGCAGTGCCATATGTTGAAAAGAGTTGCAAACATCATATTCTCTCAATTTGTGTCTTTTTTTCAATGTCTATGTGTATCCAATGTTTTTGAGTATGTGTGTATATAAGTGTGTGTGTGTCTGCCTGTATATTTGTTGGAAAGGGGCAAACCACGGAGAGAGAGAGAAAGAGAGAGAGAGAGAGAGAGAGAGAGAGAGAGCGAGAGAGAGAGAGAGAGAGAGGGAGAGAGAGAGAGAGAGAGAGAGAGAGAGAGAGAGAGAGAGAGAGAGAGA
>BFEA01000703.1:279031-294225 GCA_003427395.1 Chara braunii | reverse complement strand
AGGCCAGATTCGGGCTCATCTCGGAGAGCGCAGAAAACCCCCGGACCGCGATTTTTTTTTTTTTTTTTTTTTTTTTTAACAACTTTTGTCGTACCCTGGTTCCCCGGATCTCACACACGCCCAGGCGTGATGGCCCGGAGCCCGACAACTCTTGGGAAACTTCGTACAGTTTTTATAGATGTACGAAACGCATGTCGACGCACACATGTCAGGATGACATAATATGAACACAGAAGTAATTTCATCAAAATAAACGGTTTGACGTCAACCAATCAGATGTTATGCATTTTCCGCTTCAATAGTCCTGCCATTGATCAACACTTCGGAGCAGTGATTTTGTAGTCAACATATCGTGGTTGGCAGGCGCGTTCGCATTCGACACATTCGGGTGTAATTGTGCAGCGAAGTACAACGCACTTGCCGACTATGACATGTTGATGTACTGCATGTTTCCAACACATTGACAGTTTAAATAAAAGTAAAGATTAACTGGCACAACTCTATGCGCGTGAGTCTGCGTCCAACCAATGAAGTATATAACGTATATCACGACCTCCGATAGGATGGACAAATGAATTGTAGCAAACCAACGGTAACAAACACGGGTATTTTTTTATGTTAAGAAAACAAAAAATGCCCTATAAACAAAGTACGCAGAAGGTGAACATAAGTTAAGCTCCTCTATAAATATCTTCAGTGTGCAAGTTGTATGCATTTTTTTCAACCAATCGACTACATCTCTGGAAAATGCGTATATGTATCCCTCGGCAGACCCCACAGAAAAAGTACGGTGCTAAGACGAAGTTGAAAGATACTCTATTTAAGTTGGAAGTTAGTTGGTACATGTTTAAACGTGTTGGGACACGTTGACATGAGTTGGATGAACACTGACCAACTGATTACAGAAAACAAATCAACACATCAACTGAATACATAATACAAATAAACAAACTTTCAACATAAGAAAATATGGCATGTACATATCTAAGTATATATTAAAGTCGTATGAACTCACGACAAACGTTGAAAAACATGCATTTTTGCCTTGCATTTTTTCTGTTGTCTCTCTGGGGATAAGCGAGAAAGAGATGTTAGTAAGAAGACTCTTCGAATGAGGGATCATTTCATAGTGAGGGGAGACCATTTCTTCATAAGGGATAAGAAAGGACATCCCAGGAGGTTCATTTGTGGAAGAAATCGGCAGATCAACATGATAGCAACACTTCATGACGGACTCGTAGGAGGTCACATGAGTTTCGCCACTACCATCAAGAAGATGACCGAACTGTACTTTTGGGATGGTATGTATGGAATGATCCAAAAGTACTGCGAGTCGTGCGTCCCTTGCCAAATCAGATCTCCAATCAGATGCAAGGAACCCCTACATCCAAGGTATATCAAAGATGTGGGAGCAATGATCCATCTGGATCTCCTAGCAATACCGCTGGGACTTGAGGGTTACAATTATATCTTTGATGCCCGAGATAATCTTACGGGGTTTGTTGATGGAAAGGTCATCCGGACCAAGACAGGAGAAATCTTGGCAGAATGCATCAAAGAATATTACCTCCGATATACTTTCGTGGTGGAGTTTACGATGGATAGGGGATCTGAGTTTACGTGTGGGGAAGTGAAAGAATTATTGGATGACCTATGAGTTATGGCCAAGTACACGACCAGAGCACATCCACAGGCGAATGCACCTGTTGAAAAGGGACACAACACGATCACTAACTTGCTGGCAAAGTGGACAGCTGGGAAGCCAAACCCGTGGTCGAAATTCCTGAGAACAATGTTCTTTGTCGAGAACATCACGATCAAGAGAACCACAGGTTATGCCCCTGCGGCCTTGTGGTACGGGAGGCATGCCACGTTTCCGATAAAGAGTTTCTTGAAAACGTGACGAAGGCAGGATCTTGAGAACGATATGCCTCTGGAAGAGTTGCTTGACATCAGGGTCAGGCAGGTCAGCATCACTGAAAAAAGAAGACAAAAAACAGTGGAAAGAGTGACTGACAGTCGTGAAAAGGATAAAGAAAGATGGGATAGATCTCCACACGTACGAGATGAATCATTGGAGATCGGAGATATAGTGTTGTTGTACGACTCCTCACTGGAGAAGCAATGGTCAAGGAAGTTGGACAAGAGATGGTTGGGACCCTTCAGAGTCAGACGCAGAGGGAATCATTGAGCCTATGAGCTTGAAGAGATGGACGAGACACCAAGAAATGATTGAATTTCAGGATTTAGGTTGAAGAAGTTCAAAGTAAGAGAAAAGATGAGTTGATAAAAAATTGAAAGAAGAACCTGATGATCTTCTGGAACTTTTTTGTTATAGCTTGTCCTTTGCGAATATTCTATTGTTAACCTGCTGCTAACTCTTCCTTTTTATTTGTCACTCCCTTTCATTTTTTGTGTGCAGGCATGACCCAGAAAACAGGCAGTCATGACACAAAAGGGAGGGATGGTGGGTCCCTCCAGGACAACTCCTGGAAAAGAAGGACAAAAGAAGGCACAACTGGTAACAAAGGATCCCCATGGGATGCCTATTTACAAGAAAGGGGACAATCTGAGGGTTTTCCTGAGGGAATTTGAGGAGTATGCCTTCAGGAGAGAGTGGAGTACTCAGACCATGCTTGAACAGGTGGCAGGGTTGGGGGAGTGTAACGAAGCGATTGATGAGATTGCTTTAGATTGTCTGGGGTAGTTGGATTTCAAGGCTGGTATGTGGACAAAATATGGGGACTTGGCAAGAGATGAGATCGAAAATGACATCATCTTCAATGACACCAACTTGGAGGATTTCGAGGACAACATCAACCTTTGCTCAGAGAAAAGGAGGTGGGGTGAAAGAAAGATGATGGAGCAAGTGATGAGGAGGATAGCACCAAGGGAGTATGAGGCGGTGAAGAAGATCAAGGAGGGGTCGGACACCTAGGGGAGCTTCCTTGTCAAAATGAGGAAGGTCTATCCCTTAGAGGTACAGAGGCAGAAAAAGAAACAGATACTTCAAGAGCAGGGATTGTGGATTGGCAAGAAAGGAGAAAGGATGGAAAGGAGAGCTCAGAAGGAGGATGGGGGGAATATCACAGCTCCTCAACAGGAGAATGATGAGGACAGAGCTCAAAGTGGAAATGCCTCAATGAAATAAGACAAAACACAAGGGGAGGAGCATGGTGATAAGGAAGTGGAAGGCAGTGGCAAGGCTGGAGAGAAAAAAAAAAAAGACAAGAAGGTGAAGGAAAGAAAGGGAAAGGGGAAGGACAATGAGAAGGATGAAAGAGCAGGGTCATCTGGAACTGTTGAAGTGCCTACTTCCAATGAGCCTCCAAAAGACTGGGGCACGAGGAGATGGACAGAGGAAGAGAGACAGAGAAAAGAGAAAGAAAACAGGGAGTGGAGTAATCGGACTGTGATCTCGTTAAAAGAAAATGAGTTGTCTTCAGACGCACCCTGGAGCCTGAAGATGGAAAGAATAATACTCTCTGAGACCGTGATCAGTTCCAAGCTAGCAACTGATGTGGACAGGTTGATCCAGTTACACGAGCTACTCAGGGAAGATTGTGAATGGATCCTTGAGGGTGAGGCAGAACTAGATGGTAGGTTGAAAAAAGTGAAAGAAGAAAGGAAAAGGGAATTGGAAGTTCCCTTTCAGGAACTCCAGGAAAGGATGAAGGAAAAGACAGAGCTACTCACACAGGGATTAGCAAGCCATGTCTCTAAGATCCTGGAGGAGATTCAGAGGTTGAGAGCGAGAGAAGAAAAAAGGGACATGCAGTGATCAAAGGTGGAAAAGGAGATGGGAAGTTTGAAGACTGAGGTAGAAAGAACGAAGATTGGGTGGGAAAAACTGGAAGGGAAGGTGGAGGCATTGAGCACTGCCCTTGACAACAAAAGTAAGGAAGTGGAGACAGAAAAGATGGAGAAGGAAAGGTTGAAAAAAGAAGTTGGTAAGTTGGAGGCCAATGTCAGTGAGCAAGGAAAGGCAATTGAAACAGAAAAGAACGAAATGAAATAGGAAAGAGAGAAGTGAAAAAAAAGATAGAAAGAGGTGAAAGAGGCCTTGAAAAAGTCGAAAGGGGATATTCAAGAGAAGGTTGAAGTGGAGGATGCTAATAAGATTGAGGACAAAAAGGAAAACCCAAGGATGGAAGGAGGTGAGAAAGGACTTGGGGATAACAGTCAGGACAGGGGGTTGATGGTAGGAATGGTCACCTTGCCTGAAAAGGATGTTGAAGAAACATCACTGACTGATAACAGGGTGAGACAGAATAGGAAGAGATCCTACCTTGAGACGTTAATCGGGGCAGGATCACAGGATATCTCATCATCTGCAAAGAGATCAAAGGAAGAGAAAAAGAAGTTATGTTGGTATTGCATGAAGGGAATCCACAGGATAGATGATTGTTCTGGGTTTAAGACAGATAGGGCAAAAGGGTTGGTTAGCCTGGATGAGAACAACAGACTCATCGATAGGAGAGGAAATCTGATTAAGAGAACCAAGGATGGATTCAGGGTTCAATTGTATGAGCAGCTGGGACTCACCTTAGAGGATTAGAGTAAAACAATTTGGAAATTCCTTTCAGAAAGGCATTGTATATTAGGGAATGAGGGAGAAGGGGGTAGTAAGGTGATATTGATATTTACATTTTTTGCGAACATCAGATAGAGTGTTTTTCAGTCCATTACAGAGAATGTGTTTTTCACAATTGCTAGGATTATGGGTTCATGTATATTATTGTAACTCGGCATTTGTACTCTAGTAGTTGAGGATAGATTAGACATATGATTCATTTTTTGTCTCGAGACTCTGAGCGTTAGTCTGGATCAGTTTGACATATACTTTGTATTCAATTAAGTTTCTTTATCCTAAGTTATTTGCGAGGTATACCTATGGGGAACTTGAACACTTTGCACTTTCACAATTGAGATTGGTCCAGTGTTTGGTTTTTGTTGATGAAATGTATACTTTGGATATGTGTACGGTCCATGTTGTCAAATCTTGAACTAGGATGCTTAGAAAAGCGCATAAGCGTTCAAGAGTGACAAGAGTGACTGAAATGAGATTTGCAAAGTTTAAAAGTTGTTTTGCACTCATGATGAGTCATCTTTATGCCTTGTTTATGTGGTTATTTTTGAAAAGGACCCTAAAAAGGGGTATGGAAAAGTCAAAGTTATTTTACATTTGAGAAAACTCTGTGAATCAGAGAAATGTATGTTGTGAACGGAATGGATGTTTTTTTGATATTGTTACTTTCATATATTCATTCAATGGGTTTTGTTCACCCATTCAAAGACAACTGACGAGGGGAGAAAATTTTGATTTGATCAAATTGAATATCATGTGTGTATTTTTGAAATGACCATCGCTCATCCACTTATGGAGGTCAGTCTTAGGGACTTAAAATTACCAACCTATGGTGGAAAATCGGCATCGTTGGGACGTGACTCCCAATGTGGGCTGCTGACCAAATATAACCAGGCAGCGGACCTTCCGATTACGTCCTGGGACTAAACTTGAGGTGAGGAACTCCCTAATGATAGTATCTGTTCAGGTAGATATCGGGGGGATCGAGAGTCAGGTCTAGATATGTTGATAGGAGGAATTTATCCTGTGTTGCATAACCAATACAGGTACCACCATCGAAGTAACAATATGGTGGGCCACAGATCAGGCCTGATCAACCGACTGTGGTGGGTTGAGACTGAGGTTGCCGATCCCCTCGCATTGGGTGGGACGGTAAAAGCAGACTTAAGTCGAGACCTGCGTCCAAAGAAAGGATTCATTTATGATTCCTAACTCCTCGTACATCCAACGAGATCCTGGCGAATAAAGTCTGAAGTTGAGGGGAAAGGCTATCATTATCTTATTTGGTGGCCTCTGTAACTATAGTACAGATCCAGTATCCCCACTTTGATTCATATGGAGTAAATTTTCTTTGGTATTACAATTTTTCGGATATGTGGAAGACCCAGGTTGGAATCCTGGCAGTATGGACGCACCAAGGGAGACAGTGAGGGACAACAAACCACAACTTCATCCAGGAAATCGGATTTTGACAACTTGTCGCGTCATAAGGTCTTTGTTTGCATTTAGTTTCCCAGCGACGGGGACGTCGCTTAATGGGGTCTGGGAAGACTGTCGGAGCTGATACCCTTACAAGGGTATCCGCTCATGATTTTGCATTTGACACAATGTCGACACCAACTGTTAGAACGGAGACGGCTAAAAACAGAAACTGGGGTAAACCTCTCGACCGTTATGTTCATAAAAGTGTAGTAACCGCAAGGGTCAAAACACGGCACACGCGGACAAGAGTCAAGGGTTGAAAATTTTGAATGCTCACAGAGCGTGCAAAAACGACAGAGGTTAGTAGATGAAATGACCGCGCACGTCATTCCGGCACGTGCAAAGACTGCAAAATGGTTAATAAATAAAGCCTCCGACCACAAGGTCGGAAGGTTAGTCAAAACGGAAAAGAGTCACGCGGGATGCGGCGACGATTGTTCTCAGTCAATTAACAACTGAGGAGGTATGACTGTTTCGGCTCAAGTCCGCAGACGTCGAGTGTATCGAAAAAAGCGAGGCGGGAAACCACTTCCCGCAGGATAGAATATAGGTAGAAATTAGTAAAAGCCCCGGCCATGTGGCAGGGGCGATTAGACAAAAGGAGCCTAACCTGCGGTAACAGGCTGTGATAGCCTACAGTGGTTTGAATTTCCCTTACGGTAGGCCGCAGGCCTTATGGACTGACTGGACTAAGCCTTGTACTCTACTTAGGGCAGACTAGCTCCTAGTAGAACCGAATATGGAGCTAGCCCAGTAGGTACAAGTACTGACTGACACGCAGAGGATCCCAGGATCAAGGCCGACCTGCCTCCGGGCTAGCTCCTTTTGCTAGCTATAGGGGGCGGGGCCTACCTTTTTCGCGCGCCCACAGATGGGCGGGATTCAAACCCGTGACCTTAGGATGGGAGTTAGTTAGAGTTAGATTTGTTGGCCTAGTACAGTAGACCCGACACTTGGCTCATGCGGGTGGTTAGTTGTTGGGATACATTCCCCTTTTATTTTTCTTTATTTTTATTTCTAGTTAGATTCGTTTCCTTTTCTTTATTTTTATTTTTATTTTTTTTATTAATTTTTCGTTTTTTTCCTTTCCATAGTACTTTTACAAACTAATGAACCTACCGCTTAAGACAAGGAGGATTCATTCAACAGAGTGGCCAACATTCAGTGCCCGCCCCGATAGCAGCCAACCGAGCCTCGCCCCGGGTGGGGCGGTGTGATCGAGGAGCGTGGCGCATTTCACCCGCACCTCGCTGCACGCTACATGGATTGATGGGATGAGCAAATCGAAAAAGTGACAGTGTATATTTCCCACGTTTCAGCGGAAGATTCATTTCGTTTTTGCTCATCCTATCGATGGAATGTGTGTGTATGTGTGTGTGTGTGTGTGAGAGAAAGGTGTGTATGTGTGTGTGTGTGTGAGAGAGAGAGAAACAGCTAAGTCTCCCAACCGCACCTCGACGCACGCTACATGGATCGGTGGGATGAGCAAATCGAAAAAGTGACAGTGTATATTTCCCACGTTTCATTGGAAGATTCATTCCATTCTTGTTCAGCCTATCGATGGGGTGTGTGTGTATGTGTGTGTGTGTGAGAGAGAGAAAGGTGTGTATGTGTGTGTGTGTGTGAGAGAGAAAGGTGTGTATGTGTGTGTGTGTGTGAGAGAAAGAGAAACAGCTAAGTCTCAATCCGCGACTCGCCGCACACTACTTTGATCGATAGAACGAGCAAATCGAAAAAGTGGCAGTGTATATTTCCCTGTTTCAACAGAAGATTCATTTCATTTTTGCTCGTCTTATCGATGGAATGTGTGAGTGTGTGGAAAGAGAGAGAGAGAGAAAGAAAGAGAGAGTGAGTACTCCGAGCGATTCATTGAGCAACGTATCTGGCAGCGGGTGGTCTCCAAGGCCGCGATTGGTTTCACGAAAAGATGAGCAGCATCGATCAAATCTTCCGCCGGAACGCCAAAATATTCACTACTACACGATGCGTGTATATATGCGTGTGTTTATGTGTATGTGTGTATAAGTGTGTGCGTGTATGTACGTTTGAGACGGGGAAAGAGATCGTATAGTACCGACCAGTTCAGAAGCCCACGGTCGTCGCTACTATCGTGTGTTTTCCCCTTTGAAAGGCTATTGTGCTTCTTCTACATGTATCAGACCGGAAAGATAGGATATATACATTCGTTATCTCCAATATCATTACCAATATTATGATTATGACTATAATTATTTTAGTATCATTATTGTTTTATTTAGTACTAATCCTGACAATAAGTATGGCTAAGTACATTTGAAAAAGGGAGAAACGAAAGGGGGGATGCACGCGAGGGGAGTTGAGGACACAAACACTTAAATAAAGGGAAAAAAGAAGAAGAAGAAGGAGAAAGAGAAGAAGAAGGAGAAGAGGATGACAATCGAGTAAGAGTTGCTTACTCTGACTTACCTACGGAAAGAGGGAGGAGAGTTCAGCCTGTGGATGAGGCACCCCTCATGACCATAAAGACACCTGGCCGAAGAGACGGTTAGTATACGTCCCTTTGTGATAATTATTTAGTTTCTTGTTTTATTCACTCGTTGTCTTGGCTTTATTATTATTGTTTTAACGTTATTTTATCTATTAAAATAAATAAATAAATAAATAAATAAATAAAACTGATCAGCAGGGGTAAAATAAGCGAGTATGGATGGAGATTGATGAGTGATACGAGGTGCATACTTGGTGCTTGAGGCGATCGGCATTGGCCGATATTTGCTCGTACTACGGAAAGACGTTGATGTCACCATCGACATTATAGATAGGCTAGATAGGGTCTGTCGTTTGTAGTCAAGGCACAGAGCATCAGGATAAGGGTATTGACATTTGGTTCTTTGTTGATGATGTTTAGACTCCTCCGGCATTTTCACTTGTGAGCTTATGCTGTGACGCAGTTCTGCTTTTTGGTTTAAAGTCACGATTAGCAGGTCTCATACGTATTTTCCTTGCGTTTTATTTATTATTTTTTTTATTGATGATTGATTATTATTATTATTATTATTATTATTATTATTATTATTATTATTATTATTATTATTATTATTATTATTATCTTTATTTATTTGCAGAAACAGACTCGCTTTTGTTCTCACTTCGCATGCGTGAAAACAAGCAATGTGCCAAACGAGCGACTGACTTACTCTAATTCCTTTAGGATGAGCTAAAATGAAGGTATATAGCGCTAGAACATGGAAAAGTACACTATCACACTCATTTGGTTGTGTGAATGTGTGTGTGAGTATGTGTATGACGAAGAGCACGACCAATCTCACACTACTTTCGATGATACGATGAGAAATACCGAAAGCACCTACCACTGAATCTTGAAAGTATACACTACTACGTTCTGTATGTGTGCATGTGTGCGTAAGATCATGACTGACTCATGTTACTTCAACCGGTAGGATGAGCGAAGCCAAAGGAATCTACAGCTAGAACAGTGTAGTGCATACTTCTACATTGGTGTGCGTGCATGCGTGAGTATGCGTACCTGTGTGAGCTTGCGTATGTAAGCGAAAGAGTATAAGAGTGTGCGTATATGAGAGAAAGTGAGAAGAGAGATGGAGAAAGATAGACAGAGAGAGAGGTAGAGGGCGAAAGAGAAAGACAAATAGACCTACAGATAGGCGGAGATAAACAAACAGACCAACACAAGCAGGCACATACATGCGGATGCAAACAGTCAGATAAGACAAGAAAGCAAACAGGAGCAGATTGACAAGTGCATAAAGGTCGAAGACAGACACAGACAACGCAATACGAAACAGAAGCAGACAGGGACTGACCGACTGACAATCTCAGATAAACAGGCCGGTTTACGTGACAAACAGAGGCAGACAAACTTAGACGAACAGATGGAAGGAGGAGCACAGTCGGTTAGTTGTTGACGATACAGTAGATAGGTTAGGTAGGGATCTGCCATTAGAAGTCTGGGCATCTGCAGGCCACCTCTCACAAGACGCTGTAGCAGATGCCCTTGCCTGGCTCAAGCAGCAATGAATGAATGGGTGAGCGGTGCCTCTTGATCTATACTTCTGTACGTGGTTGGCCTGCCTTAGTTCCACAAACTCTGGGTACATACAGTCTCGCATGGTACTTGCTGACCGGACTAAGTGAGAATGAAACTGGATATTGTTGACTCAACGTGGGTGGACCCTACCACCTGCCCCCTTTCTTCGGGTCTGCTATAAACAATGTTTGACGGACCACTTCCAAACCTTCCGAAAGCCTGCAGATTAGACCTTTTGACGTTGTAGCAGTTATAACCTCGCCTTTCAGAATTTCAACAGCTACGACTTGACATTTCAAGACTGTAGCAGATATGACCTTGACCTTTCATAATCCTATAGCAATGACCCCGGTTACAGACTTGACCCCTACACAATGCTGACTGACACGTATAAACAGCAATGAGCAGACACATACGGACATCAACAGAGGTATATACCGATAGGGGTCGACGAACAAAATGAACAGGCGGACAGATACAAACAAGACAGACAGTCCGCCCAGTACCAGTGGATCATTTGAATGATAAGGGATCACCGCCTCGCCCATAGATGTGTGCGGGTGAGTACGTACGTGAGAGAAAGTAGAAGAGTAAGAAACGGGAGTGGACAGACATGGCAAGCCTATCAAAGATGGATATCGATTGACAGTTGTAGGTCAACGGATAACGTCAGACGTGCAAAACCAGTACAGCTAAACAAACAGACGGGCAACTGAGACACAAACGTACTAATACCAGGCAGACAGACAGTAAAACAGAACAGACAGAGACAAGACCGAGCCTGACACAGACAGAGCAGACATGAGCAGGCAGGCAGGCACATGCAAAAAAAGACAGATGCGAGCGATCAGGCAACGCCCCCGCATGGCTTCAGCAGGAATGAATCAGTGACTGATGACCGCCTCTTGACATATACTTCTGTAACTCGTTGGTCTGCCCTTCTTTCCATCGGCCCATGGTGCACGCAGTCCCCCATGGTACTTGCTGGACTGGACTATAATTGACTAGATCGTGTCGCGTCCCCGGTGAGAGAGAGGAGAGGGAGACAGATAGGCACGAACATACAGACAAACGGTGACGAACGGACATATAGTGACAGATAAACGGTATCGGACAGATAGCGAAAAACAGATACAGATGAACAAACAGGCACACAGACACCTTGACAAACAGAAAACAGACTAGCAGACAAGTAGTTAGACACACAGACAATGACAAACAGGGACGAACAGGCAGACAACAGGCAACCATAGCAGGGCTTACCTCCCTATAACTAGGTAGGGACGCAGGGTGGTTTGTTGTGCACAAGTGGCATCTGTGTGTTGGGGTGAATGATGCAGGAAGCACACCTGTTGTTGGAAGCAGGCGAAGCTGGCTGCTGTATGCTCATGCTTTGGGGAAAAATTGTTGTCATCATCATTCGGCGCTGTAGTATAGGCTAGTTAGGATCTCCCAGCTATAGTCTGGACGCCGAGCGCCAGAAATGGGAGGTCAACATTGGGTTTTCGTTGACGATGATAATGAAAATATTTCGGCAATTGTCAACTATGAACTCTTGGTGTACTCTTATCCGGTGAAACTCGTGACGCAACCTTGCTATTGGTTCAGGGTCATGACTATCCGGTGTTGCATGAGTGATGCTGATTGATTGCTGAATTTCGTTATTGCTTACATTCCTTGGAATATTATTACTATTATTGTTATTATTATTATTATTAGTAATTGTTATTATTATTATTAGTGTTATTATTATTATTATTACTATTGTGAGGGTCCAGCCCTCAAGTGGCCTATCAGACATCGCGTTTTGTTTTGAGCCAAGGCCCCAGCAAGCAAAATGCCCACCCTAACTGAAGGCGGACCTGACTATTCATCACAGACCCAATTCGACATTTTCGTATGTGGGTATTAAGGCACCTGCAGCACATCAGTTGGTTGAGTGAATGCTCAAACCTCGCCAAGCTGCACCGAACAGTTGGCCCAGGCCACGAGAGATTGTGCCTAGGCACCTACATACAAAACGGGGTAGTGGGGCGTAGGCGGCCATGACCGGGCTGCTGGGCGCCAGGGGGTGCAGCGGATGATCAGGTGATCTTCAGGAGTAAGGCATTGTGTGGGATGATCAAGGTCTGATGGAGGGTGATGAGATACGTACCTAGTACATGAAAGAGAGGTCGTCGATGGTATGGGCAAACATGTGAACCGGAGTGATCCGGTTGTGTGAACCAACTGCAATGTAGGATAGTACGGTAGAGTAGGCTGGGCGCTGTGCGCCAGATAAAGAAAGCAACTCTGGATGCTGCGTTGGTGTGGCCTGCAGGCCTGGACGTTGGCTCATTACTATTGTATTGCTCTATTTGATGGATACTCGATGCACTTGTACTTTATACTCATGCATGGTTAGCTCAGGCAGCCGCTGGATTCGCAACTTGAGTTTCTATGTGACATTCACAATCATATCTCGTGCAATTATTATTGTTATTATCTTTGTTTATTATTATTATGATTATTTTACTGAATATTAAGTAGGGATTATTTCTGATATCGAGCATCATGAAACAGGAAAGAAGAAAGGGCAGGACGCTAAAAAGGAAGGAACACCGTCACCATGTGGTGGTACCTTCCTCCTCCACTCTTCTCCCCTCTCCTTTGACCTGGTCTCTTCGATTCTCTCTTCTCTGTATTTTTCGGAAGTTATTATTATGATCGTTTCATTCTTAAGCATCATCTTGTGGGTCTTTGATTGACTGATTGATATCGAAAGAAGTAGGGAGGATCAGATTTGAGGAGTATGGGGCATTGGAGAGGAGAGAGACATCGTCACTGTGTGATGGTGCCTGCCTCGTCCATCCTTCCCCATTCTCCTGTAAACTAATCCCCTTACTTCCTTTTGCTTTCACACTTACCTGAAAAGATATGATATTTTTGAATAGGAAGTCTACTCTATGAAAAAGGATACTCAAACAAACAGACAACATGGCGATTGCGGGAGCTCTGCCGGAGTTTAGGAGGAACTCTGGAGGCAGGGAACTTTGAGGTACGCATGCTTCAATCCTTTCTCGTATCCCTTACTGACTACAACTCTCTACTGGACCGCATGTATGGATGGATGTTCAGAAAGGGTGAATGAACGTATGTCTGAAGTAAGAATTTTGCTTGATAAAAGAAAGGAACTTAGGAAGAAACGAAAAGTTACCAAGTCTGTCAGGGTTTGAAAGACAAAGCGGTGTGATGGAGGCTCTCTTAGGGCTGTCTCTTATACACATCTAGATGTGTATAAGAGACAGACTTTGAGGTACGCATGCTTCAATCCTTTCTCGTATCCCTTACTGACTACAACTCTCTACTGGACCGCATGTATGGATGGATGTTCAGAAAGGGTGAATGAACGTATGTCTGAAGTAAGAATTTTGCTTGATAAAAGAAAGGAACTTAGGAAGAAACGAAAAGTTACCAAGTCTGTCAGGGTTTGAAAGACAAAGCGGTGTGATGGAGGCTCTCTTAGGGTCGTCGCATCGCTTGTATGAGTCTACTAAAACTGGATGATGGGGTGCTCGCCGTGCGAAGTTACCCTACCATTCATTTGACTAAGGTAACAAATTGGTGAAATGTTTGTTTGATTGAGGTGTTGGTGACGAGAGGCTGCCGTGCAGTCCCCTCATTACATTACAGGCTATGACTAGGAAGTAATTTGGTACTTCCATGAAGTACATTCCTTCAGTTTAACAAAATCAAATTGATCTGGTACTTCCGTGAAGTACATTTCTTCAATTTAACGAAATCAAATTGATCCGGTACTTCCGTGAAGTACATTCCTTCAGTTTAATGAAATCAAATTGATCCGGTATTTCCGTGAAGTACACTCCTTCAGTCTAATAGAAGTCATTTGATCCGGTACTTCCGTGAAGTACACTTCTTCAAACTTAACAAAAGTCATTTGATCCAGTACTTTCGTGAAGTACAGTCCTTCATTCGTTAACAAAAACCCATTGATCCGGTACTCCCGTGGGGTACACTTCTTCAACTTAACAACAGTCAGTTGATCTGGTACTCCCGTAGGGTACACTTCTTCAAACGTAACAGAGCAAAGTTAATCCGGTACTCTCGTAGGGTACGCATCTTCAAAGACTAACAGAGGCAAAAAGGTAGCAGGAGACTTTCGTGAAGCTCCCCTATCACTAATCGAACCAGACTGGGGAGGGATTCGAGTACTCCCGGGTGAGTGTACGAACTCCTAAGTCTGGGTCAATCTGTCCGACTTCCCGTGGGAGTCAACATGCCTTTTGCTCACTTACAACACATAGGTCAGATTGGTGAACTGTCAGGACAACTCAATTAAGAGTTGTTTTTGATCTCCCATGCATCAAACAAGTGGTAGGATGGCTCCCGGGTGGGTTATCCTAACACTTGTTTGATTAGGAGGTCAACTAACGGAAGAAAAAAGTAAGGCGATTATGTTTGAACAAGTGAAGGGATACTCCGGGTGAGCAACCTTACGACTTGTTCAGATATGACTAATGGACGATACAAATAAATACCAAAGCAGGACATGGGAGGCTTCTGTGGGGTCATCCTAATGCTTGCTAAACTCAATCCTAACGGGTCTAACAAGATATTCCAGCAAAGGGAGGATCTGGTGTTTGCCTGAATCCGCTAACGTAACCCTAGCTCGTCTGACTTTGAGATAGTAGTAGGGTGGCTCCCGTAGGGTCATCCTATTACACTTTGGAGGGAAAGACTGAGTTTTGATCAAAGAGTAATAGGAGGCTTCCGTGAAGACCGCCTATTACTAACTTTAATTCTGTATTGACATCTGGATCTAGACATTTCGGGTTTGAAGCTGCCGCTTGGTATTGGCATTTTGTTGATGTGGTTTGGTTATTTCTATTTGTATCTATTTATTGGTGGGGGGGTAATTAACACTTACTACCCCAAAACCCGGGGACGCGTGCCAAAGGGCTCGCAAGAGCCGGGTCCCCGACCGAAGGCGCCGAAGGCGTCGTTTGAGTCTCTATATAGATAGGCCGAAGGCGCCCGTATCTATTAACTGAGTTAACTCAATGATACTACTTCGCTGCC